>JANAVB010007198.1:5985776-6151007 GCA_029216955.1 Iris pallida
AAAACAGAGTTTTAATCCAGTCCCAAACCACAACTTAGAAGCCAGATTTCGAACTGTGTGTCAAGATTTTTCAAAAACTAATTGAACACATGTGAAGACAACATAACCACGATTAAAACGCATTTTGTAGATCTGAATTTCGTTTTCTGTGCGAGAATTAAATTAGCGTTAAAGTTGGGCGAAAAACTGTTTTCTAAAGTGTTAATTTCAGAAAATTTCCACGATACGACGTACGCCCCAACAAACCGGGCGACGTGGTCGCATGCTATATGCATCGAAAGGCGCGTATGGACGTTGCTGACGTGTGGGAACTGACGTAACTCAATTTCGTCGCGTGTGCGCGACGAAATCAACACGTATCCGTCGAGATACCCCCGTATCGACGTTTTGTAAACTTGTCCATAACTTCGTGTACAGTCGTCGAATCGAGACGAAACTTACACCAACAGGTCCGAATTGAAATTCTGGTCCTGTGTGCCAAGTTTGGTTCGATTCTGAGAAGGTCGAATCGGAACTCCTTTTTGGCGGGCCTGCGACCCACTCAAACGGACGAATTTGTACACGGCTCATCGGAATCCAAAATTGGACATACCGTTGAGTTCCTCTCCTCAAACTGAATTCGTAGACATGTAATTTGATGAATTTAAAGACCATAGACTTTGGCGTGCGTTTCGGTGCAAAGTGGGTCCAACGACGGACATCGTTTTGACCCGAAATTACGATTTTGCCCCTGTTCCAGAATTAGACTTTTGGACAGGCGTTTCCTAGGTATATCTTCTTCACCGAGATATTTTTGATGTTTGTTTCAGCGTTTGGAGTCATCTGTGATTTATGAGTTTTGGTGCTGACACTTGCTACTCTTGGATTGCCTTTCTCGCACCGCGGGCAAGTATACCTTGCCATAGATTCTGATTGTGCTCATTTATTTTCAGTATATTTATTATTGCATATTTCTTTCTCTTATTTGTCATTTTATTTCTATTAGGCGTCCAAGTCACACTTGGGTGCAAGCGGCTATATTTAGTCGTTATATTTATTTATGTCTTTATTTGCATGTCGACCTTGTGTCAGTTGACTACCCTATGAGTATGTGGGATATTTTCATATCCCCTATGGCCTTGACACATGTGTATCACGTGATGAGTGAGTTATATAGGACACGTACCTGTGTACTCGACTGGCCATCGATACGTACGGGACGTGCGACGGTTAGGAGGTACTGCTACTAGTGTGTTGAGTTAGAAGCCGTAGCAGTTGCCAACTGGACAGGCTGTAGATACATCATGGACATGAGGAGTTGGGGGGAGGGGACAGCTACTAGCGTAGGGGCTACATTTATTTTTTACACACTTTGGGGCCGAGAGTGACTCGTACGAGTACTACTTTGTCCCGGCCGATAGTGTCTCGGATGAGCGCTACTTACTGCCACTCTTATTATTCTGCTGATCCTACAGCCCCTGCGTAGAACATTGTCCTCAAAGTGCATCTCACATAGACGGTTAGGAGATCCTGTAGAGTTATAGCTGCATATTTTATTTGCACATTCAGTTACTTGGCATGTTTTCTGTATCTTGTTACGTTCCTCTGAGGACCTGGTGATCTCTCCAGGATTAGACGAGCAGGACTATCCCGAGGAGTACGGTGCAGCATTGGATCCATCATACATCGGTGACGAGGCATCTCCCGCTCATACTTAGTTTTATTCTTTATTATCTGAGACCATGTACTGGACATCTTTTTATCATTCTTTCTTGCTGTATGAGGAGGTTGGACTCCATTTAGTTGAGACTATTTTCCATAGCTGTTTGGATGGAAATGTCTACCCGGCTATATTTTGATATCATCATTTATCTTATTTTAGTGGACTTATTATATTCTCTGTGTTGAGCTGTGGATGAGAGTTTGTTATATTATTGTGGCTTATCATGTACTATTATTACAGCTTATGTACTAATACGGGGATTACCATATATTGGTGTATTCTTCGTATAGTACAGCTGGCATGTCTACGTACTTAGTCCTACGTATTTTGGGACTGGGGCATTACATGTTTTTATGGTGGCCCATGCAGGTCCAGTAATATTGTTGGGTTACATGACTGTGCCCAACAAGCTTGCAAACTAGGAATAGGATATAAAATCTCATCCACTACTACTACTACCTTCTTTGATCTCTACTCCATCTACTTTTCCCTATAACTTATTGAATTCCTTTCAGCTTGAAATTGTTCTAACCAACTCTAAATTTTCGTGCCAATATAGGATGAATCTTCGTAGTGGACGCGCTACTCCCCTCGCCCTTACTGACGGGAACACTACTGCTCGCGAGGAACCAGTGAATCCGCAGCAGCCAGCTATGTCTCCGACCACTCCAGCACCATCCGGGCCATCCTTGCAGCCAGTGATGACCCCAGCTACGACTCAGCAGACTAGCCCCGAGGATCCTGCACCCCAGGGAGAGTACCTACCACCACCACCACTACCACCTTATCCACCTCCGTTCCTACCACAGATTCCACCCCCATATCCACCATCATCATATCCCCCACAACAGCCACCGCAGTATCCACCATCCTATCCGCCCCAGCAGCCCACACCATATCCACCACCATATCCACCATCATATCCACCCCAGTATCCTCCACAGAATCCATCTCAATATCCACCCACATACCCCCCACATTATCCCTTTCCATACCCTTCATATCCTCCACAGATCATGTCCCAGATGCCATACATGCCTCCACAGCAACCCATGCCTCAGGCTGGTAGGACTACTACAGAGCAGATTCTCCAGAGCTTGGTACAGGCTCAGATGCAGCAGAGCGAGGCCATCAGGAGGAGTGTAGAGACAGCATTGGCCCGAGCACCACAAGCCACTATGGGTTCTATCGAAAGGTTCCGCAACATGAATCCTCTACACTTCAAGGGCACTGAAGACGTCATCGGGATCACCAATTGGCTGGTTAAGACAGAGAATCTCCTGAAGGCTTCACAGTTATCCGTAGATCTATGGATGACGGCAGTGAAGTTACAGCTGGAAGGAAATGCTTATGACTGGTGGGCCGCAGAGGAGAGGCGGCTAGGAGTTGATCAGACATGGGAGGAATTTAAAGAACTGTTCAATAAGAAGTTCTTCTCCGACACCGCCAAGGATGCTTTATATGAACAGTTTCTACACCTGGAGCAGGGGAATATGACAGTTGACGAGTATGACGCCGAGTTTAGCCGATTGAGTCATTTCGCACCAGGGTTGGTTACGACAGAGCTGGAGAAAGCCAAAAGATTTCATAGAGGCTTGAGTATAGAGTTGCAGAGGTACACCAGCTCCGAGTCGAGGGTCTCCCAAGCAGCTGTTCTGGCAGAGGCTAGAACTCAGGAGGCCATAAGCAAGAAGGCAAATCGACGAGTTACATCGACTATGGGACCAGCTAAGACCACTATAGGAGGGCCAGTGAGACGTCCTCCCACACATCAGCATCAGCAGAGGACAGGGCCATACCAGACACAGGAGAAGGTCTTTTGCCATTACTGTGGCAAAGTGGTCATATTCAGAGAGATTGTAGACGCCGGCTGGGACACTGTTTAGCTTGTGGATCGAACCAGCACCAGACCAAGGATTGCCACTTTCAGAGAAATACTTCACATCATCAGCAGCAGAGGCCAGCGATTGCGGGACCATGAGCACCACGACCACCCTTACCCCCTCAGACAGCCCGGTTTCAGCAGGCCAAGGCACAGGCGGGCAACCAGAGAGTTGGGAAGGTTTTTGCACTAGCTACAGAGGAGACCGAACCGGAGGTGGAGGTCATAGCAGGTATGGTTTTAGTTGCATCATTTCCTGCCATTACATTATTTGACACTGGAGCCACCCATTCATTCATAGCTGTCACGACCCGCTCCCGAATAATCGGACACGAGTCGGACACGCCCAGCCTTCATTGTTAGACACAATGAAGTAAGCTGTACCAAGCTAGGGAAACTAACCAGATAAACATGAAAGTATAGAATCACAGCAACTATATAATGTGTCCCAACCAGAAAAGAGATACAATATCTGAATTTATTACAATTCAACTATAAGAGTCTGCTAGTCTCAATACATGGAAAGATAAATGGAAATACTAATGAGACTAGGCCTCTGCAGCCTCTAGGTCACAAGCAGCTCCAGCTGGCTCAGTAAGGAAGGCAGTATCCTGTCCATAGTAGGTGTCACACAAAGCCTCCATCTCACCTATCATAACATATTCAGTCAGGAGCGGAGCAAGTACAATTCTAGGTAATGAACAAGACATCATGAAATGAAGTACAAGGGAACATGGAAAGTACAGGAAAATACAGGTGAATAAGTACATGAAGAACAGGGTAAAGTACATGAAAGAACATGAATGTAAGAGCATGAATGAACATGATATGTAAGCACCTGAAAGAACATGATATCACAGGAAATAAGTACAAGGTAATCTCCTGAACATGTGTGTAATGCATTTGAAATATAACTAAATATGTGACCGGCTAGGGTAAGCACCTGAAAGCACCTGAAAGCACCTGAAAGCACATGAATGGTGACTTAGGACCCGCGTGCACGATGCGGGGTCTAAGCTAAAACACACACCTGAGTTGTTACTTGGGATTGGTCACATAGATAGCATATTTCCCCTCCCCAGATACAAGTAATAAGCACAAGAGAACAAGAGCACCAGAAAGAACATGACGTGTTGCAATTGTGTCACTCAAGGAAGTACAGGATATATAATGAAAAGTATAAAACCGTAGAGTGTACTTGCCTTGCTCCAGGAAAGTACAAGTAGGCAATAGGGCTAGGTATCCTCCTGTACAAAATAATGATGTACAAGTTGATAAGTCAACAATCTTAAAATAGCTATTCCCTAATCTAGAAAAAGTTACCTTAACAATTAGCCTTAGTGCTAATCCTGATAAAACTATTTTACCTATAGATATGGCTAAATTCATAATCTAATTGACTAACACTTAATTTAAGGATTAATTCTAATCAAGGCTTCCAATTATCATAGTTAAATGCCATTAACCTACCTTAATAAAGTCTTCCAAAGATAAGGGTTGACTTGTTTGGAACCCCAAAGCCTTGATAGGACTCAGGTATAACAGGGAACCCAAGTTCATTGACTTTCTAAAAAAAAATGAATACAAGAATCCAGTTTATTGCTAACAACTAGCCTGTACTAATAGGGGCAGACACTGGACTGAACCAAGCATCCAGTTGATGCCCAAATCAGTTTGGGTAGTCACAAGCAATTTGAAAGTGATATAGCCAATCCCAATTGCCTGTCCTGAGATTCAATCACCTCTCAAAACTCTTCTATTCAAAGTGACAGCCTCATGAACCAGCAAATTCTTACAGAGATAGGGCATTATGACTCAGGTAAGGGTATACAAGTCCAGTCCATAAATGCTGAATCAGAACAGGTCCTGGACAATTCAGTTACTGGACATTTCTTAATCACTGAACATTCAAGTCATTTGAACAATTCGAATCACTGAATATACAAGTCACAGGAACAATTCAAATCACTGAATGTACAAGTCACAGAAAATACAAATCACTGGACATTCCAGTTATGAACTCTTCACATTACTTGAACATTCCAGTTTCCCTTGAGATTGCCCATAGGTCACCTGAGATTTAATATCAGATTCCAGGGAGGAATCATCATGTATAAACCCCATATTCATATAACTTCCAAACCCAAACATTTAGAACAAAGAAAATAACTCTTAGTTCAAAATCAGTCAACCCACCATACTAATTCAACTTGTTCCAATCCTGCAGCTAGGTTCTCTAGGTGCAATGCTAAAATAGAGCTATAGACATAGAGCCCAAGTCCAAGGATCCCAGATTTCTCCAATGGAAAAATACCCACAGTTCAATGATATGCCCTGGTGCATCCATTGAACTGTTTGGACTGAAAATCAATGGAAACAACTTGGTAAACCAATCCCAAGTTAACAGGGAAAAATCTGAACTCAAGATAAAATAAATGTACAGTTCATACTTCCTGTTAACATTGATCTCAACAAGGCATCCCATAGTAATAGATGAAACCCAATATGATTCCAACAGGATATTAAAGCTCCAGTTTCAACTGGACTCCCATTCCCAGCTCAATTCAAACCATTGCTCAGAATAAATTCGAATGTACTGAGATTGCTTCCTCAGTTGACTGAGAGGAGAAAATCAAATGCTAATGTGCCCAAATCCTCAGATTGCCATTCGAATCAACAAGAACTTCGAGGAACATATAGAATCATATGATCACCAGTTCCATATAATCACAGAGAACTTCAGGAACATATAGAATTATATGATCTCCAGTTCCAAATAACAATATCAACCCAGCATAGGACTGAACAAGGCCCAGTCATAGTCTCAAGTCCACACTACTCAGACAGTGATGGAGCTACTGATAATACACACATTAGAGCAGGATATGGCTGAACCATATTGCACATTCCCAGGAACACAGGGAATTATGTGCTGCATAAAACGGGTTCAGAAATGGATCATAATGCCACAATGAACTCGGTTCATCATTGATCCACAAGCCAAAATAAATCAGTTCAAACAATGAACCACAATGCTAAAATAAATCAGTTCAAACACTGAACCATGATGCTTGTGATATATCCCAGGTTCATCAAAGAATCATGATGCCTGCAATATATCCCAGGCTCATCAATGAATTATGATGCCTGCAGCATTACATTCGAACCCAATTCACCACACGAGTTAACATAGGGAGACAAATAAATTTGCAAGAAGAAATTATAGCTACCTGATTGTGTTCTGAAGAAACTGTTGTTTCAAGGATTGGACACAATCTCTGCTACCAAAGAATTTGTCCAATTACTGCTCAGGCATTAAAACAAACACATGGGACACGAATCAATAGGGTGCACTGTACTATTAGGAAACTGACCAAAGAAAATATAAATGCTCTATCCAAATCACCTGATATAATTTCCAGATCCAATCCCAAGCTAATTCCAAAACAAATTGATCTATAATTCTGTTCAAGGAAAGATGCACACAGTAGATCAAACGATTGATCATACCAGAACGAATTAGGCGAGAACTTCAAATCCAAAACTCACCAAAATCGATCTGAGCGATTAGAAAGGAATTTCGATCGTTCCAACGATCTGAAAACGAGCCCACTGTTGATGTTGGAGAAGAACTGTAACAGGCTCAGTCGTCGTGAAACTCTCCTGCAACCGCCATGGCCAGCTACACGATCCAGGAAGAAGAATTTTTGGAGAGAAGGAAAGAATTCTTATCAACAATGAGGATGGGGAGTAGCAGTTATATAGATCGATCGGCTGAATGTAGCGTGAGAATGAAGCAAGTGGCGGGAAAGGATGCTACAGTAAAAGTTTGTTACGCTCAGTAGCTGAATTTTCAGTTAGAGAGTAAAAGGAATTTGAAACCTATTCTTCCATTAAGAAGAAGCAGAGAAGAGCTTAGTTAAAATAGGCCATCACTCTAATGGGCCAGGCCCATTGGAGTAGCCCATGGGTTACTTAAAAAAATAAAATAAAACAGATTTTTAGCCCTATCTTATTATCAATTAACAATTTAGGTGAAGTCTAAAACATTATATATATATATAAAAAAAATGTAATGTAAATTTTAAAGAGGCGGGGTTACAAATCTCTCCCCCTTGAAAAATTTCGTCCTCGAAATTGGAATGTAGACACAGATAATCAAGAATAGTGAATCCAAGAGTTGTTTATTGAATTCAAAAAAAATGTATAAAATACAAAGCACTCAAGTGAACAAACTAGGATATCGCTCACGCATCTCATCCTCACGCTCCCATGTAGACCCTCCCGGAGAGTGGAATAGTCTGGTTTCGCAGGCGCTTCTCCCTCCGATCAGTGATCTCCACTGGCTGCTCCTCGTAGGTCAATCTCGGCCCATCTCCAGCTCAGAATAGTCCACCACATGGCTCGGGTCTGGAATGTATCGTCGAAGCTGAGATACATGGAAAATATCGTGCACTCCCTCCAAGCTATCTGGAAGCGCTAGTCGATATGCTACCTCGCCAATCCGTGCCGTCACATCGAAAGGTCCGATGAATCTCGGACTGAGCTTCCTGCCTCTGCCGAACCTGATGACGCCCCTAGTCGGTGAGATCTTCAGGAATACTCTGCTTCTAGCTGCGAACTCCGGTGACCATCTGTTGTTGTCCGCCTAGTGCTTCTGTCGATCCATGACGCTCTGAGCCTTGAGTCCAAGTACACATAAGAAGTTTGGGATATCATGCTTTGACAAGGATCGAGGATCAAATAGTCACGAAGTGGAAGGAATTTCAATTACAAGATAGAGGAGCAACATCATGAAGACACAAATATTAAGTATGATCAAAAATCGATAGTTTAACACAGGTGGCTAACACAAGATAGGAAAATCATGGTCTGACAGACATGATTTAAGGTCAAAATTTAGACAAGACACAAACGAAGTATGGAATCAAAATCTGGCAATGTATAATTTGAGGAAATCAATGATCTAACGATACAATACTAGAAGGTTATTAGCAAGGGTTGATTTGAGGAACGTACGAAATACTCGGGAGATACAGTATCAAATCAGGGTGAACATACAAGAATTTGTGATTCTCGAAAACCGATAATCATATGAAAAGGAAATATAGTCTCCAGAATATCCAAGAACATGTTGGTATCTGAAATCACTTTGCTTAGAATCCCTACCCCGCCAGTATGTATCTGACTGCAGTGGACTTTCGGCTCCGTGACTCAAATAACAATATGTCTCCAAATACTCTATCAACCTTATCCATTTTCCAACAATCATTGACGATACAACCCAAGGGATCAAGATATGAAGAATATGACAAGTCTCGACAATACTCGAAAACCTATGGGTGTCTGAAATCACTTTAACTTAGAGTTCCTGCCTCGCCAGTGCGCTACTGGCTGCAGTGAACCCTCAGTCTCCATAATCCAGCTAATGGCTGCAGCGCGCAACTGTCATGCCATAGTAGGTCATCGAATAGCCTCTCGACTTTATCCCTAGGAATTTCAAAAGAGTTTCAAAGAATTCAAAATAAATTTCAATAGTCCAAGTCACAGAAATGGTGAAGTTACCTGACTGTTAGAATACATGAGTTTATTAGGTACTAAAAATGACAAGGGATCCAATCAGTGAGTACAAAAGGGCAGCCAGGGAGATTTAAAATTTCAGATAGGACGAAGTTTCAAATTATGACGGAATATCAACTGATATCTGGAATGGTAACAAGATTCCATATATGGGACATTATCCCGAAGGGATAACAGAGTCTCGAAGGATGAACTGAGGCAAGGTATCAGATAGAAGACAAGTTTCAAAATAAGAAATAAAATTTCGCACTAGAAACAAGTTTCAATAAAATCTCGAATAAAAATAAAATCTCGAGCAAGCTTGAATTGAAACGAATTCTCCAATAAGGTATACAGTGAAAAAAAAAAAATCAAGTATCAACAAGGTCGTATTTAGGAACTAAAATCTCGAAATAGAAAATCTTAACGAGAAAACAAGGTTTAGAATAGTGACTAGAAAACAGGTTCTAATAGGAGACAAGGTATTGGATTGTAAACAAGCGAATCTCAATAGCAACAAGTCTCGAATAAAATCGAGAATAGGAAATAGAATCTCAAACAAGCATAAATAGAAGCGAAGGTTCAAACAAGGTTTCAGAATGATATTTCAAGTAGGAATAATTCTGGAATAGTACAAGTTCGATTAGCGAACAGAATATCAATAAACGAGTAGGAATTAAATCTTATTTAATACGAAGTTTGATAAAAAACAAAATTTACAAATAGGAGCCATCACTAGGAAACAAGGTCATGAATGATGAATATGCAAACGGTATCGAATCATGAATTTCAAACAATTATCGATTTGTGGATCTGAAACAAGTTTACCGAAACAGGAAACAATATCTCAAAGTAAGTTTCGACATCAATCAAGATTTCAAGGATAGGAAACAAAAAAGTTTTGAAGAAGTGATCTAGGTGCTGAGAGGATTTTAAGGAGAGACTGGATTGCTAATCAGATACATGGTTTTCCCAACCATACAAAATCTTCAGTCTTTAGTCTGTCTTCAGTATTCCTCCGGAACGAAAATCCTTCTTCAATTGTCCTGGCGTAGGTTGATCCCTGCGGTAGTACTCCACGTGGTTGCTGAATCGAGAGAGGCTGGTTCCCTTGCTGTAGTCCTGGTGCTCTTCGTGTTCGTCCTTGGGCAGTGTGATCAATAGTCTCCGGCAATCCCTGACTGGATAGGCAGACGATCTGTAGAACTAGCATAGACTCCATCTTTTGCGGCACTCTTCATAGTGGCATCCTGAGAGGTGGCAGAAATTATAAATGATCGTTGGCTGGATCTGAATCTGGATCTCCCGCTGGGGCTGAAGTGCAGGGCTCTGGTATGAATATATGGCTGCTGGCGTACTGGCTGCTGAGATCTGCTCCTGATGATGTGACTGGTGGTGTGACCGAAGAAACGCTGACTGAGCGTTGTGACGCTTTGCAGGTCCAGGGTAGTTGTTGTCTTTGTCATAAATCTTCAAGTTTTTCACGAGCTTCAGCTTCTGGTTTCGTTCCATTGTCTGCGCTACATTCTGAATCTCCAGGCTGGTGGCTCTAATCTTCAGAGAGGTCGGATCCTCACATGCTGAGATGATCTTCAGTGGCGGCTTCAGGTTCTCGATCGGCTCTCTGGTGCAAGATATGCGCTCGGTGTCGGAAAAGTCCAAGTGTCTGAGCGTCTGGAAATCAGAAGTCCTTCCTGGCTCGGAGAGTGTATCCACATGTCAGACTTGGAAAGGATGGACTGCTCCCTCTGGTCGTCAAGGGACTCTTCAAACGTCTCCGTCAACTACGTACTACCCATGGGGATAGTAGGGCGATAGAAGGTAGTAGAGGCTAGAAATCTTCAAGTGTAGGTGGACCAATAGTTCCGGTGTCGCGTGCTTTTGAACTATCTGAAAAACAGAAAACTGTTAAAATAACCTAGACCTACATACAACAAGTATTTATAGAATATTAAAATACCTGATACACCTGATATACCTGATATACCCTTATTTCTCGGTTTTTCTATGCTGTGATCAAGTTTCCCTAGTGTAATCAAGTCCCCCAATAGTACGCTAAGTCCTAGGTACCATTAGGATGGACCTGTATGGGCCACCACTAAAAACATGTCACGACCCGCTCCCGAATAATCGGACACGAGTCGGACACGCCCAGCCTTCATTGTTAGACACAATGAAGTAAGCTGTACCAAGCTAGGGAAACTAACCAGATAAACATGAAAGTATAGAATCACAGCAACTATATAATGTGTCCCAACCAGAAAAGAGATACAATATCTGAATTTATTACAATTCAACTATAAGAGTCTGCTAGTCTCAATACATGGAAAGATAAATGGAAATACTAATGAGACTAGGCCTCTGCAGCCTCTAGGTCACAAGCAGCTCCAGCTGGCTCAGTAGGGAAGGCAGTATCCTGTCCATAGTAGGTGTCACACAAAGCCTCCATCTCACCTATCATAACATATCCAGTCAGGAGCGGAGCAAGTACAATTCTAGGTAATGAACAAGACATCATGAAATGAAGTACAAGGGAACATGGAAAGTACAAGAAAATACAGGTGAATAAGTACATGAAGAACAGGGTAAAGTACATGAAAGAACATGAATGTAAGAGCATGAATGAACATGATATGTAAGCACCTGAAAGAACATGATATCACAGGAAATAAGTACAAGGTAATCTCCTGAACATGTGTGTAATGCATTTGAAATATAACTAAATATGTGACCGGCTAGGGTAAGCACCTGAAAGCACTTGAAAGCACATGAATGGTGACTTAGGACCCGCGTGCACGATGCGGGGTCTAAGCTAAAACACACCTGAGTTGTTACTTGGGATTGGTCACATAGATAGCATATTTCCCCTCCCCAGATACAAGTAATAAGCACAAGAGAACAAGAGCACCAGAAAGAACATGACGTGTTGCAATTGTGTCACTCAAGGAAGTACAGGATATATAATGAAAAGTACAAAACCGTAGAGTGTACTTGCCTTGCTCCAGGAAAGTACAAGTAGGCAATAGGGCTAGGTATCCTCCTGTACAAAATAATGATGTACAAGTTGATAAGTCAACAATCTTAAAATAGCTATTCCCTAATCTAGAAAAAGTTACCTTAACAATTAGCCTTAGTGCTAATCCTGATAAAACTATTTTACCTATAGATATGGCTAAATTCATAATCTAATTGACTAACACTTAATTTAAGGATTAATTCTAATCAAGGCTTCCAATTATCATAGTTAAATGCCATTAACCTACCTTAATAAAGTCTTCCAAAGATAAGGGTTGACTTGTTTGGAACCCCAAAGCCTTGATAGGACTCAGGTATAACAGGGAACCCAAGTTCATTGACTTTCTAAAAAAAATGAATACAAGAATCCAGTTTATTGCTAACAACTAGCCTGTACTAATAGGGGCAGACACTGGACTGAACCAAGCATCCAGTTGATGCCCAAATCAGTTTGGGTAGTCACAAGCAATTTGAAAGTGATATAGCCAATCCCAATTGCCTGTCCTGAGATTCAATCACCTCTCAAAACTCTTCTATTCAAAGTGACAGCCTCATGAACCAGCAAATTCTTACAGAGATAGGGCATTATGACTCAGGTAAGGGTATACAAGTCCAGTCCATAAATGCTGAATCAGAACAGGTCCTGGACAATTCAGTTACTGGACATTTCTTAATCACTGAACATTCAAGTCATTTGAACAATTCGAATCACTGAATATACAAGTCACAGGAACAATTCAAATCACTGAATATACAAGTCACAGGAAATACAAATCACTGGACATTCCAGTTATGAACTCTTCACATTACTTGAACATTCCAGTTTCCCTTGAGATTGCCCATAGGTCACCTGAGATTTAATATCAAATTCCAGGGAGGAATCATCATGTATAAACCCCATATTCATATAACTTCCAAACCCAAACATTTAGAACAAAGAAAATAACTCTTAGTTCAAAATCAGTCAACCCACCATACTAATTCAACTTGTTCCAATCCTGCAGCTAGGTTCTCTAGGTGCAATGCTAAAATAGAGCTATAGACATAGAGCCCAAGTCCAAGGATCCCAGATTTCTCCAATGGAAAAATACCCACAGTTCAATGATATGCCCTGGTGCATCCATTGAACTGTTTGGACTGAAAATCAATGGAAACAACTTGTTAAACCAATCCCAAGTTAACAGGGAAAAATCTGAACTCAAGATAAAATAAATGTACAGTTCATACTTCCTGTTAACATTGATCTCAACAAGGCATCCCATAGTAATAGATGAAACCCAATATGATTCCAACAGGATATTAAAGCTCCAGTTTCAACTGGACTCCCATTCCCAGCTCAATTCAAACCATTGCTCAGAATAAATTCGAATGTACTGAGATTGCTTCCTCAGTTGACTGAGAGGAGAAAATCAAATGCTAATGTGCCCAAATCCTCAGATTGCCATTCGAATCAACAAGAACTTCGAGGAACATATAGAATCATATGATCACCAGTTCCATATAATCACAGAGAACTTCAGGAACATATAGAATTATATGATCTCCAGTTCCAAATAACAATATCAACCCAGCATAGGACTGAACAAGGCCCAGTCATAGTCTCAAGTCCACACTACTCAGACAGTGATGGAGCTACTGATAATACACACATTAGAGCAGGATATGGCTGAACCATATTGCACATTCCCAGGAACACAGGGAATTATGTGCTGCATAAAACGGGTTCAGAAATGGATCATAATGCCACAATGAACTCGGTTCATCATTGATCCACATGCCAAAATAAATCAGTTCAAACAATGAACCACAATGCTAAAATAAATCAGTTCAAACACTGAACCATGATGCTTGTGATATATCCCAGGTTCATCAAAGAATCATGATGCCTGCAATATATCCCAGGCTCATCAATGAATTATGATGCCTGCAGCATTACATTCGAACCCAATTCACCACACGAGTTAACATAGGGAGATAAATAAATTTGCAAGAAGAAATTATAGCTACCTGATTGTGTTCTGAAGAAACTGTTGTTTCAAGGATTGGACACAATCTCTGCTACCAAAGAATTTGTCCAATTACTGCTCAGGCATTAAAACAAACACATGGGACACGAATTAATAGGGTGCACTGTACTATTAGGAAACTGACCAAAGAAAATATAAATGCTCTATCCAAATCACCTGATATAATTTCCAGATCCAATCCCAAGCTAATTCCAAAACAAATTGATCTATAATTCTGTTCAAGGAAAGATGCACACAGTAGATCAAACGATTGATCATACCAGAACGAATTAGGCGAGAACTTCAAATCCAAAACTCACCAAAATCGATCTGAGCGATTAGAAAGGAATTTCGATCGTTCCAACAATCTGAAAACGAGCCCACTGTTGATGTTGGGGAAGAACTGCAACAAGCTCAGTCGTCGTGAAACTCTCCTGCAACCGCCATGGCCAGCTACACGATCCAGGAAGAAGAATTTTTGGAGAGAAGGAAAGAATTCTTATCAACAATGAGGATGGGGAGTAGCAGTTATATAGATCGATCGGCTGAATGTAGCGTGAGAATGAAGCAAGTGGCGGGAAAGGATGCTACAGTAAAAGTTTGTTACGCTCAGTAGCTGAATTTTCAGTTAGAGAGTAAAAGGAATTTGAAACCTATTCTTCCATTAAGAAGAAGCAGAGAAGAGCTTAGTTAAAATAGGCCATCACTCTAATGGGCCAGGCCCATTGGAGTAGCCCATGGGTTACTTAAAAAAATAAAATAAAACATATTTTTAGCCCTATCTTATTATCAATTAACAATTTAGGTGAAGTCTACAACATTATATATATATAAAAAAAAATGTAATATAAATTTTAAAGAGGCGGGGTTACAATAGCCACTAGCTTTTCCACTAGACACAGTATACCCATGTCATCTTTATCTAAAAATATTAGAATCCTTACTGGAGGAGGAGTGGTACCTGTTAGTGGTATTTGTAGAGATTGTCCTGTAGTGATAAATGGTAGAAAGATGAAAGCACGACTTGTATTTCCGATGCCGACGTTCGATGTGGTTCTTGGAATGGACTGGTTGAGCCAGTATTTCGCTCTCATTGACTGCCACAGGGGCAGTATCGTCTTTAGACCACCGAGTGATACGGAGTTCGAGTTTACCAAAGGGGATGCCTTGAGGAGCGATGCATCTGCATCGGGGACTCACATGATGATGCAGGATACCCCTCAGCACCCTATCATCACCGAGTTCGAGGATGTATTCCCCGAAGAGTTTCCAGGACTGCCGCCTGACCGAGACATTAATTTTTCTATTGAGCTTATTCCGGGAGCCGAGCCTATTTCATCTCGAGTTTATCGACTAGCACCCAAAGAGTTGGTAGAGATGAAGGCGCAGATTGATGACTTATTGAAGAAGGGCTTTATTCGTGCCAGTGCATCATCGTGGGGAGCACCCATTCTTTTTGTGCCTAAGAAAGACGGGACAGTGCGCATGTACATCGACTATAGAGCATTGAATGCAGTGACAGTGAAGAACAAGTACCCATTGCCGCGTATAGACGATCTATTTGATCAATTGAGCGAAGCAAAAGTATTCTCCAAGATTGACTTACGATCAGGCTATCACCAATTGAAGGTTCGGAAGGAAGATATCGCAAAGACGGCTTTTCGATCGAGGTATGGACACTACGAGTTCTTGGTTATGCCTTTCGGTTTGACCAATGCACCCGCAGTTTTTATGAATTTGATGAACAAGATCTTTTACCAGTATTTGGACAAATTTGTAGTAGTCTTTATAGATGATATCTTGATTTACTCCAAGAGTCAAAAGGAGCATGAGCAGCATCTACGAATAGTTTTGGGAACACTGAGGAATGAGAGACTCTTTGCGAAGCTTAGCAAGTGTGATTTCTTTCTCAAGGAGGTATCATTTCTCGGTCATGTTGTTACGGGTGATGGCATATCAGTGGATCCAGATAAGATCACAGCAGTCGAATCATGGCCCGCTCCCACATCAGCTACTGAGGTGAGAAGTTTCCTCGGACTTGCGGATTACTACCGAAGGTTCGTAGAAGATTTCTCTCGAATAGCGGGGCCAATGACTCGATTAACTTGCAAGGATCAGGAGTTTGTATGGACAGATGAGTGTCAAGTCGCATTTGATGAGTTGAAGAAGCGATTGACCACAGCACCGATCTTGACACTACCATCGGGCCCGGGAGAATTTGTGATCTACAGTGACGCATCTGGGAAAGGATTAGGATGTGTATTGATGCAGCACGGTCGTGTAGTAGCATATGCATCACGACAGTTGAGGGTGCACGAGAAGAATTATCCGACCCACGATCTAGAGCTAGCAGCGGTTATTTTTGCCTTGAAGTTATGGAGACACTACTTGTACGACGAGAAAGTTGATATCTACACTGATCATAAGAGCCTCAAGTACGTGTTCACACAAAAGGAGTTGAATATGCGATAGCGACGTTGGTTGGAGTTGATGAAGGATTATGAGATCGAGCTACATTATCATCCAGGCAAGGCTAATGTCGTGGCAGACGCATTAAGCCGCAAGCCCATGGCACACTTTTTGACTACGCAGAGGGAGTTGATTAGAGACTTGGAGCAGCTTGGTATTGAGGTAGTATTGCCTGGAGCCGATGGCGTATTAGCCAACCTCCAAGTGCAATCATCATTGATAGAGCGCATCAAGGCAATATTGCCTAATGATGCTAGATTTCGACGGCTCAGAGAGAGGACCGAAGCAGAAGAGCAGACGGGATTGAGGATCCATCCCGATGGGATATTGCGATATGGTGGTCGCCTTTATGTTTCCAATGGAAAGTTACGGCAGGAGCTGATGGCAGAGGCTCACAGCTCGACTTATTCTATTAATCCTGGAGGAACCAAGATGTACCGTGACTTACGACAGTATTATTGGTGGCATGGAATGAAGCGAGAGATAGCTCGTTTTGTTGCCAAATGCTTGGTATGTCAACAAGTGAAGGCAGAGCACCAGAGGACAGCTGGACTGTTACAGCCGCTAACCCATTCCCGAGTGGAAGTGGGAGCACATTACTATGGATTTCGTCACGGGTTTTCCTCGGGGTCCTAGAGGACGTGACGCAGTATGGGTGATTGTTGATAGACTTACGAAGTCAGCCCATTTCATACCTTTTAGAGTGGGCCAGTCGACAGAGGTATTGGCAGAGATGTATATGGAGCAGATTGTGAGATTGTATGGTGTGTCTGTTAGTATTGTGTCGGACCGTGATTCGAGATTTATCTCACACTTTTAGAGGAGCATACAAGAGAGTTTGGGCACTCGATTGAAGTTTAGCACATCATACCATCCGCAGACAGACGGCCAGTCAGAGTGTACCATTCAGACGCTAGAGGATATGTTGAGAGCATGCATGCTTGACTTTGGTGGTTCATGGGAGGACCATCTTCATCTTGTTGAGTTTTCCTACAACAATAGCTATCAAGCGAGCATTCAAATGGCTCCGTTTGAAGCGTTGTACGGTAGGAAGTGTCGGTCTCCTGTTTGTTGGAGCGACATAGGAGAGCGACAACTATTGGGTCCCGAGTTAGTCTTGAGCACAGTGGAGACAGTGAAGAAGATCCAGGGCCACCTACGAGCAGCGCAGGATCGTCAGAAGTAGTGGGCAGATAATCGTAGTCGACCTTTGGAGTTCAAAGAAGGCGACCATGTGTTCTTGAAGATATCCCCCACTAGAGGCACGATTCGATTCGGAGGACGTGGCAAGTTGAGTCCAAGGTACATCGGGCGTTTTGATGTCTTGAAACGTGTTGGAGAGGTTGCCTACAGATTGGCCTTGCCACCGTCGCTGGAGGGAGTGCATGACGTATTCCATGTATCTCAGCTGAGGAGGTACATGGCGGACAACAATCATGTGCTTGATCACTCCGAGATCACAGTTGGACCGAGTTTATCGTACGAAGAGCAACCAGTAGGTATCCTCGATCGTCGAGTGAAGGTATTGCGGAACCAATCTATTCCATTGGTTCGTGTGGCATGGAAGCATCACTCGCCAGGGGAGTCTACTTGGGAGCGCGAGGACGACATCCGAATTCGCTACCCGTATTTGTTTGAAGACGAAGGTATGTCTTGCATTGAAGCTTTTTAATTATTATCAATTTTCTTGCATTGCATTTGATCCCCCGACCTTAGTTTAATTTCGAGGACGAAATTTTTTTCAAGTTGGGTAGGATGTAAAACCCCAATATTTTCTAATTATTTTAATGCTTTAAAAAATATTTTTCTATATTTTTGAATTTGATTGATATATGTACGTAATTATAGAGGTATATAATATGTGTATGTTTGTGAGCTTGATATTTTAATATTAATAATTATAGCCTACATTGGTTACAAAATAGTTTTGTTACTTATTGAGAATTTTAGAAAATTTTCTTATGAATATATACATATAAATATGTATATATATATATATATATATATATATATATATATATATATATGTGTGTGTGTGTGTGTGTGTGTGTGTGTGTGTGTGTGTGTGTATTGATTTTTAATAAAAAAATAAAAAAAAACAAACAAACAAAAGGGCGTTGGTAGGGGCTGAACCCCCCATGCAGCAACAGCTGCGGAAAGAGGGGGTGGGGGCCCGACCCCCCTTAATAGAATTACTAAGCAGCACTTGCTGATGTGGTATTCAAACCCGAGCCCCAACTACCTAAGGCCCCCACAACTCGTTTCTTGGCAGCAGCTAGTAGCTGCAACCATTAGATCGGACCCCACCATCAAGTAAACCCAGCAGCACAGCTGCAATTCCTTTAGCAAAACCCGACCCCAAGTCCTAATAGGATTAGTAAGGAGTCGGCAACAGTGTATTTAACTCCGCCCAAAAAAAACCCGAAACCCTAACCCTCCGTACATCCTCTCCTTCCACATCTCCTCTTCATCTCGAACCCTAGACGGACTACCCAGGCCGTTGGCGGCGCCGCACCATCGCGCAAACACCGTCGGAGAGCCCAAGACGACCGCACTCCAATACGTTCTCAGTTTTACGAACAGTGAGGTGCCCTTCTTCCAATCCTCTTTTCTTCACGCACGCTCAATGATTTCTCGAACTATAAATTTCTGTGCGTAGCCCATATGAACCCCTCCAATCCCCTTCTGATAAAATCCTGGGAACCCCAAGGGATTGCTCGAAAAATCGAGGCAAAGTTGCCCCGAAAACTGTTGAAAACAGAGTTTTAATCCAGTCCCAAACCACAACTTAGAAGCCAGATTTCGAACTGTGTGTCGAGATTTTTCAGAAACTAATTGAACACATGTGAAGACAACATAACCACGATTAAAACGCATTTTGTAGATCTGAATTTTGTTTTCTGTGCGAGAATTAAATCAGCGTTAAAGTTGGACGAAAAACTGTTTTCTAAAGTGTTAATTTCAGAAAATTTCCACGATACGACGTACGCCCCGACAAACCGGGCGACGTGGTCGCGCGCTATACACATCGAAAGGCGCGTATGGACGTTGCTGACGTATGGTAACTGACGGAACTCAATTTCGTCGCGTGTGCGCGACGAAATCAACGCGTATCCGTCGAGATACCCCCGTATCGGCGTTTTGCAAACTTGTCCATAACTTCGTGTACAATCGTCAAATCAAGACGAAACTTGCGCCAACAGGTCCGAATCAAAATTCTGGTCCTGTGTACCAAGTTTGGTTCGATTCTGAGAAGGTCGAATCGGAACCCCTTTTTGGCGGGCCTGCGACCCACTCAAACGGGCGAATTTGTACACGGCTCATCGGAATCCAAAATTGGACATACCGTTGAGTTCCTCTCCTCAAACTGAATCCGTAGACATATAGTTTGACGACTTTAGAGACCATAGACTTTGGCGCGCGTTTCGGTGCAAAGTGGGTCCAACGGCGGACATCATTTTGACCCAAAATTACGATTTTGCCCCTGTTCCAGAATTGAACTTTTGGACAGGCGTTTCCTAGGTATATCTTCTTCACCGAGATCATTTTTGATGTTTGTTTCAGCGTTTGGAATCATCTGTGATTTGTGAGTTTTGGTGCTGACACTTGCTACTCTTGGATTGTTTTTCTCGCACCGCAGGCAAGTATACCTTGCCATAGATTCTGATTGTGCTCATTTATTTTCAGTATATTTATTATTGCATATTTCTTTCTCTTATTTGTCATTTTGTTTCTATTAGGCGTCCAAGTCACACTTGGGTGTAAGCGGCTATATTTAGTCGTTATATTTATTTATGTCTTTATTTGCATGTCGACCTTGTGTCAGTTGACTACCCTATGAGTATGTGGGATATTTTCATATCCCCTATGGCCTTGACACATGTGTATCACGTGATGAGTGAGTTATATAGGACACGGACCTGCGTACTCGACTGGCCATCGATACGTACGGGACGTGCGACGGTTAGGAGGTACTGCTACTAGTGTGTTGAGTTAGAAGCCGTAGCAGTTGCCAACTGGACAGGCTGTGGATACATCTTGGACAAGAGGAGTTGGAGGGAGGGGACAGCTACTAGCGTAGGGGCTACATTTATTTTTTACACACTTTGGGGCCGAGAGTGACTCGTACGAGTACTACTTTCTGTCCCGGCCAATAGCGTCTCGGATTAGCGCTACTTACTGCCACTCTTATTATTCTGCTGATCCTACAGCCCCTGCGTAGAACGTTGTCCTCAAAGTGCATCTCACATAGACGGTTAGGAGATCCTGTAGAGTTATAGTGCATATTTTATTTTGCACATTCAGTTACTTGGCATGTTTTCTGTATCTTGTTACGTTCCTCTGAGGACCTGATGATCTCTCCAGGATTAGACGAGCAGGACTATCCCGAGGAGTACGGTGCAGCATTGGATCCATCATACATCGGTGACGAGGCATCTCCCGCTCATACTTAGTTTTATTCTTTATTATCTGAGACCATGTACTGGACATCTTTTTATCATTCTTTCTTGCTGTTTGAGGAGGTTGGACTCCATTTAGTTGAGACTATTTTCCATAGCTGTTTGGGTAGGAATGTCTACCCGGCTATATTTTGATATCATCATTTATCTTATTTTAGTGGACTTATTATATTCTCTGTGTTGAGCTGTGGATGAGATTTAGTTATATTATTGTGGCTTATCATGTACTATTATTACAGCTTATGTACTAATACGAGGATTACCATATATTGGTGTATTCTTCGTATAGTACAGCTGGCATGTCTACGTACTTAGTCCTACGTATTTTGGAACTGGGGCGTTACACTACTCCCGAATGCTGGGCTTGATCTCCAGGTTGCTGCTGGTCCATGGGAGGTGCTCCGCCTTGCTGATCGGCAGGTCCAGGAACAATGCCGCTGAAGAAGATGACATAGGGAACAATAAGGAAGGACCAAGACAAATCAACGATGCAAACATGTGATCAGGTCAAGATTTTCAGGGATTTAGGGGATACGAGCAGAGATCAAGGACGAGTACTGATTGAGACATCTATTCGGTAAACCCCCACATATCTTGATTTTCAAGACCTGCATGGGCCACCACTTAAACCATGTCATGCCCCAGAACCAGAATACTGGAGAGCGGGAGCGAACATAGCCAGCTACGTATAATAAAATAGAATCCATCTCACCATACGGTCACGGCTGTCTAGATATATGAAGGTTTAACTACAATCCATCAGTCTCTTATGGTCATGAACAAGCCTAGTTTCTCAATTACAAGCAAGTAAGTAAATATTACAAGATATAAGCTCACCAAATATATAATAGTAAGGCATCCCAAACATTACATATTCAGCTGATCATGAAGCTAGTCATTACAAAATGTGAGGACTAGCAAGAGTTTAGTCATACATGATCAACCCTAGGATTCGTCAATCATGTTACAGCCCGTAGGCAGACAGTAACTAAAGTGCAATCGAGCTAACACGTGCTCGTCGACTAAATGCCTCAAAAGAATATTTTTAAAATAGAGTGGAAGAGCCAAAATAAACCCACTCGTTGCCAGGATTCCTTCTAGTGGTCACCATCTGGCTAGAAAATCGGTAGATCCTCTGGAGCTGCTCCAGAATCTGGCCATACAAAACCAGCTGGATCAGATCCCAGAAAGAGCAAGTACCACAAAAGAAGCTTCACTTAGGAACTAAAACCAGCAATTAGCACAAGAGTATAATATATAATAAAAGACAGGATATATGGAAAAGCATGACATGATGATATATGATGAGGTAACCATGGGACTATTCAGATAACCAGGTTACAACCCATAAACCAAACAAGGACCGGGGTTGTAACCCTTCATTTGAACGAAACTTGGTTTCTCACCATTTATCGGTAAGATAACATAAGAAATCAGGTCATGTAACAATCTTGTACAGGATCAAGACAAGACTAGACTGGTTATACCTCATCCAATCAATCACGGCCAAGCAATAAGTACAGCTTGATACTTTCACTAACTAGGGTTATCATAGACCTAGTTACTAACAAGATACAGTGAGATTATTCCACAGCCATAAGCCCTGCAGACCATCCAGGCTATCCGGACACAATTAAGGATTGAATTCAAGTGGGTACATCATTCAGGAAACGTATGTACCCTTAAGTAGCTTGGAGGGTACAACACATGACAGTGTGCTGGAAATGTGCCCTACTCGACGGCAGGCTACAGATCCCAAGTGGGGTGCCCAGATAACGGGATTGCCTGTAGCTGGAAAAATCTCTTCATGACTACTGGATTATTCTAGTAATTAGCCTTAGTTGAATTCAGTAGGTACCCCTGACCGTGGTACTCATGGGTCCCTGTCCTAGACATGATGCAAGACAAGACTGGTTCATTTGTACAAGCACAATCGCCCACGGTATTCAGGTCATTCATACTTGTCATGTCAAGCTAGCCGCCGCAACAGCATATCGAGATATATCATGTTAGGTTTATTATGTCAAGTTTATCATGTCAAGTTTATTTGTCAGGAGTGCGCCACTACGAGCCACTATCATGTCATGTTACTTGTCAAGAGTGCACCACTACGTGTCACTGTCGTGTTCATGGAAACATGTGCAGGATAACACAGTACAAGCATTTTATCAGGAGACCAAAGTTACACAGAGGATCATAATACATATAACAATTAAAATAGTAAGGGGACAAGGCTAGGGTAGGAGTCATGCGGCTCGGGCTTATGCGGCCAGGGGAGTTCAGGCATATGCGGCTCAAGAAGACAGTTCATGCGGCTGAGTCCTTTGCGGTCTCATGCGGCTGGAGGAAGTCCATGTGGCTGGAAGAAAGTCCAGGCCGCATGCGGCTCACGAAGGACATGCATATGCGGCTCAGGATCACTGGGTCCCATGCAGCCAGGGGAAGATAGGTCTCATGCGGCTGGAGGGGATGGACCTTATGCGGCCAGGGGAGTCTGAGTCTCATGCGGCTCAGAATCACAGGGCCTTATGCGGCTGGATAACCGTTCAGAGTTCATGCGGCCAGGGTTAAGTCTCATTCGGCTGAAAGGACTCGGGTTCTTATGCGGCTAGGATATTCATGCGGCCGGGGAACACTGGCCCTTATGCGGCCAAGAAATAAGTCTCACGCGACTAATGCGGGAAAGTCCATGCGACCAATAGATCAAATCTTCATGCGGCTGGAGTAAGTTCATACAGTATAGGCTATGCGGCCAAGAAGGGAACTTGCCGCATAAAAGATCATGCGGCTAAGTTCATGTAGCAAGGAACATGCGGTCGAGAACTGTTCTTCTTCTCCATTATTCCGAGAAGAAGAACCATGCAAGCCAGGCTCTCAAGCTCCATAGATCCTTCAACCAGAGTCCAAATTCGAACTTTCATAGGTAAAAATAGGACATAATGAAATTCTCTACAACATGGAACCATCAGAACTTGATAATAACAAGATTAAATAGATCAAAGCCTAAGAAATTTGAAAATAAAATAAACTTAGATCTACAAGCAATGAGCCATGGAAATTGAAAATGCTAAGTACTAAAGTATTTTAGAATGCTGTAAGGAAGAGAATGGAACAATAAAACTTGAGTTCCTCCATGAAGCAAGCTGCACTTGCCTAAGCTCTCTCCCTGGTAGGTGGAAGTGTAATGGTAAAAAAGAAGGAGAAGTAATGGAGAGAATTAATGAGGAGAGAGAGGATTGGGCGGCTATAAATAGAAAAGAGTGGGGGTAGGTGGGGGTTTTCTTTTGGTTCATGATGAACCCAAAGCAAACCAAGCCAAGCCAAACCGAACCAAGTAATAGAATCCCCAAATATATCATGCAAAGAAATATGCCATACGAGACAAAATACGTAAACGTATTCCAAAATACGTAATACGAACCACATGCATTACAACTCTACCCACCTTAAAAGAATTCCGTCCTCGAAATTTAATTTAGAGGCTAGAGAGGCAAGGACAAGCTATACTAAGCAATCAATCAAACAATCAATCATGCAAGCAAGGAATTTGAAGGCATGAGGAAGAGGGAAGACATCCTGCTAGGAACCTCTTTGCCGGTTCTGCATCTGAGCTTGGACTTGGACATACTGCGGGGGTCTCTGCTGCTGGAAGACTTATGCCTGAGGCGGCAATGGCCTCGGAGGCTGGTACTGCTGTTGTACTGGTGCTGGTGCTGGTGTCCTGACCGATGGACTGGTTAGGTTCGCTGACGATGAGCTGGCCCTATTCGGGCAGTATCCTATCTTGTGATCCTGTGCCCCACAAGCCAAACACAATCCCTGTGCTCTGCGACACTCCGAAACAACGTGTCCTGGCTTTCCACAATGAGTGCAGCCCATTGTGAAAGACTGCTTCTGCTTCTGTTGCTGAGGGGACGTCGGAGTCGAATGCTGAATCGACGTAACCGAGTCCGCCCTTTGGGGAACTCCAATAGTCAAAGCCCTAGCTGCCGGGGCTGGTGCTGAAGACTGGGTCATCTGGCCGTGAGATCGCTTCCGACCTCCGGTCCTGTCCACTATCCGCTGGGAGGTATACTCATGCCTCATAGCTGCCCTCAATACCGCATCAAAAGTATGATGCTCAAACTGCTCTACCGCCAGCAAAATCTCTAGGTGGAGTTCCTGCTGAAACCGCTGGGCTCTATCGAACTCGGTCGCTACCAAGGTGGGAGCAAACCGACTGAGTCTGAAAAACTCGGCCGCATATCCGTCGACCGTCCTCCAGATATCACTTTCAGAGATTTCGACGACTTTACGGTCCTCCAGAATTGTGGTGTGACATTTAGACATTCCAAAATGTGTTAAGATATATAGCTTTTTGACTCCGGAAGTGAGGAGGATGACTTTCAATGTTTGGATGCCAAGTCACAGATGTAACTAATACTGGTCGAGTGGAGAATGTTTCCTCTTCCCCCAATGAATAGGGAGAAACCATAGAGAAAACAACTTATTCCGCTGGGTGCTACTCGATCCAACTTCGATCCCGACCGAGGGGAGGCTAAGGTTGGTCGGCTCGAGCGGACCATAAAGCATAATGTCACTCGTACGATCTTATCTCTATTTCGCAAGCCTAAAACGAGATTGATACAATTTCGTCAAAAGTATTGACAATATGGATTCCACTCAAATTATTGTTAATTTTGACAATATAAATCGAATTATATATTCTTTTCTCTCTATTTTCTAATATCTTCGAACTTTATTACAATGAGCTTAATTTTTTGTAACATATATTAAGCAACAATTGCTTTAGGTACTCTTGGGGGAAATAAAAAAGTTGGGAAAAAAAAGAGAAATCATGGTGTTTGAAAAGGGAAAAAAATGAGAGAAAAATTTGAAGAAAAAAATAATATGGGCCCCACTATTATTTTTTTAATTATTCCAAAAGTGGCAGAAAATTGAGAAATTAGAAGTTCTGTAAGAAATTATCCAACTAATAATTTTAAGAAAACAAAGACTAAATAGTCATTACATCTCTATCTCATAATCCCAATCAGATCCACCAACAAACTCCACCATCCGTCCGTCCAATCAAACAAACATCCAATGGCCACAATCAACAATCCGCGTACTCTCCTCCTATTGGCCAATCCCAACCCTCTCTCCCTCTTATAAATGCCCATCCATCCTCTCCCCACGACCAATCCACCGTTCCCTCGTTTTTTTTTCTTCCTCCTCATCGACCCACCGACTCCTTCTCGAAACCCTAACCCTAGAAATTAGCCGGAGCTCTCCATGGCGGGAAGGGGGAAGGCGATCGGGGCGGCGGCGGCGAAGAAGTCGTCGTCGAGGAGCAGCAAGGCCGGGCTGCAGTTCCCGGTCGGGAGGATCGCCCGGTTCCTGAAGGCCGGCAAGTACGCCGAGAGAGTCGGCGCCGGAGCTCCGGTCTACCTCGCCGCCGTCCTCGAGTACCTAGCCGCCGAGGTGAATCTTACAGATCCATAGGTCCAATTTGGGGAATAATAAATTAGGGTTTTTTCTAGCTGTTTGTTTCGATCAACCGAGCCTAGATTGACATTGCTTCTTCAAATTTCGTGTTAATTTGTGAATTTGGAGAAATTTGGGGATGCGACTTGATTTTGGGGGAATTATCAAGTAATTTGAGCTATCGAAGATTAGGTCCAATTTGGGAATAATAAATTAGGGTTCTTTCTAGAAAAAAAAGTTCTGATTTCGAGGAAATAGAAAAACTATTTTTGTTCAAATTATAGGTTCAATTAGGTGTTTAATTAGATCAATCGAGCCGAGATTGATATTACTTCTTCAAATTACATATTAATTTGTGAATTTGGGGAAATTATCAAGTAATTTGAGCTATTATCAAAGATTAGGATTATTTTGGAGGAAAATTATTATTTTTTTAAATTAAAAATAATTTTGTGGTCATCCTATAAAAAGTTACGATTTTGAGAAAATTACATGGTAAATTAATTTTATTTGATTAGGTGAACCGACCCCCATGGGAAATATGTTAGATACTAATAATTTTATTTATCAAATTGATTGGTGATGTATAAATGTTCTTTTTGGCAAGAACAAAAATTTATGATCTGTAAATTTCTCCTCAATGTAGGTTTTGGAGCTGGCCGGGAACGCCGCGAGAGACAACAAGAAGACCAGGATCGTGCCGCGCCACATCCAGCTGGCGGTTCGGAACGACGAGGAGCTCTCGAAGCTCCTGGGCACTGTCACCATCGCAAACGGCGGAGTGATGCCGAACATCCACAACCTCCTCCTCCCCAAGAAGGCCGGCTCCTCCAAGAGCGCCCCTGGCGACGACGAATAGTGTCACAGTCTTTAAAAAAAAGCGTTATTTTGTAGTTAGCATGGGACTTTGTTTTCGGGGTGTAGAGCAAGAAATGAACAAAAAGAAATGATCTTTTGGGATTTATGGTTTGAATGTTCGTATCATGAAATGCTCATTTGTGCTTGCCTAGTGAATGGCATGTTTTGTGAACATGTTCATTTGGAAATTATGCCAAACTGTAGCATATTGGCTGATATTGCAAAACTATGGAATTTATTATTTGATCACTATTGGGCATTCTTCTTCTTCATTTTCTTTTGTTATTGTTCTATAGGGAGTTCTTGGTTTTTTTCTTCTTATACATACCTATGGTTATATAGGTCCGGGAAAAGAATAAAATTTATAAGCTTTGTTATTCTGAGGCGTAATTTTCGATGGAAAATAGAGAATCGAATTAGTTGTCAAAATAGCAACAACGTTTCGTGTGCACTACTGAGATCTTTGGAGGATTCTGGATAACGAAAATCTAAAGAGATTTCATTACAACAACAAACGAATGTAGATACAAATCGAGTTGTTAGCAACAGTAGCGACGAAAGCTTACAAGAACTTGTGTTTTTGTCCTATTAATCTTTTTTCTGGAGCAGACTATCGTCTAAGACGAGCACTGCTTTATCCTGTATGGATTTGTAACAATCAACACAGCCAAGGTCAAGTCGATCTTAAAATTTAGAGGTTTCTCTCGTCTGGGAAATGGTGTCTGTATAGTGTCAATACCTATATTCATTACACCAATTTGGAAATGTTGATATTCTTGTGTTCTTGTTGTTGTATCCTTGTTCTGTATTGGTGCAACATAGGCAGTTACCTTTATTATCTTGAACTTCCATGAAGTTTGTAATGATATATGCAACTTGATTGTTAGTTGTGGTCTAAACCAAATGAGAGCTGGTTGTTTGAAATCCGGGGGAACTCGAGTTTTAGTCCGTTTGTGCCAAAAGGTAAACCGAGTTGCACACACACTTGTAAACCGAGTTGCTGGATTGTTGCTGGTACTCATTCCATTTCAGGTATTCACTCTTTCAGAGTTACACGTTCATTTACTGCTATTTGTATCTGCTAGTAGCATAGTATTTATATACTCATTATTCTTTTCGAGTCTAATTGGACAAGTATGATTATTGGATTGCAGGCCAGTATTCATATTTTCCTTTCTTATGTTTTTGTTATTGGAAATTAAGTTAGTACCTATAAAAGTTGATGGTATCAAGTTATAATTTAGCCAAAAAAAGAAGGAAAGTTCCTGTGTTAACAAATAGTTTTTGTTGTTTATTTTTAGAATGACAACATAAGTTTGTTAATGATGTTGGGGCACATTTTGATTTAGCACGGCCACTTGAATGTACAAGCTATGTCCTTGACTTATGGAACTAGAGTAGAAAGAAGAACAAAAGTCAGGATGGCCGAGTGGTCTAAGGCGCCAGACTCAAGTTCTGGTCCTCTTACGAGGGCGTGGGTTCAAACCCCACTTCTGACAATTGTTATTTTTTTACCCAATTTTAAAATGAATATATATATATATATATATATATATATATATATATATATATATATATTTTAAATATATATATATATTCATTATAATTGAGTCAAATTTTGACTGTAAAAACTCAGAGCTCTAATTGTGTTCAAGGATTTAATAATAGTTAAGCTATATTTTGGTATTTTGAGAGTTTCCAACTTAACATCGGATCCGAAAAAAACAAGAAAGACGAGAACATCAATAGGCCAGATTTAGGAAATGGAAAAATTAACTAAGAAGACATATCCTGACAAATGGACGCGCTTTCCATAGTTCTATACAAGTTCTATGAGTATTATCGATGAGCTTTGCTATGCCTACAACCAAATGTTTACAATCCCCTTACAACCGCCAAGTGCCGTACTTCGTGTAAAGGGTGAGTGAGAGAGAGGTTGTAAGAGTAAGAATTTGGTTGTAGACTTAGCTTTTTCCATTATCGATACGACAACACATCTAGGCATACAACATTTTAGGATAAAGGTTTACAATCTTCATGTAGGAGTCCATTGTAAAAAAAAACAGATCCAAATAACTGCTATTTTGGAGACATTCGGAGAAACTGATATTTCCTACTCCGATTCAGAAGACAGAAGATGGAAATTCATAGTCTACTACTGAAGGAGAATTGTGAAAGTAACACACAGTCAAGAGGTGGATGATGAAAACATTGCAACATGAGTTCTTTCACTAAAGAATATTACTGTCCACTTCATGGATAGTATCCCAATTGACATATTTACCAACGAAATTCTCAGACTAAAGATTACAGTAAGTAATTTCTAAATTCCTATTTCACAAGGTGATCGATCAGGGGGCACAGAGAGGCCCCCGCATGATCAGTAATGCTCAGTCGATCGATTCTTTGATAACTTCTCCAACCCGTCCTTGTGTCATGAATAGAATCGATTTCATCTTAACAGTGCTACGATCTGACACCTGAATTTCTATACACAAGTCACCTGAAGGACCGGAGGGTCAAGCTGCCAGAACTCAGGCTCGGAATCATCTGCCAGTATCCATACCTGAAGAAAAGAAAGAAGAAGATCAAGATGGGTGTGTGTTTCCAAGATCGATCACTTTTAGTCTAAAATAATTTCGTTTTCTCAAAAGTTTAACTTCACATTCCTGCACCTCTTGTTATTGTATTTACTAAGGGTCTGCTTGGTAACGATATTTTCACCGGTTCTGGAATGTTTTTGAATCGACCGTTTATGAAAACTAAGCACTGGTTTTGGTCGGCTCAAAACCCCCCCAAAACCGGTGTAATGTAATTTTGGGTGGCTTTATAAACACCCCAAATCGGAATTTTGAACGGCTTTATTATTTTATTCCATTTATATTCTCACAAAAAATATATAATTATAACCACTGATACCTTTCCCTATTTAATTTTATTCGTGTAAAAAACTTTCAGAACCGCTCGTTAGTGAATTACCAAGCATGTATTGGACCGTTTAAAAGCCGCTACTTAAAAACCATCCAAAACCGGACCCCTCATAACCGCTTATAACCAGTACTCTAGAAACACCTCATAACTGCTACCCCTATAATTGCCAAGCAGACCCTAAGGTTATATAACTCGCTAGCTAGGTTAATTAGCACAATAGTTATCAAGAAGTCCTTCACCAAATAGGAAAAGCAAGAACAAACCAAACAATAAAGACACTTGGAAATACAAAAGTAGACGAAGAACACCCATCACAGGACAAACTAAAAGGGCTAGATGGGCCATTAGGTAGTTGTGATGACATTTTAACAGTCTTGCAGAGTAATTAAGTAGAAGCCTAATTAATTACTAACATATAGGCTATTAATTTCATATGATTCATTCTATAGCAGAAAGCCTAATTAAGCACAGTAAGATATCGTATAAATAGTACAAGCAAATGGGAGATCATTCCCTCGTACCTATGGCATAACACATACTAAAATCGTCTGGTCGCATCATTATACTTAACAGAAATCAACACAAAGAAACAAGTACCTGACCGATAATTAAATCCAAGGTTCGAAGTATTGGTATCGGAATTGGTATCAGACCATTCCTATGAGTATCAGGATCGGCGGTATCGGATTTTTGGGTATCGGAAAGCAAATAATTATTAATAAGTTATTAACATTTTAGAAAAAGTGCAAAAAAAATCTCTCGTTAGGTTCTCGCTTTTTGCACTAAAAGATCTCATGCTCTTAAAATTCCTAAAAGTATGAAATATGCTCATTTTGCCCCAAAATGACAATTTTATCCCTCCCCCCTCCTTCCTCGGCTGTTTGGGCTGCGTTCGCTGGCAAGGAGGAGGAGGGGGGTGCGCTCGCCGGCGAGGGAGGAGGGGGGGCGCTCGCCAGCGAGGAGGGTGGGGCTGGGGGCTCGCCGGCGAGGGGGAGGGGGGATCGGGGGGGGGCTGGGTAAGAGGGGGCAGGGGCATTTTAGGTATAAAAATTTTAAAATTTGGCTGGAGGGACCTAATCGAGCGAATTTGTAATCTAATGAGGGACAAACTGCCAAAAAATTCTAAAAGGTCTTTCTACGCAAAAGACGTATATTTAACGAGGGATTTTTTGCACTTTACCCAAATATATTTTATACATTTACACATAATCTTTAATATTTTTAGTGTTGTTTCTTAGTAGTTTTGAAATTGATGAAATAGTAGTCACCCTTATCGATTGATTTACATACGATAGATTAAGTTTTCTTCTTTTACATGCTTTTATAACCTTTCTATGCTTTTACACCCTTGTTGATTGGTCTTTTTTGTTCAATTTTCTTTGCCGAATTGACCGGAAAAGGGACCCTCAATGTCGATATCGGTCTGTATCGGGTATCGGTCAGTATTGGATCGGGACATGCCAAACCGTATCGGTGTCGGCCGTATCGGATCGGTATCGGCCGATACTGCGAACTATGATTAAATCCTTTAATAGGAAAAATAAACCACATAAAAAATAAACCACATACCTCTCCTATTTAGTCTTAAGATCCCTCGTCATCAGAACTTGAGCTATCCACCCTTCTATCCCTGATAGCTGGAAAGAGCCTCTGTTCAGGTTCTGATACCGGTGCCAATGTCGGATTATCCCTGCTCTTTGTCTTGACTACTTTCCTCTGAGATCCCCTCACTTCTTTGCATGTCTTATCTAACATCCCAAGAAAATCTCTCACTATAACAAACAGCCTCAAGCCCTCATCTCTTCCAGAATTCCCATGGAAATAATCTGTTGTGCTTTTCACCAATGATCTCACTCTCTTCTCTTCTTCCAGTAACAAACTTATATCGGCCTCGGCATGCTCAACGAAGGATTTTAGCGATCGGTGGAACCCACTTTCCTCTCCCGTGCTTTTCATATCTGTGTTCAAGAAATCCTTCGTCTTCACCAATTTACGGCCAAGGCTAGCCACTGTTGTGGAAAGGGCATCGGCATCCATTCCTGCTGCCTTCTTGACATTTTCAAGTTCAGTGCCAAGGAAGGAGACAACGCTGAGGCCAAGATTCCGGTAATGGTCCTCAGATTCCTCAAGAGAATCAGTTGTTTGGTCATCAGAGGCCATGCTCGAGGTACTTAGGTTCGAGTTGCTCCTTTTCTCTTTAGCCATTCGAACTGCACGAGCACCTTCAGACCGAATAATCTCCTGCACAACGAAGTGAAGGAGGGTTGTCTTGCCATCGGTGCCCTTTACGTCAGAGAGCTTCAAGAGAGTGTCGAGCTTGAATGCCTGAGCACCGCCGCGGAAGGTGCCATCATTCATTCGATTTCCAAGTTTGAGGACAGCTTCTAATAGCTTCAAGAACAGACGGCTATTTCTGAGCTCCTTGCTAGCTACCTGATTGACAATAAGTGAAGGTTTTTTGGGCTTTATCTCTATCAGTACAAGTTGAGAACAAGCAATAACAGTCCACATGTACAACCATATAGCATAAAGAAGAGAGAAGACAGCCATTTTTTTATTATAAGTTGAATAATTCATGTATATCACATAATCTAAATAATGGAAGTCGAGATAGTTGTTAGTATGCAGTTTGGGACAATATTTTTATATATTATATGTGTGTGTGGGTAGGGTGGGGGGTGGGGATTGACTACTTTTAAGCTCATTAAAAGCCACCGGATTAAACCAAGTGAATTTTATAGGTCACTTCCATTAGTAGCAGCTGAAAATGAGGAAAAAAAAGAGGTAGATAAGAGCCTTAACAATTGATTGGCCAACCAAAATTCTAGTGGAAGGTGCATGTTACTATGTTTTATAAGTTATATCTGGCAAAATGATCGGCTCAAAGTTATAGACAAGATAACCTGGTTTTCACTTCATCTTAGGATAAACTTCTGATGATCTTGTATCATGAACTACACGAGTGGTTTGGAATAATCTTAAGTTATTATATGTTTGTTACTAACAGTTTGTGACTAGGTTTATTTATGTACAGGTCCATCTCTGAAATAGTAATTGCAGTGTTTTTTTGGGCATTCCGAGGATAAGCTAAGGGGCAGAGGCTTGTATAAATAGCAAAGGAATGACAAAATAGACAACCGCAGAGAAAACTGAAGACTATTGGTAGCATTTTTACAAACAGTCTTGTCATTACAGGAGCATGAGAAAAGTAGTAAAAGAAGGATAAGGATGTTAAGGGTTAGGACTGATATTTAGATAAAACTAAAAGAGTAAGAAACAAGTTACAGAGAAAGCTCTGCATGACTTCACAAAAACAAAAATAAGATGGTATGGTCTTTTGGAAAATAGGATAGCTACAACTGGTCGTGCAGGTTCGCGATGTAAGTTCCAAGTATCACAAAGTTAGAGAGGATTACCAAAGAAGACTTGGACAAAAGCTACAAGTATGAACTCGAACTTTGAAGCCACATTCTTTTTCAAAAATTATCTGATCTCAGATAGAAATCAAAGAGAAACAAGCTTCACCGAGCCGACTACAATGGAAGAAGCGGTGATTAAATTATGTAAGACCCATAAAGCTAGTTTCTTATGCCTAATTGTCGGGCTTCATGTACATATTTAGGTTCTATTATTATAAAAAATGATAGCATGTAAAACAGCAAAAAGAAGAGCGAGAGAAATGTGTCATCAGGTAACTTGCCTCTAAACACGAAAATGACTCCTTGATGCTTGAGACATCCTCTTGTAGAGAAGTCATAAATAGCAACGAATCCATCCGTTTGAAAGCAAAAGGTATATCCATGATGGATTTTAGGAACTGTTCACCAGGTCCAAGGAGGGATGGATCACCAGTATATAATCTGATCTTTAACTCTTCATCAGTGGTCGGTATCATTCTCAACAATGTCTGAAGCAACTCTCCGGGAAGCTCATTTCCTGTTTGGATGGATAAAGCACAAAGCGATGCCAATCAGTTTCAACAAAATATTATGGGCAGTTAGATCTTTGACAGGAAGTTAGAAAAGCACATGAACAGTATGCTACTTCCAAGAAGGGAGCACCATATCCATAAGTTTTAAACCTATTATTAATCCTTATCATAACTTTTATATTATATAATATATAAACTCAATTTAGAGACATTACGGATAGCAAATTTAACCTAGGAGAAGAAAAGAATAAGATGCTATTTCCAGAAAAAAATATATATCATATGTCTAAAACAATTCTAATCTTGCAAAGAAATAATATAAGCATGTTTCCAATTTTGTAGCATCTAGGACTCTATACCTCAGTAAGATGGTTAAAAGATAGGGGAAAAATAACCTTCTATTAGTGCATCCCTAAATTCATCTACTTTCACGCTCATCGCCTTCAAGGAAATCGCCAAGTTCTGTGATTTTTTCGGTTCAAGAAGTTGAATATATTGAGGAGGATCATTGGATGATGAAGCCTTCTTATTCTCAATTTTTCCTTTGTCATCAGAGCGGTAGCCAAATAGTGTTTCTATCATCTCTTCGTTGAACCTGTACGGTTAACAATTTTCATCTAGCGCATCCGACCAAATATGGGAGCCCCTATGAGAGCAACAATCGAGAGAAATCACTAAAAAAATCTTTTAGAAAGGAACTTACTGAAAGGAACCAGATTTAATCTCATTCCAGACCATAGCCTTGTCAGGGTTTGTTGAGACTTTATCCCAAAATAAAGGCTTCAGCTTGGTTTTAGGAGCATTGGCATCACTGGATTCGTCACTTGAACGATGAGGCGATGGATGAGGAACTTTTGAAAATGCTTGTGGTGGACGAGGAGGAGCACCTTTTGGAGGCGGAGGTGGAGGACCAGGCTTTGGTTTGGGAGGAGGAGGTGGAGAAGCTGGAGGTGGAGGAGCTGTCCTGCCAGGAGGCTGCTTGAAAGGTGGAAGAGGCGGGAGCACCGATGCAATATCATTACTAGATGCATTAGGTAGCTCGTTCGATGAAGTGGGTATTCCTGAGGGTATTTTCGATGCAGGAGTTTCACCACAGCCATCTAAGTTTACAATGTGACCATTTAGGCTGGATTCAATCTTGAAAGATAGAGAATCAATCTTATCCTTTTGGAGTGCAGCAGCATCCAACACACTAGATCTGTGTGATGACCCTGAACATTCATAAGTTTATGCAAACATTAGCACTCTGCTGTAGGATTTCTAATCATTCTATGTTAGCGAAATTAGATACGAAGTATTTGAATACCAAAGAAGTCACTCATGCTTAAAGCCAAAAGAGGCCTTTCATCCTTCAGTCTATCATCTCCATCGAACTTGTTCCTGAGGCATCTTTTGCAGCAGAAGAAGACAAGTGCGGCGAGAACGGATGTCCCTGCGGCAGTTAGGACAACAATAATGGCGACTGAGCTTTTGCTGTTCTTGTGTTTTTTTGGTGGTAAGCCAGGACCCTCAGATTCTTGTGAAAACTCATCATTAAAAGTTGGAGACGCAGAAGGGCCAGTAAGCTCTCGATGAGAAGATGGTGGCGGACTGTAACTAGATGATTTAACACCATGGTCTGGGGACAAAACTGATACTGGAACTGGTGCTGGAGCCGGGGATGGGGCTAAAGTGGGGGGCACGACACTATTAGGTTGATCACCCAAATGCCTTCTTGGAAGAGTATACCAACCAAACAATGATGTCAAATACTTGGGATACTGATTTCTGCGGATATCCTCTCCAGAAACACGAAGGAGGATATGCTTACCCTGACAATTAGGCAGTGTGCTCTGTCTCTTTTCATGTATGTCTTCATTCACAAACTTTCTATTAAGCTTGGTGTCAGAAGAATCAGTGACCATGCCATGTAAAACAGAGAAATCAAGATTTCTTACAACTGACTGCATGCCCAATGAACTCGAGCCGCATTTTAATATTATTTGTTCCAACTGTCGACACAAGACCTCATTGTTAATTAGTGCCAATAAATAATGAACAAAACACAAGTTGGCAAGTATCGAGTTCAGCTCTATAGTTGGTCAAACATATTACTATCTGCGCAAAGTGTGAGATGAAAGTATATAAAATTCAACAAGCTAGGTGTCATTACAGACATACATGTCATTCAAACGGCTATGTTTCACTTAAATGCTCTGAATTATCACACTTCTGCCCTTAAATGCCATGTACTATATTTTTTCAGCAAGCTAATACCATGAACTTACAAATTTTGCAGGTTACTACACTCCCTTAGTCTACGGTCCCACTTGATGGTCACGTAGAAACTGCAAAGCATGCGACTCTTTTCAACTCGTTTTCCCCTAAACAAAAGTACTAATCCTAAAATGTCTTTCTGCACTTACAGATGACCTCGTGGGATAATAACTTGCAAAAGAGTGACACTTTAAGGTATTAATTTAAACAGCGAAGTTCATGATACCAAAGTGTCTATTGAAATTGTACATGGTATTTAAGTGCAGAAGTAAAGACAGTTGAAGTAATTAAGTGCAAATAAGTCTATTCGAGTCCAAAAATGGGCACACGTGTAGTGAATGACAAGATCCATCTATTTGATGAACCTATCCTGTTTAAGAACATTCAGAGACAAAAACAAACTAGAGATCACTTGTCAATATGATTATTCCATGATTCTCCCTTTTCAATTCATCAATATGATGCTATAGAAGACAGGTAGACAACTTAATGAACATACCAGAGGACAGTATCCAGGGCATACGATTGCAGGAAAGCATTTTTAAATCATTAAGTTCTAGCTTTAAGTTAAAGTCCTGGAACTGTACAAACAGCACAAGGAATCAGGTAGGAAGGGTAAGGTAGCATAAACAACCAACATCCACTTGCTTTTAGTAATTATAAAACTTAAAGCCACTCAGATTTGGACACATGACTTTCGCTTCTACAGGTCATCCGTTAACACAATGTAAGTAAGTTGGAGGGGCTACTCAGCATTTGTGAAACCTCAAATTCATTGATAAAGAGAATAAAGGGTCAAGTAGTACCGATGAATTTTGAAGGTGCAGATGCTGGCTAGACATCATTTTGAAATTGATGGTGAAAGACTCAATAGCCGCTAAATATGAGTCTCCTCGTTACCGTGTATGACGTCACAGCACTGCATCTCTTTATAAATTTCCAATGGAAGTGAACCAACCACCAATGCTTGGCTTCTTCATGAACTTTTATTTCAAAGAACAGCGGTACTCCATTATCATTTGGCCACATAATCTAGTATGGAAAACCTCCATTTCTTTGTGCTGGCAGGACCTTTCGTCATGAAAATGCCCCCCAGCCTCCAACCTGAGCATGCAATCGTTGCTGTACACAAGGTGCTAAATCTGTTCAATTTGATCAATCTGATAACTAGTCAACTAATTTATCTTACCTAATCGATAACGAACCTGAATGGCTTTATTAGGCCAAATTCCATCCATTTTAGCTGAGGCAATTCTGACTTGCTCATGGGGAACTGATCTAGCTCCCGAAATATATGACATTCTTCATCCTTCTTTTCCTGCTTCCTGTTCGTCTAGGCTTCAATCTACATAACAGCGGGGTTGGAAAGGAAACGAGCACGTCTCAGCAAAACATTAGAAGACTGTCACGCTTCCTTGAAGCTTCTACTTGAAGGAAAGCTCCTCCTACTCCTTATCCTCAAAGATCGTCTACATGATCCCTCTAACTGCTGTAGTATACCTCTATATGGTTGTTATGCCTATACCAGGGTAAGATTTAGTATCAGCTGAAACTGATACACTTCTGCCATTCCAGTTAAGAATCGGAGTCCAAAATCGACAAAACTACCGAAACCGACTGGTTTAAAATTCAACAAGCTAGGTGTCATTACAGGCATGTCATTCAAACGGCTATGTTTCACTTAAATGCTCTGAACTATCACACTTCGGCCCTTAAATACCATGCACTATATTTTATCAGCAAGCTAATGCCATGAACTTACAAGTTTTGCAAGTTACTACACTCCGTTAGTCTCTGGTCCCACTTGATTGTCACATACAAACTGCAAAGCATGCGACTCTTTTCTATTTTGCATACGACTCTTTTCAACTCCTTTTACCCTAAACAAAAATACTAATCCTAAAATGTCTTTCTGCACTTACAGATGACCTCGTTGGCTAATAACTTGCAAAAGAGTGACACTTTAAGGTATTAATTTAAACAGCGAAGTTCATGATACCAAAGTGTCTATTGAAATTGTACAGGGTATTTAAGTGCATTAGTAACGATAGTTGAGGTAATTAAGTGCAAATAAGGCTATTCGAGTCCAAAAATGGGCACACGTGTAGTGAATGACAAGATCCATCTATTTGATGAACCTATCCTGTTTAAGAACATGCAGAGACAAAAACAAACTAGAGATCACTTGTCAATATGATTATTCCATGATTCTCCCTTTTCAATTCATCAATATGATGCTATAGAAGACAGGTAGACAACTTAATGAACATACCAGAGGACAGTATCCAGGGCATACGATTGCGGGAAAGCATTTTTAAGTCATTAAGTTAAAGTCCTGGAACTGTACAAACAGCACAAGGAATCAGGTAGGAAGGGTAAGGTAGCATAAACAACCAACATCCACTTGCTTCTAGTAATTATAAAACTCAAAGCCACTCAGATTTGGACACATGACTTTCGCTTCCACAGATCATCCTTTAACACAATGTAAGTAAGTTGGAGGGGCGTCTAAGCATTTGTGACACCTCAAATTCATGGATAAGAGAATAAAGGGTCAAGTAGTACCGATGAATTTTGAAGGTGTAGATGCTGGCTAGACATCATTTTAAAATTGATGGTGAAAGAGTCAATAGCCGCTAAATATGAGTCTCCTCGTTACCGTGTATGACGTCACGGCACTGCATCTCTTTAGAAATTTCCAATGGAAGTGAACAAACCACCAATGCTTGGATTGTACTTCATGAGCTTTTATTTGAAAGAACAGTGGTACTCCATTATCATTTGGCCACTCAATCTAGTGTGGCAAACCTCCAATTCTTTGTCGGGCTTCATGACTATCTAGATGGGGACGACATACTTTACCTTCATCAGTGATGAAAGTACAAGTTTTGTGCTGGCAGGACCTTTCGTCATGAAAATGCCCCCCTGCCTCCAGCCTGAGCATGCAATAGTTGCTGTACACAAGGTGCTAAATCTGTTCAATTTGATCAATCTGATACCTAGTCAACTAATTGATCTTGATGCTCCCACTAATACCTAATCGAGAACGAACCTGGATGGCTTTATAATTCCAATTCCATCCATTTTAGCTGAGGCAATTCTGACTTGCTCATGGGGAACTGATCTAGCTCCCGAAAGATATGACATTCTTAATCCATCTTTTCCTACTTCCTGTTCATCTAGGCTTGAATCTACATACAGCGGGGTTGAAAACGAAACGAGCACGTCTCAGCAAAACATTAGAAGACTGTCACGCTTCCTTGAAGCTTCTACTTGAAGGAGAGCTCCTTCTACTACTTATCCTCAAAGATCATCTACATGATCCCTCTAACTGCTATAATATACCTCTAGATGGTTGTTAATGTTATGCCTATACCAGGATAAGTTTTAGTGTCGGCTGAAACTGATACGCTTCTGCCATTCCAGTTAAGAATCGGAGAGTCCAAAACATATAAAACTACCGAAACCAACCAGTTTAAAACCAACAAAACCCCTAAATCAAACCTGATACTCATAGGAAGGATATGAAACCAAAGCCTAGTTTTTAAACCTTGCGGGTCAAGGCAATGCTCAAGCCCCTCAACATATTGAAACCCCACACACAAGGATCGGACTATTTTAAGAATGATAACACTGGAACTCAGCAGGAATTGTTGCAACATATACATTTTAATGATAATTATAGCACAGGTCAACGTATTCGAGTGTATCATTTCTACTTAGTTTCCACCTAGCATAGGAGATGTTGTGCCTCAATTGAACTCACAGGTCATCATCTCATAGGGGAAATTGTTGTAGTAAGGTCACCACTTTATTTTAGTCTCTTTTAGTCTTACATCTAAATAATGTACTGTAGGGACCTCGATCCTCGTCACACAAATAGAGGTTCATACCCCCTCAATAGATCATGCCATTATTGTCTTCTTTCCACATAGACTGAAAAGAAAATACTTTATTGTCGCGTACTCTCAAACCATGACACTTGACAGTCAGTTGTATAAGTTGAGAGACTTTTAACTGAAGTCACAACCAAGGAGTGGAACCCCTTTAATGTAAAGGACTAATCTACAGGAAATATAGCACTTGACAGACTTTTAACTGAAGTTGTGACTTGTGAGTGAGAATGCAAATGATCAAGTTATTATTAGATTGAATCAGGGAAATGAACCAAGCTACCAACAAATAGGTTGGTCTAATTTTCTATTGGTACTGCTTATAGATTCTATGAAGGTACATATAGAATTAGTTGAAAGGTAGTTAACCATTAATCAACTAATTCCTTCAAGGTTAAGCCTTTTCTCACCAAAAGGACCAAAGCTATGAAAGGCAAATCAACAACTAGCAGGCTCGTTGAAAGATTAATGATTATACAACTAGTTGGCGAACTGAAACCATCCATATGAGTTCCCATCAAGATACTAGCCAATAAAATCATAGGCAAGAAAGGGCTTGCCAAGAAGACTGGGTAGCCTTTCAGAAAGTAGGAAGTACCACCTTATGCTTGCAACCGATAAAAACATTTATTTCCAAGTCCCCTAGGCTAAGCAAAGACTAACTAACCAAAGGGGGAGAATACGATCTGAACTAAGGAACCTTTTCGTTCGTGATGCACAATACAAATTGAAAGAGTTATGCGGGAGGACAAATCCTATGAATAATGACTATAGACACGTGACAAATCCTGATACTTATACAAGCTAGAAGGTCAAAAGGCTACCCACTCTACTTCTACACGGACAACCCCAAATTAATTTCTTTATATCAAATTTGCAGTTGTTTTCTAAAGCAAGATGAGAAAACTCAGCTTTGCTCTCTGCGTTAAGAATCACTTCAGAGTTTGCATTTTGACAACTTACCTTCATAGTTAACAAAATATAACTAATGAGCATTGGATAGTTTTGATGCCTAGCAAATTTCTTGGTCCTCCCCTCTCCCCTTCAAGCCTACAGTACCTGTCAGGTCATGCACTTCCCTGCAAGTCCGCACCCTTGCACCAGTTTACGTATTTCCTCGTGCATTTTGCTAAAACCAAGTTGCATAGAAGCACCTTATGAACTTAAAAGTGGTTTTTAAAGTCAATCATGTTTCATGTTGTTATTCTGGGATCAAACTAACAAATAAAAACATCTATTGTCACAAGGCTCCCGCTAATGTAGAGTCTGGTAAAGACCAATATACGCACAACCCCATTTTACGGAAAGGATGTTTCTAGGACTCCAACCCACATTCTCCAGGATGCAAGCACCAAGGCTTACCCTTGTGCTGAGTTACAACATCTATACTCATATAAAAAAATATCAAGTGAATCAGTTACTAAAATGAAACCTTTAACTGTACCAGCTAACGTAAACCCTGCCCACATCCACCAACAACATTAAAAACCCCATTAGACTAGAATCAATCCTTAGCTATGTTGCATGGATACTACTTGGGAGGACCATATCCGTGCCTGTATCCGTATCCAACACTTATCAGGCAAGATACTCCTTTGACACTCATGTTGGATATGGCTCACCATGTCTAGGCTCCAAATAGACCGAACACATAGTTAAAAGTAATTTTGACATATTTGTGATCATGTCAAACATAATTGAGAAATAAGAGAAATATCTCTTTACAGTGAATCATTTCTAGAACATTTTGGAACCTAATTACTACCAAAAACATGCTTAAATAGATATTATTAAGATTCAATATATAAAATATGTTTTCGTGTGTATATATAACCGTATCCATACCGTACCCGTATGCCAAAAAAAATCAGTATCCGTGTCCATGCAACCTAGATCCTTAATGATCTTCTGAGTTGGTGCTGAGGAACAAGCAACACAGTAAACTTAGCATGACTATAGAGCTAAAGAGTAGTAGTTGCAGGCGGCTAGGTGCGCACCAGCCCTATTTCCAACTCGAGGCTACTCTAATTTTTTGATCTACCACTACTAGGCGAAACGAAATCGTTGGCTTTGTTAAGTTAAAAAGCATGTATAGTATACTACATTGCACATACACAAATACGACACGATAAAAAAAAACAGATGCATCAACAGCAATCCGGCACCAACTTCCGGAGTGTCCTAGTGTGTTTTCGTTCCGTATCCAATACTTGTCCGACATTACAACAACAACACGGAGTATCACTAAGTAAAGTCCTCGCTTTGTTCTATTGCTAGAGTCCTATCAATCAATCCAGTAGGCAAAGAAACAAGCCATTAACTGCTAAAATTTAGATCTTTTATATTAACCATTGCCAAGAAAGAGACAAAGTAGATTCATTCAATCTTTACCGAGTCTTTCGAAGAAGCCGTCACTTCCGAATCGACTGCCACCGGCCCCCCTCTCGGAAACCTCAGCATCGAAGCTGAAACCAACACCGCTACTAAAACGATCAAAAGAAGCTTCTTTCTCATAACCGAAGTGCCAGTAGACCAATCCAAAACCCTAAAGACCCGAACTTTCTCGAAGAAACCCAAATCACCAACAGAAATGCTTCGAATCGACCCCAAAAATGGGGGAAAAATGCAGCTTTTTTCGAGCTTCCGGATCTGCACCAGCGAGCCGGGAGATCCGAAGCGCGAACGAACTCAGAAATTAACCGCCCCCCAAAAAATGCCACTTCTCCTCCAGACCGCGCGCGAAATCCACCCAAAAAATCTCGGGGGAAAAAATTGGAGCAAAGAAGCGAGCTTTCCCGAGCTCCCGCCCTCCACTATCGGGTTTCGGATCCTTACCAGTGGGCTCGAGGATCCGGAAGTGCGATCACGAGATGATGAAGAAGGAGACGAAGAAATGTAAACTTTATTATTATTATTATTATTATTTGTTTGTTTTTATTTGAAAATTCGAAGACGAAAGTAAAGAAAAGACGTGCGAAGTCGTCGTCGCCGCCGCCGGATCTGAACCTTACGCCTCTTGTAAGATTTATTCTGAAAGGGGGTTATACTGTGGACACGTGTCAGTTGGCTGCTGGGAGGACACGTGTCAGTAATACAGGGGTGTTGTACGAGTCGTTATGTGCGTAGGGATGAGAAATTGGTTTCACTCTTCTAGTAGTATACTATAGTACTACTTGGCCGACTCCGCGTTGGAAATGTACCAAAGATGTTGGTCACTTGGTGGGACCATGATGACGCCATTAATCAGAATTGTTGCTTTATTTATTTATTTATAAATTACTTATTTATTTATTTGGCAGCTGATTCGATTCCGGAAATGTCAAAGTTGTACGAAGATATCCCGACGAAGTGTTAGACGCAAATGTTCTTCGATGATGCATCGAGAACGTGACCACCAAAATTACGTTGAAAAAGACTTTATTATATAATTTTTTTAACCTTAGAGTCCCTGTTTGAAGAGGGTCTAAGAAACTTAGACGAGTGTGAAAAAGAATAATTTTCTTCGCTCAATTTAGTATTTAAATGTTCACAAAGTTACGTTGTTACATGGCCTTGAATTTTCAAGAATTCAAATATATGTTTAATTAATTAGTCAAAAGGACATACATGCGTGATAATGCTTGGTCAAAATTAAACAAGCGACAATATATGAAGTAGAAAAGTCGCACTCTGTTTTGTCACACATTCAAGCCTCCCTCAAAAGTAGAAATTACTCAGTGGTCCAGGCTCACCACATGGCAGTGGTGAGCCTCGACTCCCCCACCAATAGTATCACGACACGTCACTCTCCTCCACTCTTTCAACATTGCTATCTCCTGGTATGATGGGCTAACCACGTGCCAGTGGTGAGCCCTGAGCCTCTAAAACTAAATTAGACGAAGAAAACAAAAAATGGCGTGTCATTGTACTATTGGAAATGGCTCACGGCTCACCACTACCACATGGTGAGTCCGTCTCGCTCAATAATTTATCGTCAAGCAAGTTGGATATCTATGATTGAAGAGTATGTAGCCTAATAGGCAATTCAACAAATGTGGTTTTCCATACAACAAATTTATGAAAATTTCTCTAATTTTTGGCAAAATAATGTAAGAAAATGCCAACTAATAGGCTAATACAAGAAATATAGTCCCATATATAATCGAACGCTGCTAGCTAGCCCGCCGCTAGATGGTGCCACCCCATTGGCAGGTCAACCGGCATGGGATCCATGCCTATAAGAGAGCCAATGGACTTCGGCCACATGGCGTGCGGTCTGGCCCGCCTACGAGCCAGATAGTGTTTTCCTATATAATCGTGGCGAAGACGGTCACAAATTGTGAGAGAAACTGGCCAAGAAAATTTCAAAAACTTGAGTACAAGATTTCTTCTGAACAAAACACTAACTACAAAAGTTGTAAACCTATGTTACAGTTGATCAGTATCAACCTCAACACACCACCTCAAAATTTACAGTGGATAATCTACAAAAGGAAATCAATGAATGAAAAAAAGGATGAACTGGAGATGGATTAGGCCCCCTCTCTATCAAACATCTGGCAAGTCCGACAAGCTGTCGAACGAGTCCTGCCTGCGGTGGCTCTGACGATCTGTCGACCCGTCCTCTATGGTTACCGGGAAGAACTGCCTACTCCGTCGTCGCCTCTTACTGTGCCTCCCCTTAACGATCCGGGACAATGTCTGGACTGCATCCCTCATGGATGGCCTCTTCCTGGACATCCGGTTGATGCATCTATAAGCCAGTCTTGCCATGTCGTGGAGCTCATTCGTGTCGTAGCTGCCATCGAGGCGGGCATCTGCAATCTCCTCCCATCCTTCGTTTACCTCGGCATTTATAGCAGCCTAATTGTTGACAAGCAGGTTAGTTAAGTGTAACAAGCAGGCAATGTCATATAAATTTACAGTAAATGAATGAAAAAAAAAAACTCAAGAACAAGAAATCAAGATTAAAACATTGTTTCAAGCATGTATAAGTGCATGAAGAAATCTGGAAAATAGTCTATATAAGAATTTGGTACAAGTATCAGCACACGACTAGCTTATGGAAACGAAATCGACACAAATATGTTTCTACATGCCAGTTAGGGTTGGCAATGGAAGGGTTCACACAAAATGAAGTGGCAACCATTTCTTAGGCTGCATATTCTTTCATAAATTTCGAAACAAAATTTTGAACTTCCTTTCCAGAATACGAAGCACAGGCCGGAAATTTTGAGATTCGAGTGTGGAAAACTGTTCTCAATCCAAATCTTTAAGGCAACAACTATGATTTCCTTCAAAGCTCTTCTAATGTGACTCCAGATCAGAGGTGCTCAGTCCAACCAGGGCTCTAGCCGGACCAAACTCAGTTTGGCACGGATAATTTAGACTGTTTCTGAACCAACTACCCTTCTTGTCTGTATGGTAAGCCCTCGCCTGCCTGTATTTGCCTTGATCAGAAAGTTGGCACCAAGTCACCAACATCAGTATGGACTATCGAGTTGATCGTGAACAGTTTGTAGCTCATCGAGTGCCCTTCTGGTTTGTAATGGAAAGCCCTGGCCTGCTTGTATTTACCTTGGTTGGAACTCAGAGAGGCTTGACATCAGTATAGACTATAGACTATCAGTTGATTGTGAACAATTTATAGGCATGGGTTTTTTAATCTTACACAAGTCGAAGTTGGGACAGGAAAAGACTAGGACGCAGCTAAGGATCACACTGCCTGAAGTCCTGAACCCCTAATTGCCATTCCAGCACAGAAAAAAGGTCATCATAAGAACCCAGACCCCTCCAAACAGAGTCCGAACCTTGTCTAAGCCACATCCTATCCCAACACTAGAACCTAGTTATTAACCAAAAAAACCTAGCCTAAATCTGCTTCGGACCTGGTTGTAACAGTGCTCAACCCTCTTTTATTCCATCCAAGAAAAAACCTAAAATCAGTATCAAATTCACTCTTCTCCAATTCCTATAAATACTAACCCTAATTCTTCTCAGTACAAACCCTAGAAACCCTAATTTACTTCTAGAACTGAGAATATTTCATGGATCAACTTGGTTGCATGGTTGTCCTGCATCAGAGTATTATTCTCCTAATTGATTATTTGACACCAAAACGGTATAATAACATTTGATTCCAAGTTCAGTCTTATTCTCCTAATTGATTATTTGACGCCAAGAAAGGAATAATAACATTTGATTCCAAGTTCCAGCAAATGTTTCTTCATGCTTACAGGAAAGGAAGGTAACATGTGATATATATATATATATATATATATATATATATATATATATATATATATATATATATATATAAGAAAACATCAATAGTTAGAGAGAGAGGTCTTACAAGCTCGACATACTCCATAAGACCCTGCTGTGGGTTCCTGCCAGCAATCAACTCAAAAAGCAAAACTCCGAAGCTGTATACATCACTTTTCGTGGTGAAGGACCTTGATGATACATACTCAGGATCAAGATAGCCAAAAGTTCCCCGAATATTAGATGCATGGTGGCTAACCATTTCTTCCCTAGAAAGTCCAAAATCTGCAACCTGTAACAAGAACAACACATGTTCATATTGATATCCAAGTATTTTTAGCTTTAAAGTTAAATGCAGAACATAAGCTGTTAGTGATAGACTATAAAGGTAAAAATACCGTTGTCTGATTTCTTCTGGTGATTATACTAAGTTATTTATTATAAAAATGACAAAGAAGGATTAACATATAATTTAAGGATACATCATCCTAAGCATTCTAGGTTTCAGCTATAGGACACGGGAAAGTTTGGCCAGTTTAATACATTTATTATAATAAGTTTCCATCAGTTTCACCAAATTTTGGAAAAATTCAAGAATCAAGATGTTCCTAGCCAATTTTGAAGAAGTTATCAGGGCTGGCCCTGGCCCAGGGCCCCCGGATCATGAGGGGCCCAAAAAAAAATTTCAAAAATAAATTAGTTAATATTTTTGTATCTCAAAATATAACTAGTATACACCAAGGGCCCTTTTAGAGACAAAGTTATTGTGGGGCCCTTTTAGAGACAAAGTTATTGTGGTGCAGTGGTTAGTATATTAGACTTTTATACTAAAGGTCCTAAGTTCAATCCTTGGTTGTAGCAATTTTTTTTTAAATTAATATTTTTTTACATTATGTATTGGGGCCTTATTTTGAAATTTCGTCCTGGACCCCCATGAGCTCAGGGCCGGCCCTGGAAGTTATAACCAGTCATAGTAAGTTTCACATAATTTGGCCAGTTTTGGATGGTAACAGACTTGAAACCACTGAAACTTTCCTAATTAATCATCTGGAATACTTGTATGACCTTTGATTTCCTAAAGATACACTGCAGGCCAATGGCAAACATTGACCATCATACCACACAGAGGCAGCCTCATGCTGTCCGCAGTGCCTCGATGATGTCCATGGCATGCAGTTTGTCCATCTCTCTTTCGTTTAAACTAATTTGCATTAGCATGACTACCACAAATGATGCCTTGTTAGATATTATACAAGTTTTCAGAATATTAAAACCATGAGAAAGACGCATACTCTTGCATTCATGGACTTGTCCAACAATATGTTATGAGATTTGATGTCCCGGTGTACTACAGGAGGAACTGCCTGCATTGGAGAAATTGACACACCAATAAACATTTGATTTTTCAGTATTTACTACATAAAAGTTAATGGAATACCATGTTTATAGGAACTTACACCATCATGGAGATACTCCAAGCCTCTTGCAACATCTAGAGCTATATTAATCCTCAAATCCCATTTCAGCGGCTCATACTTTTCATCTATCATTAAAGTTATCTCACATCAACCAAACAGATAGGCACAAATAGATTCTTCCAAACTTGCATACAATATGATAACATATATTCTATGCGAAACAAGTTATTTTACTAAGTATCCCATGAAGAAATATGGAGGTTAATTAAATAAACTACATCTTTAATAGCGCTTCATACAGTTTCATGGATTAAGTGATATAGTATGTCTGACAATGAAAGCAAACTTTGACTTTTGAAGATAAATAAATTCAGTGAAGTAAATGTAAAGGTATTTCTTCTCTAACTGCAGATAGATGAAATATTTTTCTTTGAACATTTAAGCTTGTATTTGGAGTTTCACACCCAATGAAAATGGTGAATACTGATTCACTATGTTCGGTCTTTGTAACTTTCCAAATATTTTTCATGTATATAAATTCTTATTTCGGTAAAGCTGGAGCCAATCTAAGGTTCAGTATTAATCACAAAATTATTGGAGCATTGTTGGGCATAACAATAAACCGAAGGACTTCCTATTACTCAAGATAGTGTTATGATTACCAAATAACACTTCAATCTCAAATAAGTTCTACTGTTCTAAATATCAGAATACATTGGACATGCAACAAAGTGATATATACCTGAAACTAAGCAATATGGACATTTTACATATCGATAAGAAATTTTGGAAATCAAAGAACTGAAAGAAGAATCTTTTGACAGCAAACAATTTCAAGTATATGTACATATCTTGACTGCTATTGATTTCACTTACTGTATAAGTGAGAAGCAAGGCTACCATTAGTCATATATACGTATATTAGCATGTGCTCGCCTTTCTCCGCACAATATCCCACCAAATTCACAAGGTTGCGGTGATGCAATCTCCCAAGAAGCAGAACCTAAAGCAAGATAAGTGAGTCACAATTTTAAGCCCCCCGCCAAAAAAAGGAAGAAGATATGAAAGGGACAAGCAAACATAGAGTAGAAGAAGAGATAACGCTATCTTGATCCACACATCATTGGAAAACAACTTAAAAATCAACATCTTGCGAAGACTTAATATAAGTTTTTCACATAGGACTTGCACTCGATCTTCACAGATGTTTTGGACTCTTTAACTATGCATGTGTGTTGTGTTTTTTCCTATCTATTTACATTTGAACATGAAGTGTGCACTCATGCTATTCACAGAGAAGATTCCACCATTGTGGTATGCAAGACTGTCACGAGTGTTACCTCTGTTTGGAACTCCTTTTCACCCTGCTTAGAGTTGGAAGCAAGAACTTTAACAGCAACTGTCTCACCAGTGGACATCTGAGCTTTATAAACAGGTCCAAATGCCCCCTGGCCTATCACTGTAGTAAAATTACTAGTAGCTTTTTGCAAATCCCTGAAAGTACACCAGAGATGATTAATATCCATGAAATATAGGGTTCTACCATAAACAAATGCAAAAATGGTAAATGAAACTTGGTTACCTACATTTCTTGTCGCATAAGAAATTTATAAAGCAAACTAGCTTTATAATTTATTTTTAAATATTAGCCCCAAATAACTAGAAACATGTGTACATTTACTCGTATAGTTGATCCTGGGACACTTTTTTTCTACTGTAATATGAAAATTAGCAGTGTTCGTACACTAAAGCAGTTGTGCTACTAGTTATAGCCTTTCATACATTTAACGTCAATCCCTCAAGAGTTATCACTTTATTTGTTATGTAAAGCTACTACACTGGCTTCAGGTTCTGAAAAGTATACATAGGATTCTTAGTCTCTACTTCATCTCCAGCTGCACAGAATATAAATGAGGTTGAATGAAGGTCAAGAAGAGTCTGTTGACTTCTGCAAGATGCAAGATGAAAAGTAATGGTTATCATGCATCAAGTCAAAATTTTCCAGTTCCTTGTGGGATCTCTCTTTCTGGAATGAAGGTTCATAGGTTCATCACCAATGGTAAGTTGAGATACATCCCAAATTGCTCCCAGCATAGCTGCATAGGAGCCTATATTTTCATTCTCCTTCTTGCGGAGATGCACGTACCTCTTCTCAGGGTAAGAGGATTTACTAGTCCGGTTAATAAGGTCATTTACTAGTCCTATTTACTCATGAGCTGGTGCATAACTTGGTATTCGCCAAATTTAGGTCCCACACCCTCCTTCCTCAAGAGAGAATATATATATATATATATATATATATATATATATATATATATAATATATATATATATATATATATATATATATTTGGAACCAGGTAAATAATTTCTGGAATCGCTCCCACTGGGATTCGAACTCGTGACCACTCGGGCCGCATGCATCTCTCTTAACCACTAGGCTAGAGGTCATTTGCATATATATATATATATATATATATATATGAAGAAGGTAATTTTTTTCATGATCGCTCCCACCAGGATTCGAACATGGTCCCACACCCATGGGCTATTATTAGAGAAATCAAGAATGTGAAGAAATTAAGATGACAAAGAGGCTCGGTGATCATACTTGTAAGGATATTTGGGTATGCCAGAAACTGAGACTACATTTTTTCTCCTTGGTCCCTCCAGCCACAAAGAACCCCCGTTAACGTCCAGATTTTCAAGAACCCTCGGGGATTCCTGGCCGGTGGTCGAATCTGAAACTATTGTGCAAGCATCGACTCCATTGACTCGGATCGGTATAGTCGAAGCCCTCCTCGAACTGCTGCTCCCTATCTGAGCTCGTTTCTTGCGGAACCTGATGCAGAATAGAGCAGAAGTTGCCAAAAGCACCCCGATCACCACCCCCACCGTCACCCCAATGATCAACCCCCAAGACACCCCTTTCATCACCCTAACACTGCGACAATATTAGCATTTCGGTGTCTCCCAACCCCATCCAAAAACCTGTAAATGTATCGCCAAGATATATAAAGTTGTTCATGTGTCAATGGTGATATTAGAATCAGGTTAGTATCATAAAGTTCTAATTGGAATGCTAATTGACTACAAAACGAGAAGCACGAGATATGGTTGTCAAGGTTCATGATGATGATTATGGAATAGATAAAAAAACATGCTACAATAACTTGGCGGTGAAACTTGCCATCAAATCCATTTTCTACCACTTTTACCTCTTGCGGAATCAAATATATAAGTTGGACTTGTTGATAATTACACATGAAACTAAGAACACCAAAAAGCATTACAATGTGAAGGAACAATTGAAATTTGTTATGTGGATGAAATAAATAGGAGTATTTAGTTTTAGGGTCTCATATAATATTCAAAATTTGAGTTTAGGTCTCCATATTGTCCAGAAGAGGGTCTGGTCTCGTCCTGATGGTTGATTTGGGTTGACCGTCAAAAAATGCAGACATAAATGCAAGTTTCATGACCCTAGAACTAAACGTAAATTTCGAATATTGTGGAGACCTAAACGAGAATCAACCTTCGGGACGAGACTCGGACCCTTTTCTGGACAATATAGAGACCTCAATGCAAATTTCGAACGTTATAGCCACCGGAACCTAGCAGTCAAATTTAGACTAAGCACTTCAACTCCCCCAAATAAAACCTTTCTTTCGTAGGAAGAAGGTTGCGTCCTGTGACCATATTCTCTACTTTCGCCATTGACCATAGAGAAAAATGCTAATTACCATTTGTTTACAAATTTATTTACTTTGTACTATCAAAGAAGAACATATATAATGGATTGGAATCCCGAGCGGCATCGGCACGAACATGATGGACACAGCGAGAAGGGCACAACGCCAACTCGGAATGAACCGTGTCCGACACGGACACTTCCTAAGTTGAAACATGCCCTTTCCTGGCATTTTCGTAAGAACCACAGCTAATATAGCTCCAAAATTCCCGTAAATAAATCCAAAATAAATAATAATCAGAAAATAGAACAGGAAAGCTAACAATTTTTGTTATCTAAATCTTGAAATAGTAACTAAATCCAACAACATATACATTACAAAATGGTAAGAAAGCACAAAAACACTACATATCAACTCAAAAATACTAAAAAAAAACACTGCTTCTTCACAAATATTTTCCCGGCATTTTCGTAATTTTAGCAATTTAGGCAATTCAGCTCCAAAAATAATCCCAAAAATAACCAAAAAATCGTTAAATCCAACAAAATTTACATAGAGAATGGTACGAATGCGGAGTAATGAGTACATATCAACTAAAAAAAAACACCCAGAAAAAAAAACCGAAAAATCATGAAAAAAAAATCATTAGATCTCTACAGAACGAACCCAGATTTCGAACTCACCTCCGAATCGAAGAGATTGCGCGGGAAAGATCGGACCTTTCCTATGGAGAATGAGAGAGAGAGAGGAGGGACTTGAATAGAAATAGAGAAAGTAGAGAAGGACTTAAAAGAGAATATTTATTATTCGAGACGTGATAGATGGTCGATCAGCACACGCTACTACTTCTTCGAAGAAGGAACGCGGACAAATTGTCGTGCTTTCCGCACCCGGAAAATTTGACCAAGAAATGCGACCAGCAAAAAGGGTTGTGGGGATACTGATGTGTGACCCGTTAACCCGATCCAATATATATATATATATATATATATATATATTACACTATATATATATATATATATATATATATATATATATATATATATATATATATATATATATATATATATATTACACTATATAATGAGGTTTTAAAACAAGTGAGCCGTCTAAGTCGTCATTATATCACGGTCCATTTTATTTAAAAATAAATAAATTTTGTAAAAATTGTTGAAAAAAGTTTAAATTTGTCAACATGGAGAATCGAACTCACCCAAACAAGAAAAATAATTCACACATTAAACACATGAGTTACAAGAGATATTTGATTATAGTTGGATACTATTCTTATTATCAGTTATTATAGGTGCAAAGCACGCGCATTTACTAGTTTTTTTAAAACGTACTTTTTTTTATTTTTAGAGATTAAGGGTGTGTTTGGTAGGAGGGAAAAGTGGGAGGAAGGAAAATAGAGGAGGGAAAAGTGAAGGGAAAGATTCATTTTCTCTTGTTTGGTATGTAAGAAAAATAGGAAAGAAGGAAAAGTGGAGGGATTATTTTTCCTTCATAACCTAAGAAATCCAATCCTCCCAAAAGTGGAAGAAAAAGTGGAGGCTTGTATTAATTAACAATTATACCCCCCATATGAATGTATTATTTAAAAATTATTTATGAAGTCAAATGGTAAATAAGTGTTTTTAGTTGAGGGTAGAATTGATAAACCCTATATTTTTTATATTCTTTCCTTCCATTTTTTTTCATATCAAACAAAGAAAAATGCATATCTTATCTTTTCCATCCTTGCTACCAAACACAAAGGAAGGAAATGTCCTTTCCTTTCCGCATGGAAGAAAAATAAATCCTTATCTTTTTTCTTCATTCCACTTTTTCATCCTTCCTACCAAACACAGCCTAAGAATATAATTGTTCCTTGTGATATGGATGCGGACATCATTTTGTTGTGTCCATAAAACATATGCTACAATGTTATATGCATTGACAATCTTGACGTGGAATAGGATCGAAAGGCTTATGTTCGTATAATTTTGTGAAGGAGCAGAATTAATGAGAAATAATATATTGAATTTTGTTTGAACTACTGATGGATGAAAAAAAAATACAAAAATGGTTAGCAAATAAAATTGACTTTTTATTGGAAGAAGAGAGACTTGAACCCTTATGATTCTATAGTCTGACGATTTTCTCGTTTACTATAAATTTACGGGCTCGAGATGCAGTCAACATCCGTGTTCCAATTATATTTGTTAGGATTCTATTCATTTTTAGAGATCTACGACACTGGATCCGATGATATTTCTAGATTATATTTTGATTAAAGAAAGAAAGAAAAAAATCACTGGTTGATCAAGTTTAGTAGACACTTTGTTGATCTATAATTCGAACAAAAATATCGGAACAACTTTTGAAATATTTTTATTGTCTCGTTGATTAGCAATTTAAAAAAAAAATGTAGGATGGAGACATATGTTGTTTACTTTTGTCTTATTGACATAGCCATTCCAGAGGCAAGCCAGAGAAGACTTTTGGCTTGGGAACCCCCCCCCCCTCTGCTTGGGGCAATCCACTGGCTCAGCATGATCCCTGTCACGCCCCAGAACCAGAATACTGGAGAGCGGGGGCAGACATAGCCAGCTACGTATATTGAAATGGATTCCATCTCGCTATACGGTCACGGCTGTCTAGGATACATGAGGGTTTATCTACAAGCCAACAGTCTCTTAAGGTCATGAACAAGCCTAGTGTCTCAATCATAAGCAAGTAAGTAAGAGTCACAAGATGTATGATCATTAAATATACAATAATAAGGCGTCCCAAATATTACATATTCAGCTGATCATGAAGCTAGTCGTTACAAAATGTTAGGACTAGCAAGAGTTTAGTCATACATGATCAACCCTAGGATTTGTCAATCATGTTACAGCCCGTAGGCAGACAGTAAGTAAGTGCAATCGAGCTAAACAGGTGCTCGTCGGCTAAACGCCTCAAAAGAATATTTTTACAATGGAGCGGGAGAGCCAAAAATAACCCACTCGTTGCCAGGGTTCTGTCTAGTGGCCACCATCTGGCTGGAAAGTCGGTAGATCCTCTGGAGCTGCTCCGAAATCTGGCCACACAAAACCAGCTGGACCAGACCCCAGAAAGAGCAAGTGCCACAAAGGAAGCTTCACTTAAGAACTAAAACCAGCAATCAGCACAAGATATAAATAAAAGTAAGAACTGGAAATAAAGAAAATACACCAGGATGATATACGACGAGATAACCAAGAAACTATTCAGGTAACCAGATTACAACCCGTAAACCAAACAAGGACCGGGGTTGTGACCCTTCGTCTGAACGGAGCTTGGTTTCTCACCATTTATCGGTAAAATAAATACAAGCATTCTGGTCATTCAATAATCTGGAACAGGATCAGGACAAGACTAGACTGATTAGACTCCATCCAATCATTTCACGGCCAAGCAAGAACTACGGCTTGATACTTTAACTAACTAGGGTTGTCACAAGCCTAATTACTAACAAGATGCAGTGAGATTATTCCACAGCCACAAGCCCTGCAGACCATCCAGGTCACCCAGGTCGAGAGATTAGGGTTAAATTCAGGTGGGTACATCGTCCAGGAAACGCATGTACCCTTAAGCAGTTTGAAGGGTGCAACACATGACAGTGTGCTGGAAATGTGCCCTACTCGACGGCAGGCTACAGATCCCAAGCGCGCCCAGGTAACGGGATTGCCTGTAGCTGGAAAATCTCTTCATGACTAATGTATTAATCTAGTTGTTAACCTTAGTCCATTTTAGTAGGTACTCCTGACCGTGGTACTCAGGAGTCCCCTCCTAGACATGATGCAAGACAGGACTGGATTATTTGTATAAGCACAATCGCCCACGGTGTCCAGGTTATTTATACAGGTCATGTCATGTCAGGTAGCCGTCGCAACAGCTTATCAAGATATAACATGTCAGGTTTATCGTGTCAAGTATAGTAGTCAGGAGTGCGCCACGACGGGCCACTATCAGGTCATGTCATGTTACTCATGTCAGGAGTGCACCACTACGGGTCACTATCGTGTCAGGCTCAGTTATCCTTTCCAAACATATTACATAAATTCGTGATTATCAAGTTCATGACAAAAGACGTAAGGATATAAAATGGACGTTAAATATCTAATAAAATATCAATATACAGGGCTATAGAAGGTCAAGGAAAATCAGGCTATGCTCAAGCCAGGCTACGCTCAGGCTAGCGTACGCTCAGGTCTGCGTACCAAAGGATCCATACACTTCCAATAGGAAGCGTACGCAAGGGTCAGCGTACACAAGGGCACGCTCAAGCTACAGGTCAACGTACGCTCAAGCTAGCGTACGCTCAAGACTGCGTACGCTCGAGCTAGCGTACGAAAGGGGCCAGCGTACGCCTTGCTCGCTTAAGCTAGCGTACCAAGGCACGCGTACGCTCAAGCTAGCGTACGCTCAAGACTGCTGCCAACAGGCAGCGTATCAAGGTGAGCGTACGCTCACTAAAGAGCAGCGTACGAAGGCTAGTGTACGCTCGCTAAAGAGCAGCGTACGAAGGCTAGCGTACGCTCGCTAAAGAGCAGCGTACAGCTCAGCGGCATAAGCTAAAAAGCTAGCTCACTGTCACGCTCCGATCCCGGAGGATCGATAACTAGCCACTGGGCGTGATGCCGTACAAGTCTAGATTGCACTTGTACAAGGCAAAATCATTACAGTTCCTGGTAATTCTCAGAAAACATCGACAATGCAGCGGAACCAAGCAGATAAATTGAAGTCACACAATTTATATAGAAATGTATCTCTTTATTGATAATCAAAATGGATTACAAGACTTGCAGCAGAGTACAGAGTTTACAACTGTTTACAAGACTCGCAGCGGAATACAGAGTTTACAACTGTTTACAAGACTTTTGAATAGCCAACTGAATGTATACACTTGCCCTTTAGGCTACAAATGAATATACCGACTTCTTTACAATGAACTTGCCAATATGGCTACAATCTCACTGGTATAACTGAATTCCCATGTTCCATACATTATGTCCCGTATAGCAGAAGACATCGTCTTGCAAGAAGAGCTTCTGCACACCCATCCGATTCATCGATGCCAAGCACTGATTCACAGGATTTCCCCCAAGCAAACACCTGTAATATTGCCCACAACATGGGTCAGTACATCATCAATGTACTGGCGAGCGGTACTGGCCCAACTCACCTAAGAAGACAGCACTAAGTAATCATGTTACAGAACATTATTATCAATGGTCTTTCTCGTTGCCTTAGGGTCAATTTCATGTTATAGCCGACAAGAAGTAAAGCATGCAAATCTCATAGCCAACATAATTAAAAGCATACTGTTATCACCCTTTGGTGATTCTTACCCACGGTCGTGTAGCCATCCCTGTACATTTATAATACTTACTCTGCCTGCACAAGATATTGTTAGAAACAATATCATGATTCAATATGAATATCACCGTTCAGGTGATTCTTACCAACAGCCGACATCCTTTCCTGTATTTGAGTAATAACTTACTCTGCCTGCATAAGACATCATTAGCACCTGACCTATCTATATGAAGGTCACTGGCGACACGCCATCCTGGACCGTCTTACAGGTATACAGCGTCCTTGCCAGTACAGGTAGCTAGCCCCACTGCAAGTCCTGTATACCGTGCTACTACTTCAGCACTGCCACTACTTCGGCATTGGTTTCCCCTAGGACGAACCGGGTTCCATGGCCCAGGAATACCGTTCGAGAAACCACCTTGTCGACAAGTTGTCCATGACCATGCAACTATATGCAACTTATCTAAGAAGAAAACATATAATGCATGATAAGGAAAAACTAAGCAAAACTATCATTCTCATTCGTATTACCATCTTGCCATCTAGCCATCTTGCCTTGAGCCAGTGCTCACATTATCATCTGTCCAATCCAGGGTCTTGGCGTAATCAACATTCTACATCGGCGACAGGATAATAGAATGTTGTTACCAAATCCTTTTGCCACATCTTTGATACTACGCATCTTTCCAATCAAACTCAATGTACTCACCGCCCAATTCCTGGGACTTAGCATCTGTTTTAGCATGCATTCATTCAAATGCAATTCAAGCATACTCACTGCCCAGTACTTAGGTCATAACATCTGTTTTGCCATCTATTCATTGAGCCAAAGCTCGATATACTCACCTGCCCAAGTATTTGGGACTTTGCCTTCACCTGTCATACAATTCATCGCAACAGCGTACAAGCATACAATTCACTTAGCCACAACAGTTTACGTTCATGTGATTATTATCTTTCATTATCTTTCCAAATTCCATACAAGGTGTTATTGAGCAATTCAACAAGAAACATAGCATACTATCCTTATTTTAAGCGTGAAGCTAAAGGATCTTTGAAGGGTTCAACACTACTCACATTCATAGGACGAATCCCGCCACGATCGCATAGACTTCCAAGCGATCCTTCGCATAATCCCAAGTCCAACAAGGCTTCATCGAACCAACCATCCATCATAAGGCATCTTGCGGGTCGGGGCGCTACAATATATACCACCCAGAAAAAGTTTCGTCCTCGAAACTTAAAACAAAACTCATCCCCAAAAACTTCAACCAACTTTTCATGAAACTTCTCAATGATCAACTTGCACCATTTAACATTTTTCCGTAATCTCTCGATTGATTTCAAGTAATGTACCGTCTCGTTACAGCATCCCAATTAATTCAACATAGTTTACCATCTTTGATCTTTCCTCCGACACTCGTACAAATCCTTAGCACATAATAATCCTCCCCGTGGCTTCGTTTGTATTCAGCATATCACTTAGTTGGAATCATACACATATTTTAGGCGTCCCCGAAATACATGCACTTCAGCCAAGTTCAGTGACAGAGAAAGCGAACGAGCTACGGTGTACCTTCCTTTTCGAACATCATTAATTCTCTTTGAATATCTCATATAATCCCACTTGTTCATTCAATAGCCAACAAACTAATAACACAATAGATGTTGCCAAATTCAACTCGATAAATTTTCCACAATCGATCCCAACATATAAATTTTCCACAATCGATCCCAACAGTTTCCAAAGTATTCAGACTTAGATGTATCAAGTATTCCTTTCAAGTTCATTGTCATCCATGCCACTAAAGTTGATAAATCATATAGCCATATTTCATTCGATACCCCAATTCTCATCGATCAAATCCTGTACTCGTTATCGTTCGCATCCATACACTTGTTTGTAACTCATAAATTTCCCAATCATGATCCATCTTCCAAATCATACCATCCTTCAAATTGTACCACAATTTCACTCTAGCAACATTTCTTGCTGTCCTCCAACATTTTCTCGTATTGATCAAGCCAACATATTTATCCTCTCGTATAGGCAACTATCATATTCCAGCAATATTAATTCTGAGGGTCATTCATATTCACATTCGCCGATCTCGGCTACATGCACTATCCAATTCCGTTATTACACTTATCCTCAATCTTGATCCGGTCAATGAAATTATTCCAACTATCTCAAAGCACTACCAACAATTTTTGCAGCTCAATATCAATCAACCAATCCAACCAGTTCTAACAATTCCCAACATTTCAACCAAGGCAACTCAATTTCCGAAACCAACATGATCCGTCATCCCATCCAACATTATAACATCAAAATTTTCCAAATATCTATTCAATTCCAAAGCCTACCTTCCAACACATCTTATTCATCCAACTATACTCACGCAACACCAATAGGGACATCCTACGATTTTTCAATAGTCAACTTAGCATACAATCAAGTCTCTACGGTCAGCTAATCTAAGCTAAACCAGACATTCAGCTAACCCATATGAGATGAGTAGCTATCAGGGACATACTTATCTCTTATCTTAGAGGCAACCAATTCTCAACATAGGGCAACTCTATGGTCTGACCAACTTAGGGACATGGGACGCCACCCCAATCTTATGAACTTATATCCAACACGGACAACTGAAGAACATAGCCAACCAATCTGAGACTTAAGCAAGCAACCAACAATCTAGGCAACAAACCGACACTCTAGGCAACCAGCCAACAATCTAGGCAACCAACCGACAATCTAGGCAACTAGCCAACAATCTAGGCAACCAACCGACAATCTAGGCAACTAGCCAACAATCTAGGGTCAAGTCTTCCTACCCGTACTCATACTCGGGTCATACCCAACGAAGTCTCATTCTAGACTTACCCGCAACCGACAAAAATCTATCCGACAATTCTATCCAACAATTCTATCCCACAATCTATGGGTCAATCTCGAAGCTATCATATAAAACTCCTCAATAGAATATTCAACTTTAAATTTCCATTTGCATAGACATAGCATCTGTTCGATCCAACTTGTATTCTCATATCGTACTCAAATTGTCTATTCAATCGGGTCAACTATTTCGAGTCATCATCCGACATTGCTATCTCAATAGTTTATCACTTATGATCTTTTCCTACGGTCTCTTCGCGACATAATCGTTTCCCACATTCTTAGATCATCGATACGGTCCGTACTCTTTTAACCAACAAAAATCAGGCAACTATAATCATATTTCTTTCGAGGCATCATTTATAAATTTTCTAACACCAATACGGACATCTCTTAGCAATTCACGTTAACCATCAATATTAGTTTTGCATCATCTCCTTATGATTCCATAAGAATTTTTTTTACTATTCATGTACCGATCCAATCTCTATAGCACCAATCATCTCGCATCATATATCGGTCATCTTAGTGGACATGACATAACTCATCGGCTAAGTCATAATCCAACAATTCTATATTCTACCAAACTTGCTATTCATGCGACAACAACATCTACCAATAGGGTCTATTACATATCGCTGCACCTCGATACTTATTTGTGTTCCAGCCATTCGACTCTCGTAAGGAACATCTACTCTTTCGTGCATCAAGGGACAAGTACTCATTCTCTGTGCCTCAAAATATTCAAGGATCATAACATGTTAATTCGGGATATCAATTTCCTTCAAGCACACTACACCACGTGCTAAGATCATCTATTCCACAATCCCATTCTCTAACTTTTCGGTCGTCGATGCAACTCTCTGCATCTTCTAAATCATTCGCAATATCCCGATAAGCGTCTAACATTACCATCAGTTCTATCGATATCCAACATGCAATTTCTTAAACTCAATTCCAACATCGTTCAATATTCGGTCCATAGTTGTTCCCGCAAATCATTCGATAGCAACACCACACTATCGTTACCGAGCCTACCATCCTCCTTACCCAACTGATTCAGTCTTCGCCTGAATCGGAAATTGTTTTCTTCCCAACCAAGGCATTCATTTCATATCATCAATTCTCTTATTACCCAACATAATACTAACCGACAAGGTCTAGCGATGGTTCACCCGAACACATCAAAATCTCACAACGGTCATCCAACTTAAAAATCAAGGAACACGCCTAGCCAACATGTATCAATCGTAAGCTCAGCTACGATTCGATACCACCCACTACCTCATAGGTAAAGCAATCACAAAATCAAAGACACATCAAGGATCAAGGGACATCTTATCACGACAAGGGTATATGTAATATACCACCCAGAGCTCAAGCCATTCCCAACACAATATTCTCTCTCATCGAACCAACGTCCAACATGGACAATCCATCCTGCAGTGGTTATGCTGACCACAAATATCGACTAAAAATTCTGTCGATTCCCATTCACTGAAATTCATGCACATACTGTTCCAACATACCATGCCATCACCCACTGTCGATTGCTGCATAACAATCGATTCAAAGAATCCCACACATAAGACATCCAGCATACATCACAAACTTACGCATCGCATCATTGTTATTTTTTTTGGTATCTTTTAGAAATTCAACAAAGCACACATACCACAGCCCACATATTTAGACTTATTGTATGGAACACCCAGTGAGAGGTTAGAATGATCAACGGACTTTCAGTCAAGGGAACAACATAGAATAGTTTGGAAGCAACACAGAATAATTGCAGAAGCACTATGAGTCATCATAGAGGCAACTTTGATTTCATCGCGGAAGCAACTTTGAGTATTCGTGGAAGCAACTTTGATTCACCGCGGAAGCAACTTTGAATAATCGCGGAAGCAATCTTTGAATCATCGCGGAAGCAGCTTAGAATCATCTTAGTAGCAACATTGATTCGAAACAAATCGAATAGGAATCCAAGGACGTAAAGCCGTGCTCTGATACCATTATGTCACGCCTCGATCCCGGAGGATCGATAACTAGCCACTGGGCGTGATGCCGTACAAGTCTAGATTGCACTTGTACAAGGCAAAACCATTACAGTTCCTGGTAATTCTCAGAAAACATCGACAATGCAGCGGAACCAAGCAGATAAATTGAAGTCACACAATTTATATAGAAATGTATCTCTTTATTGATAATCAAAATGGATTACAAGACTTGCAGCAGAGTACAGAGTTTACAACTGTTTACAAGACTCGCAGCGGAATACAGAGTTTACAACTGTTTACAAGACTTTTGAATAGCCAACTGAATGTATACACTTGCCCTTTAGGCTACAAATGAATATACCGACTTCTTTACAATGAACTTGCCAATATGGCTACAATCTCACTGGTATAACTGAATTCCCATGTTCCATACATTATGTCCCGTATAGCAGAAGACATCGTCTTGCAAGAAGAGCTTCTGCACACCCATCCGATTCATCGATGCCAAGCACTGATTCACAGGATTTCCCCCAAGCAAACACCTGTAATATTGCCCACAACGTGGGTCAGTACATCATCAATGTACTGGCGAGCGGTGCTGGCCCAACTCACCTAAGAAGACAGCACTAAGTAATCATGTTACAGAACATTATTATCAATGGTCTTTCTCGTTGCCTTAGGGTCAATTTCATGTTATAGCCGACAAGAAGTAAAGCATGCAAATCTCATAGCCAACATAATTAAAAGCATACTGTTATCACCCTTTGGTGATTCTTACCCACGGTCGTGTAGCCATCCCTGTACATTTATAATACTTACTCTGCCTGCACAAGACATTGTTAGAAACAATATCATGATTCAATATGAATATCACCGTACAGGTGATTCTTACCAACAGCCGACATCCTTCCCTGTATTTGAGTAATAACTTACTCTGCCTGCATAAGACATCATTAGCACCTGACCTATCTATATGAAGGTCACTGGCGACACGCCATCCTGGACCGTCTTACAGGTATACAGCGCCCTTGCCAGTGCAGGTAGCTAGCCCCACTGCAAGTCCTGTATACCGTGCTACTACTTCAGCACTGCCACTACTTCGGCATTGGTTTCCCCTAGGACGAATCGGGTTCCATGGCCCAGGAATACCGTTCGAGAAACCACCTTGTCGACAAGTTGTCCATGACCATGCAACTATATGCAACTTATCTAAGAAGAAAACATATAATGCATGATAAGGAAAAACTAAGCAAAACCATCATTCTCATTCGTATTACCATCTTGCCATCTAGCCATCTTGCCTTGAGCCAATGCTCACATTATCATCTGTCCAATCCAGGGTCTTGGCGTAATCAACATTCTACATCGGCGACAGGATAATAGAATGTTGTTACCCAATCCTTTTGCCACATCTTTGATACTACGCATCTTTCCAATCAAACTCAATGTACTCACCGCCCAATTCCTGGGACTTAGCATCTGTTTTAGCATGCATTCATTCAAATGCAATTCAAGCATCCTCACTGCCCAGTACTTGGGTCATAACATCTGTTTTGCCATCTATTCATTGAGCCAAAGCTCGATATACTCACCTGCCCAAGTATTTGGGACTTTGCCTTCACCTGTCATATAATTCATCGCAACAGCGTACAAGCATACAATTCACTTAGCCACAACAGTTTACGTTCATGTGATTATTATCTTTCATTATCTTTCCAAATTCCATGCAAGGTGTTATTGAGCAATTCAACAAGAAACATAGCATACTATCCTTATTTTAAGCGTGAAGCTAAAGGATCTTTGAAGGGTTCAACACTACTCACATTCATAGGACGAATCCCGCCACGATCGCATAGACTTCCAAGCGATCCTTCGCATAATCCCAAGTCCAACAAGGCTTCATCGAACCAACCATCCATCATAAGGCATCTTGCGGGTCGGGGCGCTACACTCACTGTTCACTGTCTTCTCCAAATGGCAAGAACAGCAAGAACTCTAAAGTTGAATCTAAGCTTCAATTATCCAAATCTTGGTCAAAACAAGTCCGAACCCAACTTTCCAAAGGTCAAAATTGGGTAGAATGAAATTCTCTAAAACATGGAACCATCCAAACTTGAAAACAAGGAAGTTTAATAGATCAAAACCACCAAAAATCCGAAAATAGCAAAACTCTAGATCTACAAGAATTAAAGCCTCAAAATGGAAAATGACAAGTTCTAATGTGGTTTAGAATCATGAGGAGAAGCTAATGAAACCATCAAAAGGAGTTCTCTTGTGGAAGCAAGTTGCACTTGCCTATGGTTGGGGAGTTGTGGAGAGGAAGGAAGAAGAAGAAGAAGAAATAAATGAGAGTTATGGAGGAGAGAGAAGGTTGGTAGGAAAATAAATATCATGGGTGGTGGTAGGTAGGGGGTTCACCTTGGTCCATGATGGACCAAGCAACCAGCCGGCCAAACCAAGCCAACCCAAACCGAGAGTAAACAAACCAAGCTAAACCAAGGAGATATGCAAATACAAGATAAAAATACGTATACATATTCCAAATACGTAATACGAACAACAGGCATTACAACTCTACCCACCTTAAAAGAATTCCGTCCTCGAAATTTAATTAAGAGGCTAGAGGGACAAGAACAAGCTATACTATTCACAGGCAATTATACTAGGCAATCAATCAATCATGCAAGCAATGAATTGATGGCATGAGGCATAAGAAAGACATTATACCTCACGAGTCAAACAAGTCGGGATATCATGATCGGATATCATCCTCACGCTCCCACGTTGACTCACCCAAAGAGTGATGACCCCAAGCAACTCGGACTAACTTGATAGTCTTGTTCTTGAGGATCTTCTCTCTCCGGTCCAATATAGACACGGGCCTCTCCTCATACGAAAGGTTGGTACCAACAACCAATTCCGAATGATCCAGGATGTGGCTCGGGTCCGGGATGTACCGTCGTAATTGGGATACATGGAACACGTCATGCACCTCGCTTAGCGACGGTGGAAGAGCGAGACGATAGGATACATCTCCTACTCGCTCCAGAATGTCAAATGGTCCTATATACCTAGGACTAAGCTTTTCCCGTATGCCGAAACGAATGACGCCACGGTTAGGCGAAATCCTCAGGAATACATGATCGCCGACCGAAAACTCGAGAGGGCGCCGATGAGAATCGGCCCAATGGCGCTGGCGATCTTGGGCAACTCGAAGGTGATCTCTGACTCGCCTGACTACTTCAACGGTCTGAGCAATCATTTCTGGACCAAGCATCTGTCTCTCTCCAACATCATCCCAGGCTAACGGGGATCTGCACTTCCTGCCATACAGTGCCTCGAACGGTGCCATCTGGATACTGGCCTGGAAACTATTGTTGTATGAGAATTCTACCAGGTGCAAATGATCTTCCCATGAATCACCGAAGTCAAGTGTGCAAGACCGCAACATGTCTTCAAGAGTCTGGATCGTGCGCTCCGACTGTCCATCTGTCTGCGGGTGATATGCTGAACTGAACTGGAGATGAGTTCCCAAACTCTCTTGCAAGCTACGCCAAAAGTGCGATGTGAATCTTGAATCTCGGTCTGAGGTGATACTGACTGGCACACCGTGCAATCTGACAATCTGCCGGAGATACATCTCTGCTAACTGAGCCGTCGACTGACCAACTCTGAATAGGAGAAAGTGAGCTACCTTCGTGAGCCGATCAACTATAACCCAGATAGCATCTCTACCAGCTGGGGATCTAGGTAATCCAGTCACGAAATCCATGGTTATATGCTCCCATTTCTATTCTGGAATCGGCAAGGGCTGAAAAAGTCCAGCCGGTCTCTGATGTTCGACCTTGACTTGTTGGCAAACCAAACACCGAGAGACAAACCGAGCTATCTCCCGCTTCATTCCATTCCACCAGAAGTGCTGACGGATATCACGGTACATCTTCGTACCGCCAGGATGGATGGAATACTGAGAACTGTGCGCCTCTGACATGATCTCCTGTCTGATATCTCCACTGGGTACACAAAGACGCTTACCATGCCTAAGTGTACCATCCTCATAAATGCATAACTCTGGTCTTCGTCCTGCCTCACACTCTACTCTGAGTCGCTGAAGCTTGGAATCTGCCGACTGCGCCATCCGGATCCTCTCGACTATAGTGGACTGAACTCGCGTACTGGCCATCAAGGCCACACTGGAAGGGAGAGCAACTTCAATACCCATCTTCTGAAGATCTGCTAACAGCTCTGGTTGCGCTGTTAGGAAATAAGCTCCGACTCTTCTGCTCAATGCATCTGCTACGACATTGGCCTTCCCAGGATGATACTGTATGCTGACATCATAATCCACAAGAAGCTCCAGCCACCTCCTCTGACGCATGTTAAGATCCTTCTGGGTGAAAACATACTTCAGGCTCTTGTGGTCGGTGAAAATCTCCACCCTATCTCCGTATAGGTAGTGCCTCCACAATTTAAGTGCAAACACCACTGCTGCCAGCTCCAAGTCATGGGTTGGGTAATTCCTCTCATGATCACGAAGTTGTCGTGACGCATAAGCTATCACCTTCCCATGCTGTATCAGAACACATCCTAAACCTCTGCCTGAAGCATCACAATACACTGAAAATCCTCCGGTTTCATCTGGAAGCATGAGAATAGGAGCTGTTATCAATCCTCGCTTCAACTGCTCAAAAGAACTCTGACACTCTGCTGTCCAAGCAAACTGTGCATCCTTGCGGGTCAACTGGGTCAATGGCGCTGAAATTCGAGCAAAGTCTGAAACAAATCGCCGGTAATAGCCAGCCAATCCAAGGAAACTGCGAACTTTTGCAACGGTGCTGGGTACTGGCCATGACTCAATAGCTACAATCTTCTGGGGATCCACTTCTACTCCTCCTCTGGTGATGATATGACCCAAGTACAAAATACGGTCGAGCCAGAACTCGCATTTACTGAACTTGGCATACAGCTGGTGCTCCCTGAGAGTCTGAAGAACTATACGGAGATACTGCTCATGCTCCGCCTCACTCTTGCTGTAGACCAGAATGTCATCCAAGAACACAATCACAAACTGATCCAAGTAAGGCATGAAGATGCGATTCATGAGGTCCATGAATACTGCCGGCGCATTGGTTGCTCCAAAAGGCATAACAAGGAACTCCCAATGCCCATATCTCGATCTAAAAGCCGTCTTCGGGATGTCCTGCTCTCTGACTTTGATCTGATGATAACCTGAGCGCAAATCAATCTTCGAGAATACTGAAGCCCCCTTGAGTTGATCAAACAAGTCATCTATCCTCGGGAGAGGGTATCTGTTCTTGATTGTCACTGAGTTCAAGGTACGATAATCAACACATAACCTGGACGTACCATCCTTCTTTTTCATAAGAAGCATCGGGGCTCCCCAAGGCGATCCACTAGCACGAATGAATCCCTTGGTTCTGAGTTCCTCAATCATCTTGTACAAGATTTCTAACTCTGACGGCGCCATCCTGTAGACTCTCTCTGATACTGGGGCTGTCCCGGGAATCAAGTCTATAGTGAACTCGATCTCCCGCTCCGGAGGCATACCTGGAAGTTCTTCTGGAAAAACATCTGAAAACTCATCCACTATCCTGGGCAACTGAACTGCTGCTACTGCCATCCGCAATGCTGGAGGAGAAGGCTCAACTGCGCCTCTGAAAAATGAAAACTCTGGCTCTCCTGGAATGCTAAAAACAACCCTACCAATATGGCAGTCTATTCTAGCATACTGGTTCCTCAACCAATCCATCCCTAAGACCACATCATAATCGGCCATCAGGAACTCTATCAACCTAGCGGGGAATTCTTTACCGCTAACTACGATCCGACACGAGGAAAATACTCTATCTACTCCCACAAGTCCGTTACCAGTAAGTATATTGAGCCTTACTGATAATGACTCGGGCTCCAATCCTACCCGTGTCGCGAATCGTGCAGACATAAAAGAATGCGATGCACCAGAATCAAATAAAGCTGAAGCTGGAAAGGAGTTGACGAGAATAGTACCTGCCACTACCTCACCTGGTGCCAACTCTTCCTCCACGGTCATCACCATAGCCTGACCGTGCCCTCGGGGTGCTGGTCCCCTCTGTTGAAACCCTCGCTGCCTACTCTGACTCAAGGCCTGGGCTTGCGCATACTGCTGGAGGCTCTGTTGCTGAAATACATGGGACTGAGGCGGCAAGGGCCTCGGCAATGGATACTGCTGCTGCTGCTGCTGGACCGGAGCGGGTCCTCTCACCGAAGAACTAGAAAGGTTGGACGAGGATGAACCATCCCTATTCGGGCAGGATCCAACCCTATGGTCTGGTGCTCCACAAACCAGACACAATTCCTGTGCCCTGCGACACTCTGCCACCACATGGCCTGGCTTCCCACAATGAGAACATCCCACTGCGGAAGACTGCTTCTGCTTCTGCTGCTGCTGAGGGTACGTCGGGGTGGAATGCTGAACCGACGTTACTGAGGCCGCCCGCCTCGGAGCTCCAATAGTCAAAGCCCTGGCTGCCGGGACTGGTACTGAAGACTGATTCATCTGGCCGTGAGATCGCTTCCGTCCTCCGGCCCTATCCACAATCCTCTGGGAGGTATACTCATACCTCCGGGCTGCTCTCAAGACTGCATCAAAAGTCTGATGCTCAAACTGCTCAATTGCCAATAAGATCTCCAGGTGAAGTCCCTGCTGGAACCGCTGGGCTCTATCATACTCTGTTGCCACCAAGGTGGGAGCAAACCGACTGAGTCTGGAAAACTCGGCCGCATATCCGTCGACCGTCCTGCCTCCTTGCTTCAGATTGGTGAACCTGATCTGCAGATCATACCGAGCCACGACATCGAAATACTTGGTCTGGAATCTCTCTCTGAATACTGTCCAAGCAATGGGTGTTGCTAATCCAACGGCCTGCGCTGCCCACCAGCTGCGGGCAAGATCTAACAACTGCAGGCGCACAACGGCCACCTTCTCGTTCTCTGGGGTCCTGGCTGCTTCTAGAATCACCTCTGTGTCCTGAAGCCATGCATCTGCTGCGATAGCATCTTCACTACCATCGAAGAATGGAGGGTTCAAGCGCTTGAAGCTGTTGGCCGCGCTGTTCCCTGGATGACCACCTCTAGTCAAAGCATCCGCCACTGCCTGGTACAAGGCATCTCCACGCCGGTCTTGGGAAGCTATCAAGGTTCTGACGAGTCCTACCAAAGTACCGTCATCATGTTCTACAGGTTGAACTGGCTGGACTGGTGGCTCTCCGCCAGAAGGCACGACTCTGGAGGCTACTCCGGAATGCTGGGCTTGATCTCCAGGTTGCTGCTGGTCCGCGGGAGGTGCTCCGCCTTGCTGGTCGGCCGGGTCAGGTACTATGCCGCTGAAGAATATGACATAGGAAACAATAAGGAAGGACCAGGACAGAGCAACGATACAAGCATATGATCAGGACAAGAATCCAGGGATTCAGAAGAAACGAGCAGAGATCAAGGACGAATACTGATTGAGACATCTATTCGGTAAACCCTCACATATCTTGATTTACAAGACCTGCATGGGCCACCACTTAAACCATGTCACGCCCCAGAACCAGAATACTGGAGAGCGGGGGCAGACATAGCCAGCTACGTATATTGAAATGGATTCCATCTCGCTATACGGTCACGGCTGTCTAGAATACATGAGGGTTTATCTACATGCCAACAGTCTCTTAAGGTCATGAACAAGCCTAGTGTCTCAATCATAAGCAAGTAAGTAAGAGTCACAAGATGTATGATCGTTAAATATACAATAATAAGGCGTCCCAAATATTACATATTCAGCTGATCATGAAGCTAGTCGTTACAAAATGTTAGGACTAGCAAGAGTTTAGTCATACATGATCAACCCTAGGATTTGTCAATCATGTTACAGCCCGTAGGCAGACAGTAAGTAAGTGCAATCGAGCTAAACAGGTGCTCGTCGGCTAAACGCCTCAAAAGAATATTTTTACAATGGAGCGGGAGAGCCAAAAATAACCCACTCGTTGCCAGGGTTCCGTCTAGTGGCCACCATCTGGCTGGGAAGTCGGTAGATCCTCTGGAGCTGCTCCGAAATCTGGCCACACAAAACCAGCTGGGCCAGACCCCAGAAAGAGCAAGTGCCACAAAGGAAGCTTCACTTAAGAACTAAAACCAGCAATCAGCACAAGATATAAATAAAAGTAAGAACTGGAAATAAAGAAAATATACCAGGATGATATACGACGAGATAACCAAGGAACTATTCAGATAACCAGGTTACAACCCGTAAACCAAACAAGGACCGGGGTTGTGACCCTTCCTCTGAACGGAGCTTGGTTTCTCACCATTTATCGGTAAAATAAATACAAGCATTCTGGTCATTCAATAATCTGGAACAGGATCAGGACAAGACTAGACTGGTTAGACTCCATCCAATCATTTCACGGCCAAGCAAGAACTACGGCTTGATACTTTAACTAACTAGGGTTGTCACAAGCCTAATTACTAACAAGATGCAGTGAGATTATTCCACAGCCACAAGCCCTGCAGACCATCCAGGTCACCCAGGTCGAGAGATTAGGGTTGAATTCAGGTGGGTATATCGTCCAGGAAACGCATGTACCCTTAAGCAGTTTGAAGGGTGCAACATATGACAGTGTGCTGGAAATGTGCCCTACTCGACGGCAGGCTACAGATCCCAAGCGCGCCCAGGTAACGGGATTGCCTGTAGCTGGAAAATCTCTTCATGACTAATGTATTAATCTAGTTGTTAACCTTAGTCCATTTTAGTAGGTACTCCTGACCGTGGTACTCAGGAGTCTCCTCCTAGACATGATGCAAGACAGGACTGGATTATTTGTACAAGCACAATCGCCCACGGTGTCCAGGTTATTTATACAGGTCATGTCATATCAGGTAGCCGTCGCAACAGCTTATCAAGATATAACATGTCAGGTTTATCGTGTCAAGTATACTAGTCAGGAGTGCGCCACGACGGGCCACTATCAGGTCATGTCATGTTACTCATGTCAGGAGTGCACCACTATGGGTCACTATCGTGTCAGGCTCAGTTATCCTTTCCAAACATATTACATAAATTCGTGATTATCAAGTTCATGACAAAAGGCGTAAGGATATAAAATGGACGTTAAATATCTAATAAAATATCAATATACAGGGCTATAGAAGGTCAAGGGAAATCAGGCTACGCTCAAGCCAGGCTACGCTCAGGCTAGCGTACGCTCAGGTCTGCGTACCAAAGGATCCATACACTTCCAATGGGAAGCGTACGCAAGGGTCAGCGTACACAAGGGCACGCTCAAGCTACAGGTCAACGTACGCTCAAGCTAGCGTACGCTCAAGACTGCGTACGCTCGAGCTAGCGTACGAAAGGGGCCAGCGTACGCCTTGCTCGCTTAAGCTAGCGTACCAAGGCACGCGTACGCTCAAGCTAGCGTACGCTCAAGACTGCTGCCAACAGGCAGCGTATCAAGGTGAGCGTACGCTCACTAAAGAGCAGCGTACGAAGGCTAGCGTACGCTCGCTAAAGAGCAGCGTACGAAGGCTAGCGTACGCTCGCTAAAGAGCAGCGTACGAAGGCTAGCGTACGCTCGCTAAAGAGCAGCGTACGAAGGCTAGCGTACGCTCACTAAAGAGCAGCGTACAGCTCAGCGGCATAAGCTAAAAAGCTAGCTCACTGTTCACTGTCTTCTCCAAATGGCAAGAACAGCAAGAACTCTAAAGTTGAATCTAAGCTTCAATTATCAAAATCTTGGTCAAAACAAGTCCGAACCCAACTTTCCAAAGGTCAAAATTGGGTAGAATGAAATTCTCTAAAACATGGAACCATCCAAACTTGAAAACAAAGAAGTTTAATAGATCAAAACCACCAAAAATCCGAAAATAGCAAAACTCTAGATCTACAAGAATTAAAGCCTCAAAATGGAAAATGACAAGTTCTAATGTGGTTTAGAATCATGAGGAGAAGCTAATGAAACCATCAAAAGGAGTTCTCTTGTGGAAGCAAGTTGCACTTGCCTATGGTTGGGGAGTTGTGGAGAGGAAGGAAGAAGAAGAAGAAGAAATAAATGAGAGTTATGGAGGAGAGAGAAGGTTGGTGGGAAAATAAATATCATGGGTGGTGGTAGGTAGGGGGTTCACCTTGGTCCATGATGGACCAAGCAACCAGCCGGCCAAACCAAGCCAACCCAAACCGAGAGTAAACAAACCAAGCTAAACCAAAGAGATATGCAAATACAAGATAAAAATACGTATACGTATTCCAAATACGTAATACGAACAACATGCATTACAATCCCACAAAGAGGTCATGATAGCGGCTGAAGGTACAACCAAAACTAGTTCTAAATAGGACAACCCAATCCCGTTGGCTGACCCTGCTTCTTGATAGTCATAAAAAATATGACAAAAATGAGTAATACTAAATTGTTTAGTATTACTACAAATGACATAACTAAATAAATGAGGAGAGCTATTTAGCATCCTTGACATATTCATAGTGAAAGAATCAAAATAACCGGCTCCATGGAGAGACAGGCTAGGCAGCTGCTCCCCCTGAGGCCTCCATTCTTTTTTTGAATTTTAATTATTTTACACCGGGCCAAAAAAGCCTATGGATCTGGAAAAGTCCATAGCTGCCTGTAGAAGAATCAAATAAAACATTCATAAGAAAAAAGAAGAAGAAATATTACACCTATTTCTAAGCCTCATTTTTATCTTCTATCTCACTCATCCCACTAAAAATCTGTCCTACGGTAAAAATGAAACGGTCACTCTCTCCCTCAACAAATGTGTCAATGTAGGGTTTTTCCTCCTTTATAGTTTATAACAGTCTTTTTTTTTCTTGTGAAGCTTTTAATATTAATTGTTTAAAGATTGGGAAGGAGCGCATAAATGGAGATATCGTAAATATATCTTTGTTACTTGTAAAATTAAAAATTACATAAAGAAATAAGGGTCTCATTTGTGGACTTGTCTAGGACCTCTAAAATACTGGAGCCGGCCCTAAGAATCAAATAAACTAAACAGAAATTTTCATACAGAGTAAAGTATTTTAAGGAAATTGTAAAAAAAGTAATAAGTTTGAAAAAATTGCAGATGGGGTAAAGAAACATCATCATCGATGACGTGTTCTAATCGTGGGAAGAGGAGCGGCCCTCACACGCCGTGGGGAATGGCAAATCCTCCACGCGGATCCCATGGCCACCGTCACACGCCATCCTCCATGGCATATCCCACCACCACACGCCATCCCCCATGGCCTATCCCATCCTCCATGGTCTATCCCACCACCACACGCCATCCCCTATGGCCTATCCCACTACCACACGCTCCATGGCCCACCACACGCCATCCCCAATGGCCTATCCTTGTCACGACCTGCTACCCAATTTGTTGGGCCAGGCCGAGTCATGCCCAGCCTACGTTGAGATAAAACGTAGTAAGCTGTTCTAAAGACAACAGGATAAGACTAAATGTACTAACAGTTCTATAAGTGAAGAAGAATCATAAATGCTCCAAACACAAAAGTCGTCGTATATAGTAAAATGTCCAAGTACAAGTGAACTGCAAAGTAAAACTGGATACATGTCCAGTTACAAAATGATATAGTCTAATACATGTCTACTCTCAAAAGTCTAAGTAAACAAAAGACAACTAGGCGAGGTTCCCCACAGGAACATCCTCATAAAGCAAAGCTGGGTCCTCGGCAGTAACTCCATAGTATGAGTCGCAGAGTAACTCCTCCTCAGTAAGGACACCTACAACGTTATCCTGTCAGGACGGGAGCAAGTAATAAATCTAGCAAACTAGCATATGAAACATGAAAATGAACATAAGAGGAATAACTGAAAAGCATGGCATCACATAGTCTATCATGGCAAGGACACATATGTCATAGAGACAGATGTATATGTAATGTTTAAAACTGTAGCAGGTACGTGATCGGTCAATAGATGTACAATGTGCTGGGGGCACATAATGAAATGTACTTTCGTACAAGTGAAACGGCGACAGATGTACATACGCACAAATCCGCTTTGAGATAAAGGCCTACGACAAGGTATACATATAGCATGTCAACCTTGCTCAGTACATACGTACGGAAGAAGGGGGCATAATCACGTACACTACTAACAGTTTCTCCATAACCCATATTCTAATCATGTGAGAGATACATCAAGACTGTTCTAAGCATGGTAGTAACTGAAAGTACAACATGTAGAGATCTAACTTGCTATCCCAAGGATCAGCATTTAACATGGTGGAGTTTGCAGTTCATTTATATGACAATATGTAAAGTTCGTAGAAAGTACTTGCCTCTAGCAAAGCAAAAAAAACAAACTACGATAACAATGCTACGGATGTCTGGTAGCTCGTCACTGTAGAAGTAAATACAACAACTTAGTTTTTACACTAAGCTAAAACACTAGGACACTAATTGGTGAAACACGACTTGTGATTGGGCACCTAGCCAAAATGATGACTCTGGCATAGGAGACCAATGTGGGATGACACACTATGTTAACTAACTTTCTAGGGTCTTTACACTAGTGAGGGATGGGGTTCAACACGGCTAAAACTCCAAATAACACAAAAAGCTACAAGTCGTAATTAATCAATAAATAAATCAAAAGATCATTGTGTTCTAACAATTTTAGAGATAGACAAAAAGCCTAGTTTTTCTTAAAGTAAAGTACCAAGGTGATCCTTGTTAATCATAGAAATTTATTATAATTTTCTGGAACTTATTAACCAGTACAAATATTTTATAAAAATCAGTTTTCCTAAGTATACAGAAAATGAGTTTTGGTTTCATATGCCAAACTAGGGGCAAAACAGTAAATTAAATACTACAAAAATTATACTAAATTAGCCAACTTAACATAGTATCTAAAAACTATTTTTCCATAATTTTAGCAGTACCTTAAGTATTTTTAGAAAATCAAAAACAGCATTGCACACAATAATTAATTATCTGCGTATTTTGTCCATGTATATAATTTGAACTAAAGTTCAAATACAGGACCCAAGGCCATGAATCAAGTCCAATATGACTTGTACAGGTCTTGAATGTGTGAAAACACATTTGAGCCCAAATACCCATGCTAGGCTTGGACACCAAATGGTTGCAGTAATTTAAATATACAGAAAATACTAAGTGGCAGAAATGCAAAATAAATATTAATATTTTAATAAGGTAAAATTTACATAGTAACTATAAAAGTATGAATATTATCTTATAAAGATAATTTTTCACTAAGCTAAGTAATATACACATATAAAATAATATATATATACATAAATATAGGGATATTTACATAATGGATATATATAAATAAATATAAGAAAATACTCAACTATATAATATATATATGTATACATATACATATAATAGTATATATATAATAATATATATACACAAGGAAATATATATATACATAAATATATTATGTATACATAATACATACATATATATATATATATATATATATATATATATATATATATATATATATATATATATATATATATATACATACATAAAATAATGAAGTATATATATATACATAAAAAAAACAGCAAATATATATACATAAATATAATATATATATTAATACATATATATACAAATATATGTATATACATATATATATATATATATAAATTGATATATATATATAACAGAAAAAAAAGGAAAAAGGAAAAGAAAAAGAAAAGGAAAAGGAAACAGCCAGGGGGACTCGAACCCAGGCCAACACAGCGCGGGGGGGGGGTGGGGGGGGTTAGGCTAGGTCGGGCTGGCCAGGGGGTCAGCCCGCTGCTCGTGTTAAGGGTTAGGGTTTTGATCTTTTTATTTAGTTTAGGTTTAATTATTATATAAAAAAATAATAAAATAACCCTGTGTCCTGACAGTTAGGGACACAGGTATCCTCGTGTCCTAGGCCTGCACGACACGCACGAGTATAATCTCGCGTGTCCAGTTCTATCAAAATGTTCGCCAGGACACGGCGAACCACATATACGTGTCCTATTCCACTCACTGGGCTCGCGTATTCCGCTCGAAGGTGACTATGCTTGTGTAGCTCTTTCTGTGGCGAGCGGGAAGGTACGTACGGCTTTCGATAGCTAATACGAGTTGGGATTACCAGCGACGTCAAGAGGGACAAAGCGAAACTCGCTATAAGCTCCTTAAAACGAGCTAGAACCACGTCAATCGAATTCAAGGCGAGCGAAGTGAGACCGCCTAAAAAGGGAAAGAACGCTTAGTATAGCTCATTTTTTGCTAGAAGCTCATAAGAAGAGAGAGGGTATTTATACTAGACCAGTGACGATAGACTAGACTTGGTGGGAAGAGCAGAGGCGGTTTCGATTGCAAAAGAAAGAGCACATTGATGGATGGAGAAGCGATGTGACGCCTGCAGACGGATGACCTGATAACTCTAATGTATCTGACTCTGATTGCACTGACGATATTGCATTGAACCATTGATCGCGTAGCCCGACCCTGCGGAACGAGAGAGGCGACCGTTAGGTCGCCCACTCCGCGGTGACCGTGCCGGGAGGTAATAGCTGTTAAGCCCTCTTGTTTTGGTCTCGTAACTGTTACCTGCGTGTCCGACTTCGGGGGGGGGTGTTGAAGGTTGTGGACGGCGGAAGAGACGTCGGCGAGGCGGCGCTCGAGTGGCGCTGCCTTCAGCTCGTCGAGGCGAACTTGTCGACGGCAGTGGTTGGCGGTGAGGGTCGTCGGTGGGGCTGGACAGGGGCTCGCCAAAGCTAGGGTTCCGGTGGGGGTGAAAGTGGGAGATGGGGCGACGCTGGCGGTCGTGGGGGTGTTTAGGTCTAAGGTTTTGGTCTGGGGGTCGATGGGGGGTTTTATAGGGGGAGTTAAGGCGGTCGGGGCAGCCGGGTTTGGCGGGGGCAGTCGGTCGTGGCGGTCGGGGCAGTCGTCGGGGGTCGGTGAGAGTCAGAGGAGAGAGAGTGAGTTCGGTCGGGGGGAGGGGGGTTAGGGTTTTGCACTTAGGTCCTTAGGTTTTAGGATTTTGCATATAGGTCCCCACAGCTATAAATGCAAATTAGAATTTGCATTCCTTAATTAAAAACAAATTCCTAATTACAAACTGATATAAAAGTAATTTGAATAATTACAAAACAGTATTAAAACAATTCTAATAATTGTAAATTGATATTAAAATATTTTAGAAAATTACAAATCAATATTTTTGTATTTTAAAACTTATTTAAAATCATTTAAAAATTCTAGAAAAATTCCTAAAAATTCCTAATAATTATTTTAAGGCTAAAATTAACATTTAAAAATTAATTAGCACTAATTAAAAATGAATTTGAAAATCAGGGGCTCACAAGTCTTCCCTCCTTGAAAAATTTCGTCCTCGAAATTCACAAGGATTGAAGACCCGACAATATTTTAACATAGCAAGTAATGCAACAAAATGACTAAGGCTGCGATCGAAACTAACCTCTAAGGTATCAAGCGGGAACGGGTGGTTCCCTCGCAGCGGTTGGATCGAACAAGTAAGGGTATCTCTCCCTCATGTCCGACTTCCTCTCCCAAGTAGATTCACCTGGGGAGTGACGGCTCCAAGCTACTCGTACTAGGGGTATAACCTTGTTCCTCAGCCTCTTCTCTCTCCGGTCTAATATCTTCACTGGCTGCTCAGAAACTGTAAGGCTCGGTCCGACCTCCAACTCTGAATGATCTAGCACATGACTGGGGTCTGGAACATATCTCCTCAGCTGAGATACGTGAAAGACATCGTGAACTCCTGCTAGGTTGGGTGGAAGTGCAACCCGGTAAACTACCTCTCCGATCCTGCCAAGTACCTCGAACGGTCCGATGTATCTGGGGCTCAGCTTCCCTCCTTGTCTGAACCGGATCGTCCCTCGAGTAGGTGATATCTTCACTAGAACCATATCACCGTCTGCGAACTCCATCGGTCTGCGACTAGCATCAGCCCAGTGTTTCTGCCTATCCTGAGCTACTCTGAGCCTGTCTCTGATCGTCCTGACTTTCTCTGCTGCATCCGTGATCATCTCTGGCCCAAGCATAACTCTGTCTCCGACATCATCCAAAAAGAGCGGTGTCCGGCATCGTCGTCCATAAAGCGCCTCGAAGGGAGACATACCAATACTGGCTTGGTAGCTGTTGTTGTATGAAAACTCTACCAAGTGCAGATGACTTTCCCATGATCCTCCGAAGTCCAGCACGCAGGTCCTCAGCATATCCTCCAGTGTCTGTATCGTCCTCTCGGACTGCCCATCTGTTTGCGGGTGGTACGCCGTACTGAACTTGAGCCTACTGCCCAACTCCTCCTGCAAGCTCCTCCAGTAGTGGGATGTGAATCTGCTGTCTCTGTCTGACACGATGCTCACCGGCACTCCGTGTAGGCGAACTATCTGCTGCATGTATAGCTCTGCCAACTTCTCGGTGGAAAGCCCCACCTTAAAGGGTATGAAGTGCGCACACTTCGTCAGCCTGTCTACGATGACCCAGATGGCATCCTTCCCTCCTTGGGAACGAGGAAGCCCTGAAACGAAGTCCATAGTAATATGTTCCCACTTCCACTCGGAAATGGGTAACGGCTGCAACAAACCAGCTGACCTCTGGCGCTCCGTCTTGACCTGCTGGCAAACTAGATATCTCGAGATAAAATGCGATACATCCCTCTTCATTCCATGCCACCAAAGATGTTCCCGCAAGTCACGGTACATCTTGTTAGCACCAGGGTGAATAGAATATCTCGATCGGTGCGCCTCCTGCAAGACTGCCTCTACTAGCTCTCCCTTCGGCACGCACAATCGGCTGCCATGCCTTAGGGATCCATCCTCTGCTATAGTGAAGTTATCCAGCAATCCAGCTAATGCCTGGGGTCGAAGTCTGCGAAGGCTCTCATCTGTAGACTGTGCCTCCCGGATCAGCTCCATCAAACCTGACTGAATGTCAAGCGCCATCATCTGTATCACTGATCCTGGCCGAACTAGCTCGATACCGAGCTTCTCCAGATCCTCCCGTAAATGTCGATCAATCATCAGGTACCATGCCATCGGATGCCTGCTCAGCGCATCCGCCACCACATTTGCCTTCCCGGGGTGATACTGTAAATCGATGTCGAAGTCCTTCATCAACTCCAACCATCGTCTTTGCCTCATGTTCAGCTCTTTCTGCGTGAACACATACTTCAAGCTTTTGTGGTCAGTAAAGATTTCCACACGCTCTCCGTATAAGTAATGTTTTTATAACTTGAGTGCAAAGATCACCGCAGCTAACTCTAGGTCATGGGTAGGATAATTCCTCTCATGAGTCCGCAATTGCCTAGATGCATAAGCAATTACTTTCCCATGCTGCTGTAGGACACATCCTAGCCCCTTCCCAGAAGCATCACTGTATATGGTGAAACCTCCAGAACCTGAAGGTAAGGTAAAGTCAGAACTGGAGCGGTCGTCAGCCTCCTCTTCAGCTCCTCAAATGCTATCTGGCAGTCCTCTGACCAAATGTACTCCGCGTCCTTCCGTGTCAGCTTCGTCATGGGTTCAGCTATCCTAGCAAAGTCCTGGACGAACTTTCTATAATAGCCTGCTAAACCCAGAAAACTCCTGATCTCTGAAACTGACGTCGGAGCCTTCCACGTCTCAACTGCAGCAATCTTCTTGGGATCCACCGAGATTCCATCTCCAGTGACTACATGGCCGAGAAACTCCACTCGGTCTAAAAAGAACTCGCACTTCGACAATTTGGCAAACAATCTCTCCTGTCTCAGAATCCCCAAAACTATCCGCAAGTGCTCTGCATGCTCCTCCGGCGTCTTCGAGTATATCAGGATGTCGTCGATAAACACTACGACGAACTTATCCAGATACTGGTGAAATGTCTTATTCATCAAGTTCATAAAGACAGCTGGCGCATTTGTGAGACCAAATGGCATCACCAGAAACTCGTACTGCCCGTACTTCGTGTTGAACGCCGTCTTCTAGATGTCTACTGGCCTAACCTTCACCTGGTGGTACCCGAATCTCAAATCTATCCTGGAAAACACCTTCGCCCCGCTCAACTAGTCGAACAAATCATCTATCCTGGGCAGAGGATATTTGTTCTTGATGGTGATGGCATTCAAGGCCCGGTAGTCAATACATAACCGAACTGTACCATCTTTCTTAGGCACAAAGAGCACTGGCGCTCCCCATGGAGAAGCACTGGATCGAATGAAACCCTTTTTCAACAGGTCATCAATCTGCTCTTTCATCTCTATGGCCTCCTTGGGATTCACTCTATAGCAAGCCCGGGATACTGGTGATGAACCCGGCACTAAATCTATAGTGAACTCCACATCTCTCTCAGGCGAAAGTCCTAGAAGATCCTCTGGGAATACATCCATAAACTTCCTAATGATAGGGTGTGGCGGTGCTGCGTCCCCAACTGTCGCACAACAGTTCGGCTCTAGGCTGATCTCCGGCCCTGTCCTCCTGACACTGAATGGTGCTGTGCCTGGGGGACTGAACAAAATACTACCCTCATGACAATCTATAGATGCATGGGCATAGCTAAGCCAGTCCATCCCCAATATGATATCATAACCAGGGAGTGGCATCACAAAGAATCGCCCCTCGAACTCTCTTCCGGCTATCATAATAGAGCACCTATAGCTAGCTCTAATAGGCGCTGGTCCTCCTCCCGTCATTACTCTACTAATCTCTGCAGTAGGTGTAGATACTAAGTGATGTTCTTGTATAAACTCTAATGATAGGAAGCTATGAGATGCACCAGAATCAAACAAACATAGAGCTAGAAAAGTATGCAAATAAACATGACCTGTAATGACGTCTGCTAAGTAATCGGACTCTGAAACCTGCTCCGGCTCCGGCTCAAGGGCTAGGCTATAGACCTTCCCCTGAGGTCCCTTCTGCTGCTGCAGATGCTGCCCAAACCTCTGTTGCTGAGTCGGAAGCGGTCCTCTAGTCTTCGCTACTGGGCACTCCCGTATCATGTGGGTGGCAGACCCACAAGCTAGACACAGCTTCAACCTCTTCCTGCAGACGGAGTGATCATGCCCTGGTCTTCCGTAGAAAGAACATACAGCTCCCCTCAGCTGCTGCTGCCGGGGTCCCGGGGCTCGAACTGGCGGGGTCTGATGGTGTGGTGTAGAGGGACGGTAAGTCTACTGGGGTGGCGTCGGCGCTTTCTGCTGGAAAGCCTGACGCTTGGATGGTCCCTCATGATGCACAGAAGCCGGCCTCTTGCATGACAGAAGACGCTTCTCGATGCTCCGGGCCAACTCTAGGCTCTGGTAGTAGTCAGTCGTACCGTTCGCCACTATAAGAATGCCAATGTCTGGAACTAGACCATGGCAAAACCTACGGATCATCTCCTCTGGATCAGCAACCAGACTAGGAGCGAAACGGCTCAGGCGACTAAACTCTGCCGCATACTCGTCAACAGAACGGTTCCCCTGCTGGATGTTCTGAAATCGTAGCCCCATGGCTACTCTAGCAGTGGTCGAGAAGAATTTCTTCTTGAACTGGGTCTTGAACTGGTCCCAGGTGGCTCTACCTCTCGCGAACAACGGCTCATTTCGGAAGCAGACTCCTGCTAAGTCTATCAGCAGAAATCCCGCTGCCTCGACCTGGAGGTCATCCGGCATCCTAACTCCCAGAAGCTTCCTCTCTACCGAATCTAGCAAGTCATCAGCTACTACTATGCCCTCAGTCCCTGAGAACTCCTTGGGATTCAGACCCATGAAGTCCTTGATCGTCCCCGCTCTCTGCCGTGGCTCTACATGTGGTGGGACCACGGGACGTCCCTCAGAACGCTCCATGCTCTGGCGGAGTAGGGTAGTCTGCTCCTGATTGGTTGTTAGGAACCCCTGGATCAGTGTGAGCAGCTGGTTCCCGTCGAGTGTGACGGAAGCCTGGGTGGGTATAGTGATAGGGGGTGGTGGAAGTATCGGGGCCTGCTGGGACTGGGATGTGGAAGGTGGTATCTGGGTCTGTGGATCTGTGGAGTGGGAGAATGTGGTAGGTGGAGGTGTATCAGTCAACTGGTCAGCTGACTGGATATGGAGGGCCCCATTCTCGGGGGTAACATACTGGGATGAACGAGTAAGCACCATCTAAATTACACATAAAAAGACTTATAAGGACTTGTTTAAAGTAAGCAATCATATGCAAGAAAATCTAATTATAATAGCAAACATGTGATGTATTTCCTATGTTGCAATCCTAGCATTCCTCTAAGTGTTCTAAGCGTCTTTCCTAATGTTGTCTAATTACCTTAAGTTCCTAATTGCAGGCATGCTTGGTACAATAACGTAACCAAACAGTTTAGTCAGGACCTGCATGGGCCACCACTAAAAACATGTCACGACCCGCTACCCAATTTGTTGGGCCAGGCCGAGTCATGCCCAGCCTACGTTGAGATAAAACGTAGTAAGCTGTTCTAAAGACAACATGATAAGACTAAATGTACTAACAGTTCTATAAGTGAAGAAGAATCATAAATGCTCCAAACACAAAAGTCGTCGTATATAGTAAAATGTCCAAGTACAAGTGAACTGCAAAGTAAAACTAGATACATGTCCAGTTACAAAATGATATAGTCTAATACATGTCTACTCTCAAAAGTCTAAGTAAACAAAAGACAACTAGGCGAGGTTCCCCACAGGAACATCCTCATAAAGCAAAACTGGGTCCTCGGCAGTAACTCCATAGTATGAGTCGCAGAGTAACTCCTCCTCAGTAAGGACACCTACAACGTTATCCTGTCAGGACGGGAGCAAGTACTAAATCTAGCAAACTAGCATATGAAACATGGAAATGAACATAAGAGAAATAACTGGAAAGCATGGCATCACATAGTCTATTATGGCAAGGACACATATGTCATAGAGACAGATGTATATGTAATGTTTAAAACTGTAGCAGGTACGTGATCGGTCAATAGATGTACAATGTGCTGGGGGTACATAATGAAATGTACTTCCGTACAAGTGAAACGGCGACAGATGTACATACGCACAAATCCGCTTTGAGATAAAGGCCTACGACAAGGTATACATATAGCATGTCAACCTTGCTCGGTACATACGTACGGAAGAAGGGGGCATAATCACGTACACTACTAACAGTTTTTCCATAACCCATATTCTAATCATGTGAGAGATACATCAAGACTGTTCTAAGCATGGTAGTAACTGAAAGTACAACATGTAGAGATCTAACTTGCTACCCCAAGGATCAGCATTTAACATGGTGGGGTTTGCAGTTCATTTATGTGACAATATGTAAAGTTCGTAGAAAGTACTTGCCTCTAGCAAAGCAAAACAAAACAAGCTGCGATAACAATACTATGGATGTCTGGTAGCTCGTCACTGTAGAAGTAAATACAACAACTTAGTTTTTACACTAAGCTAAAATACTAGGACACTAATTGGTGAAACACGACTTGTGATTGGGCACCTAGCCAAAATGATGACTCTGGCATAGGAGACCAATGTAGGGTGACACACTATGTTAACTAACTTTCTAGGGTCTTTACACTAGTGAGGGATGGGATTCAACACGGCTAAAACTCCAAATAACACAAAAAGCTACAAGTCGTAATTAATCAATAAATAAATCAAAAGATCATTGTGTTCTAACAATTTTAGAGATAGACAAAAAGCCTATTTTTTCTTAAAGTAAAGTACCAAGGTGATCCTTGTTAATCATAGAAATTTATTATAATTTTCTGGAATTTATTAACCAGTACAAATATTTTATAAAAATCAGTTTTCCTAAGTATACAGAAAATGAGTTTTGGTTTCATATGCCAAACTAGGGGCAAAACAGTAAATTAAATACTACAAAAATTATACTAAATTAGCCAACTTAACATAGTATCTAAAAACCATTTTTCCATAACTTTAGCAGTACCTTAAGTATTTTTAGAAAATCAAAAACAGCATTGCACACAATAATTAATTATCTGCGTATTTTGTCCATGTATATAATTTGAACTAAAGTTCAAATACAGGACCCAAGGCCATGAATCAAGTCCAATATAACTTGTACAGGTCTTGAATGTGTGAAAACATATTTGAGCCCAAATACCCATGCTAGGCTTGGACACCAAATGGTTGCAGTAATTTAAATATACAGAAAATACTAAGTGGTAGAAATACAAAATAAATATTAATATTTTAATAAGGTAAAATTTACATAGTAACTATAAAAGTATGAATATTATCTTATAAAGATAATTTTTCACTAAGCTAAGTAATATACACATATAAAATAATATATATATACATAAATATAGGGATATTTACATAATGGATATATATAAATAAATATAAGAAAATACTCAACTATATAATATATATATATATATACAAGAATAATGTATACATATACATATAATAGTATATATATAATAATATATATACACAAGGAAATATATATATACATAAATATATTATGTATACATAATACATACATATATATATATATATATATATATATATATATATATATATATACATACATAAAATAATGAAGTATATATATATATACATAAAAAAAACAGCAAATATATATACATAAATATAGTATATATATTAATACATATATATATACAAATATATGTATATACATATATATATAAATAGATATATATATAACAGAAAAAAGAAAAAGGAAAAAGGAAAAGAAAAAGAAAAGGAAAAGGAAACAGCCAGAGGGACTCGAACCCAGGCCAACACAGCGCGGGGGGGGGGGGGGGGGGGGGGGGGGGGGGGGGTTAGGCTAGGTCGGGCTGGCCAGGGGGTCAGCCCGCTGCTCGTGTTAAGGGTTAGGGTTTTGATCTTTTTATTTAGTTTAGGTTTAATTATTATATAAAAAAAATAATAAAACAACCCTGTGTCCTGACAGTTAGGGACACAGGTATCCTCGTGTCCTAGGCCTGCACGACACGCACGAGTTTAATATCGCGTGTCCAGTTCTATCAAAATGTTCGCCAGGACACGGCGAACCACATACACGTGTACGAGACACGCACGACACAGTCTCGTAACTGTTACCTGCGTGTCCGACTTCGGGGGGGGGGGGTGTTGAAGGTTGTGGACGGCGGAGGAGACGTCGGCGAGGCGGCGCTCGAGTGGCGCTGCCTTCAGCTCGTCGAGGCGAACTTGTCGACGGCGGTGGTTGGCGGTGAGGGTCGTCGGTAGGGCTGGACAGGAGCTCGCCGAAGCTAGGGTTCCGGTGGGGGTGAAAGTGGGAGATGGGACGGCGCTGGCGGTCGTGGGGGTGTTTAGGTCTAGGGTTTTGGTCTGGGGGTCGATGGGGGGTTTTATAGGGGGAGTTAAGGCGGTCGGGGCAGCCGAGTTTGGCGGGGGCAGTCGGTCGTGGCGGTCGGGGGCAGTCGTCGGGGGTCGGTGAGAGTCAGAGGAGAGAGAGTGAGTTCGGTCGGGGGGGTTAGGGTTTTGCACTTAGGTCCTTAGGTTTTAGGATTTTGCATATAGGTCCCCACAGCTGTAAATGCAAATTAGAATTTGCATTCCTTAATTAAAAACAAATTCCTAATTACAAACTGATATAAAAGTAATTTGAATAATTACAAAACAGTATTAAAACAATTCTAATAATTGCAAATTGATATTAAAACATTTTAGAAAATTACAAATCAATATTTTTGTATTTTAAAACTTATTTAAAATTATTTAAAAATTCTAGAAAAATTCCTAAAAATTCCTAATAATTATTTTAAGGCTAAAATTAACATTTAAAAATTAATTAGCACTAATTAAAAATGAATTTAAAAATCAGGGGCTCACAAGTCTTCCCTCCTTGAAAAATTTCGTCCTCGAAATTCACAAGGATTGAAGACCCGACAATATTCTAACATAGCAAGTAATGCAACAAAATGACTAAGGCTGCGATCGAAACTAACCTCTAAGGTATCAAGCGGGAACGGGTGGTTCCCTCGCAGCGGTTGGATCGAACAAGTAAGGGTATCTCTTCCTCATGTCCGACTCCCTCTCCCAAGTAGATTCACCTGGGGAGTGACGGCTCCAAGCTACTCGTACTAGGGGTATAACCTTGTTCCTCAGCCTCTTCTCTCTCCGGTCTAATATCTCCACTGGCTGCTCAGAAACTGTAAGGCTCGGTCCGACCTCCAACTCTGAATGATCTAGCACATGACTGGGGTCTGGAACATATCTTCTCAGCTGAGATACGTGAAAGACATCGTGAACTCCTGCTAGGTTGGGTGGAAGTGCAACCCGGTAAGCTACCTCTCCGATCCTGCCAAGTACCTCGAACGGCCCGATGTATCTGGGGCTCAGCTTCCCTCCTCGTCCGAACCGGATCGTCCCTCGAGTAGGTGATATCTTCACTAGCACCATATCACCGTCTGCGAACTCCATCGGTCTGCGACTAGCATCAGCCCAGTGTTTCTGCCTATCCTGAGCTACTCTGAGCCTGTCTCTGATCGTCCTGACTTTCTCTGCTGCATCCGTGATCATCTCTGGCCCAAGCATAACTCTGTCTCCGACATCATCCTAAAAGAGCGATGTCCGGCATCGTCGTCCATAAAGCGCCTCGAAGGGAGACATACCAATACTGGCTTGGTAGCTGTTGTTGTATGAAAACTCTACCAAGTGCAGATGGCTCTCCCATGATCCTCCGAAGTCCAGCACGCAGGTCCTCAGCATATCCTCCAGTGTCTGTATCGTCCTCTCGGACTGTCCATCTGTCTGCGGGTGGTACGCCGTACTGAACTTGAGCCTACTGCCCAACTCCTCCTGCAAGCTCCTCCAGTAGTGGGATGTAAATCTGCTGTCTCTGTCTGACACGATGCTCACCGGCGTGTCCGACTTCGGGGGGGGGGGGGGTGTTGAAGGTTGTGGACGGCGGAGGAGACGTCGGCGAGGCGGCGCTCGAGTGGCGCTGCCTTCAGCTCGTCGAGGCGAACTTGTCGACGGCGGTGGTTGGCGGTGAGGGTCGTCGGTGGGGCTGGACAGGGGCTCGCCGAAGCTAGGGTTCCGGTGGGGGTGAAAGTGGGAGATGGGGCAGCGCTGGCGGTCGTGGGGGTGTTTAGGTCTAGGGTTTTGGTCTGGGGGTCGATGGGGGGTTTTATAGGGGGAGTTAAGGCGGTCGGGGCAGCCGGGTTTGGCGGGGGCAGTCGGTCGTGGCGGTCGGGGCAGTCGTCGGGGGTCGGTGAGAGTCAGAGGAGAGAGAGTGAGTTCGGTCGGGGGAGGGGGGGTTAGGGTTTTGTACTTAGGTCCTTAGGTTTTAGGATTTTGCATATAGGTCCCCACAGCTATAAATGCAAATTAGAATTTGCATTCCTTAATTAAAAACAAATTCCTAATTACAAACTGATATAAAAGTAATTTGAATAATTACAAAACAGTATTAAAACAATTCTAATAATTGCAAATTGATATTAAAACATTTTAGAAAATTACAAATCAATATTTTTGTATTTTAAAACTTATTTAAAATCATTTAAAAATTCTAGAAAAATTCCTAAAAATTCCTAATAATTATTTTAAGGCTAAAATTAACATTTAAAAATTAATTAGCACTAATTAAAAATAAATTTGAAAATCAGGGGCTCACAATCCTGGCCCACCACACGCCATCCCCCATGGCCTATCCTGGCCTATCCCATCCTGGCCACCACCGCACGCTCCATGGCCCACCACACGCCATCCCCCATGGCCTATCCCACAGATGGCTATCCATGCGTTGATGGGATGGGCCACTGCTGGCGTCGTGTGGGGGTGTGGGGCATGGGAAGTGGCCATAAGCCATGGCGTGTGTGTGGGTAATGGCGTGGTGTGATGTGATGTGTTAGCCACGCAGTGTGTGGGGTGATGTGTTAGCCACGCCTGATGGCGTGTGGGGCAGGATAGGCCACGCCTGATGGCGTGTGATGCTCCGGCCAGAGGAAATGCCACCACGTGCCATCAGTGATGTCGTTTTGTTACCCCGATTGCAATTTCTCCAAACTTATTACTTTTTTCACAATTTCGTTAAAATTCTTTACTCTGTATGAAAATTTCTGTAAACTAAATTGGTAATAGTGCTGCCATGGGAAAGAAGAAGGGAGAGTCACCGACATTATTTTACAGAAATGCCATTGTCATTTTTGTTGTTTGACGAAGATGCCCTCTCTTCCATGTAAGTAGGAAGTTAATGGCAGTTGTTGACTTTCGAGTTCCATAAAATGGACAGGTACAGAAGACGAGTCCGGTCTACGGGTTTCTTTCGCATATCCAATAATCAATAATGAGTATATATATTTTTTGAGATATCTTTTTCTCCGGATTGACAAATATCAAGGGAGGATTCGAACTGTACCTTTGTGCCGTAGCCCCCGTTGCTACCACTAGACCACAATCCACGGACGAGTATTCAGTTTCCTACTGTATATTATGTTTAATATACAGCAGAAATCTGTATATTAAACAATTTCCAGATTTATTCATCGTCTCCACTCAGGACGCGGATTAAAAGTTCCGTCCGTGGAGTCCCGCCGTCTCTGTACTATCGAATCGGAAGGTCCGTGCACGTACCCACTCAATCTAACGGTCGAGAACCACGAAACTTTTGTGGCCTCCACGAACAGTGTTCCGGATCCCATATATATATATATATATATATATATATATATATATATATGGGCTCGAGTAGGGGAGTTGGAAGACAGTGGAAGCTTATTTTTGTCATTTTTTAAAAAAGGGAACAAGCTCATGGCTCGAGAAAGGTTCTTTGCTATATAGAATTACTAGTCATAACCCGTGCCCATAGGGCATGGTTCATTTAAGGTATTCCCCCTCAAAATCTTGGACCCCCAATTTTAAACGAACAATAATAATTTTGAGGCCCCCATCAAAATATTAAATCCCAACCACTGCTGGATGTGAATTTTTTTTGGATTTTTCATAAAACCCCACTCTCAATAATGCTCATCCACAACCATTATGAGGCCCCCATCAAAATATTAAATCCCAACCATCAAAATATTAAATCCTCATCTTTGGATTCCCCATAAAACCTCACTCACAATAATGCTCTTCCCCATAAAATCCCACTCCCAATAATGCTCTTCCCCATAAAACCCCACAACCGTTGATTCACCAAGATTAAATCCCAACCACTCTTTATCTTGGCACAGTCAGCCCTAGGATTCAAAAACCTTTGTGTTTTGTATAAGAGATTAATAATTAATTTTCCCTCCGGAGAATATTAGGACTTCACATATTTCCAAATCATAGTTTACAAGAGCTTTCAGGATCCGAAATTCCGAACAATATACTTAAGGCCTCGTTTGGTTCACGGAAAGAAAATGCATTCCCTTAGGACTCGTTTGGTTCGCAGAATGGAAGGAAAAGGAAATTAATTTATTGTCATTTTTTTTTGAATTTTTTATATTTTTTATTGTTTTTTCTTTCTGATATTTGGAAATGTCAAGAAATTTGAAAAGGAAAGTGATTACTTCAATGTGGAAAAGTGATTTATTGTTTGGATGGATGGAATCACTTTTCTTCCTAATTTTCCTTCAATTGGGAATCGCTTTCATTTCCTCCTCAATTCCTTTGGCACCCAAACATAGAAAAGTAATCACTTTCCTTTTCCAACCCGAAGATTCCGCAAACCAATAGGAATATAAAAATAGGATTTCTGTCACATTTTTTTTTCCCGTTGTTTGGTTGGTGCAGGAAAGGAAAGCAAAAATATAACAATGTTCCAATAATATCCTTACCTTTTAAAATAAAAATAACATTATGAAAAATAACGTTAATGATAAAATAAGCAATGACACCTGGTTACTTTTGTCATAATTTTTGTAATAAATATTGGAAAAAGAGAAGGGAAAATCAATCCCATGGGTCCTGAGCGGAACCATATTCCCTCCAATTTTCTCCCTTGTCAGGAAATTGATTCCCAAATTTGTGGCTACCAAACAAATTTTCCTGGTTACTTAAATCCGTGAACCAAACGAGACCTTAGGCCTCATTTGGTTCGCGGAAAGAAAAGGAAATTGATTATACGATATTTTCGTTCTTTTAGAAAATTACAATTCTAATCAATTTTTTTTCCGGTGTGTGAAAAAACCCAAAAAAATGAAACCAAAGTGAATCTGTCACGCCCCAGTACCGAAATACGGAGACGGACTAGGCCAGCTACTCCATATAAGTACGTAACGTCATACGGCGATCGTGGCTATCGAGAGACTAGGGGGTACATGCTACAATCAAGTCTCCTATGGTCCCACAGAGTTCTATGTCTCAATCAACCAAATCACATCAGCAAATAAATGAACATTAAAGATAAAGCAGTAAGGCGTCCCCGACGCTTCATCAAAATGATCATGAGAGACTAGCTTTATAATTTAGCTATCTTAGAGAGTCAGAAGTACAAAATTATACACAGCTGCAGTCTGTTTAATTACAATTATGTACTGACACAAAATATCGAGTAATCCGGCTAACAGATGCCGGTGGCTAAACGCCGCAAAAGTATAAGCAGGAGTGGTAGAGAAGAAACCCACTCGAGTCCCCGAACTGCCATGCTCCTAGTATGCACCATGGATGTCAGGGAGGAAGATAGTGTCCTCTGGCTCTGCTACGAGATCTGGCCAAACAAAACCAGCGGGGTCAGCCCCGAATAGCAAGTACCGCCAAAGGGGCACAAGAGTTAAGACTAAAAACCCAGTTAATAGAATGATTGATAATAGTAATACTTATGCTACTATTATAGGGTAGCGCAACATCCTCGAACCCATATGGCACCCTTACAACCAAACAAGGACAAAAGGTGCCGCATGGAGTCGGGACGTGTCGTACTCTATAACTTTCACATAAGTTAAAAGGTATAAACAATAAAATTTCCTGATCGTGACTTCGGTCGATAGCCTATCGCAGCACAATAACCAACCCAACAATCAAACAAGAACATGGGTTGGATCATGTACCATGATAGACCATGTTCCTCAGTCATTCCCAGAAGTAGCACTCCATAATCAGAATAAGTCTTCCGTTCATAACTTCGGTCCACAGCCTGTCATAGTACGATAACCAACCCAACAATCAAACAAGAACATGGGTTGGATCACGTACCATGACAGTTCGCTTCTCTCAGTTATTCACGGAAGGTAATAGGATACAAGCAAGTTGTTTTCACGGCCAATCAAGTCTACGAGTTTCTAGTGGGACGAGGTTATCCTCGCATCATGTTATGTAGAAATCCTCAGATCGTATCCTTCCAGCAAGGCTAGCCAACCCAGGGGTTCGCGTAGACAGGTTTGATTGAGCACAGGTCCCTCGCAAGGCCACCTTGCTAAAACATATAATATATAACAGGAATTAATCGGATACAGTCATCCACTCGTTGCAGATGACACAGTATCCGTGGAGACCAGCCGGCGCGTCATGACAGTATCTCAAGGCGGCTGGTGTAACACGATCTCGGGATTCTTGCCCTCCCCATGCATCTAGTATGTTTAGTTGCCTAGTTTAACCTTAGGTGTAATCTTGGACTCACATGCTGTGGCCTGCATGATTATCCTCCTAAAGTCGTACTTTAGTACGAGTACCCCAAAGAGGATCCATGTCAATCAGTATGTCAACATGTTCTACCCTCCTTAGTGTAATGCATCATTGCAAATACGCCACGTGGAGTTACGAGTCATTTGTCGAGCATGAACAAGAACTGGGACATTCAGGTACATGTATCAAGGAGGAACACTTTGTTCTCCGGGGTCACATTAGTGCTCATATCATGCTCGGAACAAAAGGCGTAAGGATATAAAATGGGCATATAATATATATATATATATATATATATATATATATATATATATATATATATATATATATATATAAGGTAACAATATAGGGCACAAAAGTCCATGCGGCTCAAGGGGAGTGAGTCCATGTGGCTAGGTCAATACTGGTTCATGCGGCTGGGACTACACGCTCATGCGGCTCAGGGAGCCCCAAGGCGCATGCGGCTGGAAGGGCGAGTTCATGCGGACGAAGGGATGTCAGCGTATGCGGCTGGTGTGGGCGATACATATGCGGCTGGATGACGGATGGGCCTTATGCGGCCCAAAAACAGTAGCGCATCTGCGGCTGGGTGCAAAAGAACTCATGCGGCTCGAAGGCTAGCCGCATGAAGTCCATGCGACTCAAGATAACAGGGGCTCATGCGGCTGAGTCTGAACAAGGCTATGCGGCTCAATTACTTGCCGCATGAAGATTCATGCGGTCAAGTACTCAAGCAAGTCTTATGCGGCTAGGAAGGACCTTCCATGCGGCTGAGCTCGAACGAGTCTCATGCGGCTGGAAAGTCCATGCGGCCAGAGATTTGCCGCATGAAGATTCATGCGGTCAAGTACTGCTCTTCTTCTCCACTTGTCCGAGAAGAGGAGCCAAGCAACCATGGCTTCCAAACTACACAAAAACTTCATCCGGAGCCCAAATCGGAACTTCCTTAGGTCAAAATGGGGTAGAACAAAATTCTCTACAACATGGAACCATCAAAACTTGAAAATAATGAAGTTTGCTAGATCAAAACCAAGAAAATCTGAAAATGGTTAAAACCTAGATCTACAAAGATTAAAGCTTCAAAATGGAAAACTTCAAGTTCTAAACTAGTATAAAATAAGGAGAAGAACATATTTTGACAAATAATTTTGTAAGAAAACATCAACAACATTTATGGATCCATCTCTTGAGCAAGTTGGTGCTTGCCTTGGTTGGTGGAGGAAAGTAAATGAGAGGAAATAAATGAGAGGAGAGAGAATGAGTTGAGTTATTATATAGAATCTTGAACCCATGGGTTCATGATGAACCAAGGTGAACCAAGAATAGGTTACCCAAATGAGCCAAAACTGTAGGCCCAAATGCAGAAAATAAATTACGAAATAATATTTTGTCGAATATTTTTGAAAAATGCATGAAGAAATACAGCATAATAAATATAGTAAAAATACAAGGAAAATACAATTTACCGGTTTACGTATTAAAATACGTATTTCAGGATCGGGGAGTGACAGAATCCGAAAAAGAAAATGAATCCCTGGATTGGTTGGAGGAACCACTTTACTCCCTATTTTTTCCTCCTCTTGGGGAATCAAATTCACTTCCTCCTCATTTTCTTTGGCATCTAAACAAAAGAAAGGAATCCCTTTCCTTTTCCAAGACTGCAATTCTGCGAACCAAACGTGGCCTTATGTGAATCCAGTCACATAAAACTCTCTGAAAATTCTAGAAAAAAAGTATCAAGCGACTCGCTCTCTTAGCAATCAAGTCAAGATTCAGATGGTCAAGGATACCAAGGAAGAAGCACGAAAAAAGAAAAAAACCCTAACTTTCTGTCGATCCTGGCAACTGGAAATATGCTGCAAAAATTAGATACCGAAAACCGATACGAATCACTTCCGAAGAATTGAGATCTGTACACAGATTGAAAGGGTTTTTTTTTTAAAACTAGTGACATAGTAACAACATTTCCGAAAAGAGCAAAAGCCTATGAAATGAGAAAGAAATCTGGCTAAAAATTAATGATCTACAGCTACCTAATGAATACAAGTTTACACTGGCCATCTGTACAAGTGGGGGGGCAGGAGAAGAGATGCTGGTCTAAAATAATTACCACTCCCAAAAATACAAAAGGGAGGGAAGCTATGTCAATCACTACCAAAAGAGCCTCTGCTGATGATCAATCGATTACGAGATCACGAACATGCAATGAACGATGACGGAACTATGGCGCCGGTAGATGGCAAGGGGTTATTCTTCACCCATCCCACATGCTGCCATGGTACATAGTTGGCCTGCTCTTCAGCCACTGCATCATCTCCTTATCCAAAGGGCTTTTATTCAACACGACATCCAGCATAGGGCTCCCGAAAAATCTAGGGCTATTCTTGAACACCCATATCCGATCTATGGGCCAAGGTCTCTGTGGTTGCTGCTCCTGTTGACAACAAAAACATGTTTTTAAGTATTTTATCTCGGGAAAATTAAACAGTTTGGACAGGGGAGTATAAGTAAAAAAATATGGTAATTTTTTTCTGGGGTAAAGTGCAAAAAAACCCTCCTTAGATTTGCCTCGGAAGCAAAATATGACTCGTTAGAAAACTAATGCAATTGACCCCTCCTTACATTTCCCGCGTCAGCAAAAAAGCCCATACCGTCTATTAGCCGTTAGAAATGACCGCTAATGACTTAAAAAAAACTACCCAAAATGCCCTCCCTTCCCCACCAGCGTGCCCCCCTCCCCCCTCTCTTTTCGTTATTTCGGCCCCCCTCGACCCCCCCCCCCCTCCATTGGCCGGCCCCTCGACCCCCCCCCCCCTCCCTTCGCTGCCCCCCCCCCCCGGACCCACCCCCTCCCCCCTCCGCTGGCCGGCCACGCTCAACCCGTCCCCCCCCCCCCGGCGGCCACCATCCCCTCCTTTGGTCCGCCCCCACCACTGGAGAGAGAAAGAAGGGGGGGGGGGGGGGGGGGGAGAGTGGGGCGAGCGAAAAAAATCGTCATTTTAGACGTATTTTAACGTTTGTTAACGACAGGGGTGTAAACTGATCCAAAATAAAAATGTGAGAGTTTTTTTAAATCTAGGGGCCTTTAAATGCAAAAAATGCAAATCTAAGGAGGGTTTTTTTTTTGCACTTTACCCTTTTTTATGCTCAGAAAATGTTGTACCAAGTGCAACATAAAAATTTCCCTCTAGCTTTGCAGTAATTTATCAACATGAATCGAATCTACAATGCAAATTGACTGGTGTTTCCATTAAATATTATAGATGTATTCTAATAAACATGTAAGAACCCAGATTCACAATGTGTGAGTGTTCTTATATCAATAAAGCTTATGAAAAAAAAAACTTATGAGCTTCCAAATATTTTCTAAGAATTCAGTAAATTTTATTAGAATCGTCATCACCATCCAAGTCTTTGTCCCGTCAGAATGGGATTCGCTATGAAGCATGAGAAAGCTCCACAAACAAATTATTAACCTGCGGTTAATTTGCAACTGCAAGCAGTCTTGTCTATGAATGAGGGAGCTATTTGCGATATTTTTGAAATATGTGCGAGTTGTTTCACTATGCATGGAACCATCTTAGTTCCCCTAAACTATAAAGGAGTTGGGATGAAGATATAAGATGCCACGATTCCATATAGGGTATTGTGATCATTGCTATGATACATTAAGCTAAAGAGCAAAAAGGGATGACATGCCAAAGGCATAAATTAGTTACAAGCTAGTTATGCTAAAAGCAGAATTCCCCTAACGTTAATTTAGAGGCTACATGCAAATTATATAATCCTAATTGATGGACAAGTTAAAAAAAACATAATTCAAACCAGTCACTCACCATTCTGGACAACATGAATCTCAAAGTCCTTGAATCGTAGACGCGTTCATGCACTGGTTTTTGAGACTTCCCATAGAAAGAAGTGACTTCAGGCAACGACAAGCAACCCCTCCTAGCTCTTGCTAGTCTAATGTCTGGGTCTGTATTGTTCTGACTATGCCAATATATAAGCTGACCTAAACAGTAGTTCTCGCCATAGGTCTTGCAATACTCCTGCAAGCCTAAATCCATCTTATCTGTGTACTTGGGACCCAAGTCGAGAGGGCTAATGTAAACAGGGGGAGATGTTACAGACTTGTATTCCTGTATGCAACCACGAAAAGAATAACACATAGTCAGTCCAAGAATATAAACAAGATATCACCAATTGGTAGCAACAAAATTTGGATAGCAAACAACAAATTTCCCACAATATTTCAGAAATTTTGTAAGTCAGTTATTGATCTAGGATATAACATATATAATAGATTTGACATTGTAAATGTTTATAATAAAAGTCCCATGCATACTACAGAAGACATGGCAGAACTAGCGGGACAAGATATCATCAGTAAACATAAAACAGTTAGAAACAAGATAAAAAAAGTGAAGTACATTATTTCCTTACAAGAAGCAAAACATTTTGTGGAAATCCATGATATAATAATAGAATTTGTAAAATTGTTACTTTATAAATGAACCGTCACTGAAGAAGAATTTAAATGGATAGTTCGACAAAGGAATCTGATATATCTTTCGAATCTTTGTTAGTTTTTTCATTGTAAGATAAAGTGTGAAAGTCCCTACTTTCATAGGTCTGTATACTGAAGCCTTACCCTGACTTTGTAGAAACATTTGGTGAAGGCATACATGTGAATCAAGTCAGCAGCAGCATCGTGACGGCATTTGGAGGTACATGGAAGGTCTCGTAGCTCATCCCTTAACCTGAAATGGCAAAGAAAGTGAAGCTCTGAAGAAAGAAAGAAGAATAGAAGCACACAAAAGAGACATGGACAATCCCTCTAACTGAGATATTCTTGAACTAGGATAAACATAAAACGGTTATTCAGCGGCAAATGCTCACCACAACAATGACTTTCTCAATTCTCTCTGGAGATTATCAGAACCAGATGGATCATGGGCACGTATCTTGGTCTTGAGATCACTTAGAAGGTCCGGCTCAATATGAGGGGACATGGACTGAAGTAGTTCCTCAACCAAAGAACCTTCTCCTTTCCAAAGGACAGAAACTAAGGCTTCAGAGCTGAGCTTCTCCAGGGGAGGTGGAGCTTTCTTAGGGTCCCCAAATACACACCTCATGACATATCTTACCTGCAAAAAAGATAAGAAAAGTGCAACTTATGGTGAATGTGTGTACAAGATAATGTACTTCAATACAGTATGGACAACAACCTTCATTAAATGTAACTGGCGTTGCAAGAAACTGGTAACGTTTAGTAAGAAACTGGTAACCTTTAGTAATGGATGCACTTAGGTTACAACTTAATGCATCCAAAGAAGTGAGCGAAAGGAGTAAATACGGGGGGAAACTCCTAATGACAACCCTCTGTAAATTATCTAACTTAACTAAACCCAAGTATTGATGGCTTGTAAGATTCATAATACAAAATTATGTCAACTTGATTCTTCGGGCATGTTGGTAGGTTGAAGCAAAAATGTAGAAAAGCTTTAAAAGCTTCTAACTCAATAGACTGCAAGAAATATTAGAGCAAAACATGTCAGGTGAGAATAAATATCTCGACGTTTATGCCAATGGCTTATGGCCAAATGTACCTCATATTGGAACAAGATGCTGTTCAAGACCATAGTCATACCCAGATACACATACCAGCAAATAGGATCCATAACATCAAGTTGTACATGGATCAAAATGTACCATCAGTAAATTTTGTTGGCTTAGTCCAATTGCTACACCCAAGCCATGCTTAGGACACATTTCATAGGCATAATGATGGTCATCGTGCAAAGGTTTCTGTATAGATTCTAGAACAAAAATAAAGTAATCCAGATAAAGGCTAGAGCTTTCTAAAAGCCCAGTTCTGCCTTCAACTCATCCTGTACGATGAATAAGAGTCTGTCACATTTTAGACACCAATCATGTGCAGATTATATCAAGGAACCCTGACCAAACCACCCATAGCTCTACTGTTAAAACCAACTACACTGCCAGAAAGAAATTGCAATAATCGCTCTTACTGTGTCTCACCTAGCAGTCTATCTACAAGACAAGGCAACATTTTCTATTACCAGTTTCTAGGAAAATAACTAGCTCACAAATGCTAAACAGTAAAATATTGGCAACAGGAATAAACCACATATCCATGAACCTATATAATCTTACTTTCTAGAAATATCTCAGCAATGTAATCCAGTAGGTAGGTCTACCTACGTGCCATCTGACCAACTACCGTGGCTAGGAATTTGGCACCAACATAGATGGTTGATGTCAGGAAGAAAGACGGTCATAAAAGCTGTCAAATCCTTTATGGAGCTTTCTTATGCTCCATACTCGACCCCATTCTGATGGGAGAAGGCTTGGATGATGATGATTAGGGGTGAGTATTCGGTTAATTCGGTTCAAACCGAACCGAATAACCGAAAACCGAATTCGACCGAATAAGCAAAACCGAAACCGAACCGAATTGGTTCATAACCGAATCAAACCGAACCGAATTAAATCGGTTCGGTTTATTCGAATTTTCGGTTTATTTGCACTTTTTTTGTTAATATATATAGTAACTAAATATAACTAAATTTATTTAGTATATACCTAAGTATATATATATATATATATATATATATATATATATATACATTTAGTATGTACCTATATATATTAATACCTATATATAGTATATACATATATATAGTAACTAAAATTTCTTATTTGGTTTTCGGTTTTGGACCGAAACCCAAAACCGAAACCAAATAAGAAATTTTAGTATTTTCAAAACCGAAACCGAACGAATTTTTTAAAACCGAACCGAATCTCTTATTCGGTTCGGTTCGGTTTTCGGTCCAAAACCGAATAATGCTCACCCCTAATGATGATGAAACATCTCAGCAATGAACTACAGATATATGAAGGCTGGGTTGAATAAAAATAGTCACCTTGTCAAGAGTAAGTGCCATATTCTGAAGCCGCGAATTATAGACACCCTCAGCCTGATACATTCAATAGGATGTCAGTGCTCCAAGCTTCCCACAACCAGAAAATTATGGTAGTAGTAAAACTAGGATAAAAAAATCTGTATATACCTGGACTTCTGCATCACCTTTCTCATCCTCAATATTAATATCCGCAAAGAATTTCTTCTTTTCTTCCAAGTTATGCTTCAAAATTGTTTCAGGCAATTTAGTCCTCTCGAAGTTGATAAATCTCACCTACATTTTAATTTCCATTAGCCATTGGTAACCATCACCATGTGTGCGTAGAACGTAAAAAGAGAAAGATTACTACCAGATGAGCAGAGTAGGCAACAAGCCAATCAGGCAACCCAGCAAGCAAACAAGTGCCGAGACCAGCTCTTCCCAAGTCGATATAATCTTCCTCGGAAACAAAATTAGCTTCACAAGCCTCTAGCAATAATTTATGCCGGTCCAGCAACCCATGGCACTCCTTCAATACCTGATTGTTGGAATGATACAATTAAGGGTCTTTTAACTAAAATTGGAGAAAAATCCCAAGAATAACTTTTATTTTCCAATATAACTAATAATGGGGCCATGCCAGAACATATGGACAAAAAGAGATCATAGATGAGATTGCACAACTGTACCTTCTGAAAAGCCCCTTCTCCAGTCAGATTAAGATAGCTTCCTCGGCAGATTTGGCTGCCACACAAACAAACTGATGCTTCATACTCTTCCTTGCTCTGCAGCAGACGAACATATAATATCAATCATCAAAATATTGTTCTCAATGAATCAAAACTCTTTGAACTGTACCCTGTACCTCTGTAACTGAGTTATAGTCAAAAGTAACCTCTTCTCTGTAACCGATTGGCCGAACAGCATATATTCCAATCTGATATTGACCATCAACAGCTGTTACTCTGTTGCAAAGTTAGTAGAAGTTAAATAATAGAGGGAATAATTTTTTAGTAAATATATGCATGTAGAATGATGTGGTTATCGGTTAAAATGAATTAGAATTGCAGAAGGGTGGAGAAATAACACAAATTCATCCAATTACATTATTGCATGGAAGTTGAATTAGCAAGATAATGGAGGAATGCTTCTGGAGAATCACAAGATACCTATAAATTTCAAAGAAAAATTCAATAAAACTGCTATAAGACTAGCCATGCTTTATGGATGAGAGTATTGGACAACTAAGAACCATGTCCAAAAAGTTAGTGTAGCCGAAATGAGAATGCTAAGACGGATGAATGGCAATTGTATTAAAAGATACGATAATAAATGAGTGTATTAACAGGCTGATTGTGGACAATATGAATAATATTCTTCTTTGGACAAGTGCAAGACGAGCAGTAGATACTCGGGTAAGGATGAATCAAGGTAGGTAGTTAATGGAGCCGCTAGAACTAGAGGGGAGACCTAAATGAACATGGATTGAAGTTTTAAAGAAGGATATTAGTGTTAGAGAGGACATGGCCCTAAACAGAGTTGAATGGAAGAAGAGGATTCAAACAGCCAACCCCAGAAATTTGGGACGATGTATTTGTTGTGTAGTTGAATTATCAAGATAATTGTAGGCTATGGGAAAGACTTGTAATTTTGTACAAGTTCAATTGAGTGCTACTTTGAGGGATATACCAGTCTTTAAGTTCAGCAGAGCACAACAAACAACATTGACTGTGTTTCTCTAAGTCAAGTTTCTCCAATCAACCAAGAAAAAGAGTGTAAAATGATGCAGATGAACTTAAAGTTGTAATACAGGATAGCTACGAAAGATAAGTAGCAACAACAAGAGAGCTTTTATTTCAAAGATATCAAAGAATCCTACAATAAACTCCCATAGGGTCAAGCAGCATTTGGGAGTTTATTCAGGCTTTAGATATCAGTTCTTTACTTTCATCATATTATGTATGTGTGTCCAATTTTTCAACAGAACTGTCACATTCATCTTGGGATGGTTAGTTTTTCTATAAAATCTCCCATACAGATGAAGATATCATCACCATTGATTGATAAAACCAAATAAGTTTTTCAGTTTATTCTGCTGTGCCTATGAATCCAGATTGTCATAAGAACTGTGTCCATAATATCAAATGGTTGTTTTTCCATAAAATCTTGACATTCTGGTGAAGTCTTATGTTTACCAAATAAAAAAAAATAGAATATTCACAACAGTAATGGAAACAATTTTAAAGGGTTTTTCCATGTATAACCTCTAAAACATTCACGTTTTCATGTAATGCCTCACAAATTTTCCAATTGTGTGACACCATCAAGAAGTACTTATTTTTTGCATAGATACCCCTGTCACTGATATCTTGGAGAGTTTGAAACTATTTAAATTCTACAATAATCTATAATTTGTGGGAATGGGCACGTGTGAGCAAATTCCAAAAACATAGATATGGGGACACAGCTATACATACATATATATAGCCAAAAAACCAGGTCTATAATTTCAACCTTGTTGCATCCTGGCAAAGTTATTACCATCACTAAGATCGGAACTTATGTTATATACAAGTAGTTGAATTATATACAAGTAGTTGAAGACAGCTATCGACTGAAAAATCATACAATTACACAACCAAGTGTGCATAGAGCTGTCAACTAAATAGCAATTGCTGACTGCTATCGCATGGGTCAACGAGGGCCCCATTATTACTTGGTTGCTTTCATGACCTTGCTTGCTGACTTGCTGAGAGAGTATAGAGAAGGAAAAGAGAAGAGAAACGAGCACATTAAGAAAAGAAAAAAGGCGGAGAAGAAAAGCGGTACAACTGCCAGGTGCCCATGTTTTTCTCGAATTCTTGCTCGCTCTTCCTCCTTCCATCTTCTTCTTCACCTTCTTTTGCTGCTTCTGCTTCTTTTTCCAAAAGAACGACTAACAGGCCTTCAAACTAGGGTACAAACATATTTGAGGACATTTTTATCCTAAGAAAATAAATCTGATCCATTAAGGGGTCTTTCTGTCTTTTTACATCCATCTTGGAAGTTTTCTGATGTGAAGTCCAAAAAAGACAACTAACAGAACGTCCAATCAACTATTAATATCTCTGCACCCTCACAAGCAAGAGATCCAGACTCTTCTCTGGCATTTCCAAACGTGTGTCAAAACGTTCCGGAACACATGCCCGTACCAAGACATACTGATACGTTCCCGTGGTGGACTCTAATCTTAGTCATTTGATTATGTGCAGTTAGTCTTAGATAATCATAATACTATTGTTTGAAAATATTATTCCCGTGGTAGACTATAATCTTAGTCATTTGATTATGTGCAGTTAGTCTTAGATGTGTTTAACCAAGGTAAATGTATGGATGTTCACAGATGCTCATGACAAGGGTGCCTACGAAAAAGAAGCAATTTTAAGGGTATACATGCAATCAAAAGCTTTGAAGGGGCATAACATGCAATAATGAATTTTAGAGGGATACATGTAAAAGGCCAATTTAAAAATATTCTCTCCACCAACTTGAGGGGGGAAAATTCATAAACATGAGTGACATACTCTTAGGAATCGAAGTTCATGTACCTAAAACTGAAACCATCCCTTGTGGCTTATAACAACTTGCAAGTAACACAGGGCATAAATTAATATATGCTGCAATAAAAGCTAAGCATGATAGAAGTAGGAGTACTCATTCAACTAGAAAATGCGTATTCCTTCACTAACTACATGATGAATAATTTTCACAGCAGAAAAGAGCTTCTGGGTAAGATTTATAAAGAATATCGAGATATAGAACTTCTCCCAAGTAAACGTACTAACGGAAAAGAGCAAATTGCATATACTTCACCCCTCTATCTAGCTTCATTGCATTATGTCAAGAAAGCTCCTAAGACAACATACATATCGACTCAATAAGAAATGTCAAACAGGAGGATGGTCGATTTACAATGACAAATAGGTCATGTAATTATATAGTCCTAAATACTAAACGAAATAATGAGCCCATACAGGTCCATTGTGCTTCTATTGCTTCAAAACTAGATACTAACATTTATATTGTGGTTTAAAATGGGAGAATCAAGTACGACAAAGCTTACTTTGCTTCACAATTTGGTCGGCAAGAGTGACAAATTCTGCTTGCATAGTTTGCCTTGTGCATAGCATCAACAACCACCAGATCATATCCATCCCGGTCACCCTAAATGACAATGATGAGTTACTTATGTGGACCATACTATATGTCATTTTAATCATCTAATCATTAAAGAAATGCAAGAAAGGAAAATAACCTTTGGCCTCTCAAGGTATATATTGTAAAACTCAGGTGCAGGATCTTGATTATCTTTTTGCATAGATTTGATGCCATCCTGCTTCTCAAACCATTTCCAAGCTGGGTAAACCTGGGCATATTAAGTAAAGATAGGTGTCAAAATAAATTTCTCAATAACACTATAATGTCATCATTCCCACATTTCGAAAGTGCAAAAAGTTGTGTAGAAAGATATGGTATCTAGCATCTTTTATGGTATATCCATGGTTAGTGAGCTGATGAGAAAACAGCCTCGTGGGTTTAAAAGTAAGAGGCGATTTTATAAGGCATCTTTGTTATGTTTGAAAGCCATCCAACGACTCAAAATAATTTATAAGAAAAAAATATTTTGAATACTCATGTTTCAACCACTTTACCGCACTCATTAACTTTATAATATAAATTACGGAGGTTTTTGTTTCATACATTTATAATATGCATCATGGAGGTTTTTGTTTCATACATTTATAATATGCATCATGGAGGTTTTTGTTTGAAAGCGTGAGATCAAACGGGCTTTTTTGAATCATGAAAATGTCAAAGTTCAAGAGGAGAATATTAATGATATCTACCTGAAAAACTAATCCAATTCATAATGATGTACCGTAAAATACAACATTCTTGTTACTTGACCAACCATCAGAAGAAGCAAATACAAGGGGTACACTAATCAGTACGATTGATGAAGTCACAATTAATGCAAGAACAGCTAATCGGAAAGCAATAGTCATATTTGTAATCCTCCAAGCTACCAACAAATGAACTATACCATTTGATCCCTTTCATAGCCAAAATTGTAATAAACGCATCATGGAGGATTTGACCATGAATCAATTGATTTTGGAAATTTTCTTACTACCATATTTTATTGGAACAAGGAGTCGAGGAAAGTTTAGTAAATACTTCATATATATATATATATATATATATATATATATATATATATCCACTCTGATTGTATGATTATGTGTTGAGTTTGGAATAAAATTTACCCTTTTTCCATATATATATATATATATATATGCGGTCCTCTTTTACGGGAACAAGTACGGGACGCCCACAACCTACTTAGTTTCTCTCTTCCAAAAATATGTGGGTCCCATGCTGCAGCCTAATTCAGCCTCTTGGTTTCCCTTCAAAAAATGTATGGCTCCCATGTCTGCATCAATTGCGTAATATACAAAATATTCACTGTTTACACATTCAATTTGAGTGGGTGATGCAGTTGATTTTTGTAATATACAGTCTTAGGTGTTGTTCTAACTGCTCCATCTCTCTCTGTTGCTCATGATCCCCATTTTCCTCCTCTCCTCCTTCCTCCACCTCCTCCTCATCCTTCCCTCCGACGTCCCTTCACCAACTCACGGCTCACAGAACATCGACACTTACAGCCGCTTAGTAGACCATCTCGACAACCTTTGTCGTCGTGCCTCTCGTATGGCAAGGCCTCGATGATGTCCGACGAGAGTCATGGCCAGCACTCTTGGCACGTCTACTCCGCTACGGAGTTCGAAGAGATATTCAAATCTGTAGACTCTTTCACTCTGGAGATATGCATGACCCGCCTCGACCGCGGCCTAGCGATTGCGTTCTACCATGTGGAGGAGGAGAATAAATTCTTCGACGACGAAGTCGGGAGAGAAATGACAGAGGCGACCAGCTTTGAGTGCAACGACAAGCGTTGGAACGAGAAGACGGTGTCCATGCAGGCTGAAAATATGTGGCGCACGGTCGAGGGCTCGATCGAGGCGATGGACTAGAATGTCGTGCCCGGCGGGCGGAGGAATATCAAGGGGCTGCATGGTGACTAACCAGACGTTTGTCGGAAACATATTGGAATTAATCTTTGGTAGAGCCATCCTTCTTATGTTCATTTTTTTCTGTTTTCTTACCATCTTTGGTATAGAAAGAGAGAATTCCGTACTTTTTCGTAAAATAGCATACCGCAGCAATGTGTGTGTACATGCTTTTTCAATCTTATATGCGACATTGTCAGTGTTTTCAAGGGGTGGAAGCGGTCTTGATACAAAGAAGGTAGGATGTCCAATTTCGAGCTATAAGGTTTTATATATATATATATATATATATATATATATATAAAACCTACCTTCTCTATATTTTATTCGAACAAGGAGTCGAGGGATATATATATATAGGACAAATAGATGCTTTTTCGATCTCAGATGCGACATTGTCGGTGTTTCCAAGGGGTGAAAGCGGCCTTGATACAAAGAAGGTAGGATATCCAATTTCAAGCTATAAGGTTATGTGTGTGTCATACCCTGAAGCATAGATGCAATCAAGGATGTTTCTATTTTCTATAGATAATTAGTGTATCATATGGCCATGTTCTATTTGTAGGATAAAATATAGATTACTCCTGGGAGAGATGGTTGAGTGGTTGTTAGCTCTCGTCTTGAAAACCGGTATAGTTCTTAGCAAAAAAAACTATTGAGGGTTCGAATCCGTCTCTTCTTTTGGTTGTTAAAAAAAATTCTTTGTTCGTTTGGCCTGAACTGATATATTTCATAAAGGAAAAAAAAACAATAGATATAAATAAAAAATTAAAAATCTCAGCTAAGAGGGGTCAGAACATGTTCCAAACTACGATCAATTGGCTTGTTGTTCATGTTGAAATAAATCTAGAATGATGAGGAATTAGTCAATGGTGTTCGAATATGTTTTTTTTCTAGTGTATGTTTATTTTCTATCGGTATCTATGGACTGATCACAAGTCGAAACATGGTTAGGACACTAATGTGTCTTGAGCTTATACTAAATTCTGTTAATATAAATCTCATAACATTTTCTAAAGTATTTGATAGTCGACAATTAAAAGGAGAGAACTTTTCCATCTTTATTATAGCCATAGCGGCCGCTAAAGCAGTTATTGGGCTAGCTATTGTTTCGTCGATCCATCGTAACATAAAATCAATTTGTCTCAATCAATCGAATTTATTGAATAATTAGTCAAAATTAGCATATCTATTAAATATATATTATATATCTATTTATTATTTACATATAGTTACATATAATATTGTTTATTTGATTATTTATAGTAATTTATAGTAAGAAAAATGGCCATCTATTGGTCAATTTGAATTAACATGTGACTCGTATTATCATGTTATTAAAACGAAATCAAAGCCCCTGATCCTTTCTTGTGAATGGATTTAAAAATCTATTGATTCTTAAGATTTTGATAAACCATCGATTCGTATGGTGTCCACAAAATAAACACAAGTCATTTGCTACTGATTTTACCGGATCGGGGAAAAAAAGATTCAAACCTGGAATTTATAGATCCAATGTCGCATTCAGTAAAATTTTATGATATGTGTATAGAGTATACTCATTACTCAACGGTACCTTGGATGGATGTAAAGCCAAGCAAATTGCAGCAAATTGCTTTTGTCCCGAGGACTATCTAGTATCTAGGTTGTAAGAGATGTGAATCCGCTTGTCCAACAGATTTTTTAGTGTCCGTGTTTATTTATGGCATGAAACAAATGGCAACATGGGTCTATCTTTATTGATAAGTTATAGAAAGAAAAAAAAAACTCCACTTGAATCATTTGATTTCCTTTTTTTTACCGACAAAAGCCCGTTGCTCGAGAAAATATATTCCAGCAACAGGTTTTTTTGGTCAATCCGTATCTCTTCTTTGTCACGAGTTATTTACCTTGGTTAACAATACTTGTTGTTTTGCTAATATTCGTGGGTTTTTCAATTTTATGTTTTCCTTGTAGGGGAACAATGTATTTAGGTGGTATACTATACGTATATGCTTACTCGAACTCCTAAACACCTATATATTTTACTATCATTTCCAATTGGACAATACGTTAGTTCAATTAGGGAAAGATTCAAAATGGATAGATATTTTTTATTTTCACTGGAAGAGACTGGGAATCTATGGGCTTTCCATATGACCTATTTTACTGACAGGATTTATCACTACTTTAGCAGCTTGGCCGATTACTCGAAATTCGCAAATTTTCTATTTCTTGATGTACATAACCCTAATCCGGACATGTCAGGTATGGAATGAACTTATAATCATGGAATTGAGTCATTATAAGTTCACAAGGCAACCCATTTCCATTTTGGACAGAGCAGATCCACTAATTCTTTTATTCCAGAAGGACCGGAGCATGTGCTCTCTATCAATTGTTTTTGTTTGAATGAGTTATTAAGGTACTGATCCAATATAAAAAACAACTAAGGCACAATCCTATCAAGTGTGATAGTCTGATAGAATAAAGCAAAATTCAGGAGAAAATATTACTGATAGGGAGGCTGATGTTACTTCACATCATAGATGTGTGCAAATTTGTGGTTTAATGAATGACTAACCATGAGGTCAAGAATGGGCAAAATACAATTCAGATGGATTAGTTCCCATTATCCTAAGTACGACGATTGAGGAACACCATATAACCATAGAAGAATAGTGACATAAAAGGCATAATACAAGAGAAAAAGAGTAATGCTGTAAATGTACTAGTTCATATTTTAGTGATGTGGGGTAGCAACCCAGGAGCTCTGTTGGCAATGTTGTTAAACTCGCGCGATAGATCATGGGATCGTACGATCCTACGCGTTTTATACGGAGCTTCGAGGCAGATTGGTGGCCGGCACGGTCATCGGCCGGCGCGGCGAGGAAACGCGTGGGATCTTACGATCCGTGTTACGATCCCACGAGTTTGTGACTTAAGATTCATGTATGACATTTTTATATTAAGGTTATTTTGGTTTTTAAGGTTACTTTTTCTTATTTATGTTATATAAATAATATATAATATATATTAAATATAATTTTGTCTTTCTGGTGGGATCTTACGATCCGTGTTACGATCCCACGAGTTACGATCGTTCACCCTTCGAACAATCCTTGGTAGTATCTCGAGTTTGACAACCTTGTCTGTTGGTGTTCAACATGCGAGAGAAAATCACTCAATAAACAGAATAGAACTGAATTAAAAGGCAAATCACAATTGAAAAAAAGAAAACAAGTATAATAACCAAGTGTCTTATTAGAATATCCTGAATAGATTATTAGACCTTAAAGTTATAAAGGACACATATCTCAAAACATGGCTTTTTGCATCAACTCTCAGAGATCAAGATTAACAAATAAACCTGTAGAGTTATCCACTATCAACTTATGGAAGCAAGACAAGATCTCTACACCCCGTCCCTCCTTTTCTCCCAGCCCAATAATGAAAAGAAGAAAAGAATTAAGCAGTAGCAAAGATAATGAAGAAAAGTCAGATGCAATCACAAATGGGGCCAAGAAACAACATAGAAACAAGCTACCATAATGCCAAAATCAAGCAACTAGCAGAAGGTCTTTATCTCAAAAACCTGGTAACAGTAACTATTATAATGACGTAAAGTATGTCGAATAGTCAGGGTAAGAAAATATAGACATTCTTACAAAGGATGAGTTATATAATGCTTAGAGACTACTAATAGTTATCAGATAAATATAAAGACAATCTGAATGATAAATAATTTTGAACATCTGAGAATACATCGCAGCTAAATGCTACAATATGAGGGATGCATAAAGTTTTTTAATAAAGGTAGGGTAGATGCATGGGGAATATAGTGAAGAGTACTATCAAAGAGATAAAAACAGGAACTTTACAATAATACGCCAATACTTCTCCGCATATTTATTTAGCATTGATGTTAAAGTATATATGTCATTCAACTCTCAGAACACTCACAAGGTCATTATCCATACTACTTGATTTGCAGAACCTAATAACAGATTCGAGATTCTACCTCCACATGGTAATATTTAGCTAATAATAAAACCACATCAAATAATTTACAAGAGAATAATGCAAATCAAATGAGAATACCTCTCCCAAAAACTCAACAACAAAATCATCTTCGCTGAAACCTTCCTCTTTGTTGCAAACAACACCAAGCCCCTAATGCAAAGTGTAGAAAAGTAAATAAAGTTCAAATAAATAAAGAGATGGTAACTAACAAAACCATTTCCATGCAAATAGTTCGTCCAGGTACCTTTCTGTAAGCAACATAATTATCATCAGTGCGGCATCGCATAGCCTTTAAGATTGATTGGCACAATCTCAAAATACGTGTGTCACCATCTGCCTCTGCATTCTTATGGATTTCTTCAACAATAGGACGTAGAGGATAAACCATTGGAGTGTTTCCATTACCAGTGAAGTGCCTGACTTGCTTATTTAGAGAGCGCAGAAGCACCTTATAAGAGTAAAAAGGGAAATATATGAAACTCAAAATTAGCTTTACATGTGAGGCAATCACATTTAAGCAAAAGAAGAAGAAAGATCGCTATCTTTCAGCATACCTCTTCAATAAACTTATGTTTATCGACAAGGAGACAATCAGATTCGTCAGGCATAGAGTCAAGAAGAAGATTATGTGTATAAGGATCTATACCATACACTTCTTGTTCTATAACTTCTACTCCAAGCATCTTCCTGGGCTTGTATTCCTTCACCTCTGGGATTTGCATATCTGACTCCTCTATTCCACTCTTCTGAGCAAGCAATTTTTCAGAATAGTCATCGGGTAAAGAAACACGCATCTTCCGTTTCACTTCCTCCTCGTCTGCTATGACAAGATATCTGTCAATAACTTCATACTTTCGAGTAACTGGAGGAACAAGGCTTGCTTTCGTCATGCGAGCACCCCATTCACGGTCATCACTAACAGAATCAAAACTGTCATCCACCATTGAACACTCATTTCCCTTAACATCCCCTGTTCCACCTTGCAGACGAAGGGCGTCATCACTTTCAGTATCTGAAGCAGTAGTATCACCTTCAGTCCTATCATCTTCTTCCGATAAATCGTTTTCATGGTCGTCAGATGTTTCACTATCAGAATGCATATCTCGTTTCTTTAGTTTTGAGAGACTCCTCTTGATTTCACGGTCAAAGAAGTCGGTTCCACCATTAGCATAGGAAGTACTATTGATTCTATTTATGCCCTTCTTTTCACTCACCACTTTGATCTGCTTCTTTTTATATCTGGAAGATGATGAATATTCTGAAACATCTTTTATTGTCCTCAACATGTCATCTTTTTCGTGTGATAATAATCTTGGGTTGCCTTCTAAACTCTTCGCCAATCGAATGAATGACATAATGACGTGCTTCATATCTTTTGCCTCGCTACGATTCTTGGCCCTGCATCAACATGTATTTTTTATATAAATTTTTTCTATAGCTAAAATGTAGCAAAATTACTAGAACAAGAACCTTCAAGACAATATTCTTCCTTGAAAGTTGAAAACATAAGTTGGATATCGAGATACATATCATTTTAAGAAAAATAAATTTGAACTGGGATTTAGCAGGAACAAATCTTACTTAAATGCATCTCGGCACATTCTACTAATATCATCCTTCAGAGAGTCCAAGCCATGACGAACATAATAACCACTTCTCATCCTATTTTCTATTTTAGCAACCTGCAAATTGAAATTTTAACATGATTATGGCTTTCAATATATAGGCCGATCATTCTAAGAAAATAGTTTCTCCATATACTAAAAATTAGCACAGATCAAGATAATACTTTCGGTATAAAGAATTCGAATGTGTTCTCCTTCATGATGTCCTTCAGATTAAAGGCAATAAATTCTTCCATTTTCCTGTACCCATTTTCTGATTTCCTGTGTAACAACCTTCTCATATGTGCATCTCTAGACAGAACAGCTGAGGACTTTCTAGCATCGAACAACTTGGCTCGTTTGTAAACTCCCTGCCTGAATGGATGATTTGGATCTTTTCTATCCACCAAATTGTACTCATTACGAACTAAATCTCCTGTCCCTTCAAAATAATCCAGATGACCTCCAAAATCCCTAAAAGCTTTAGATGTAGAGTAACCCTTCTCAGTTAACTGCTTAAGGCTTTTCATCTTTGAATATGATTCCTCATAACACTTGCTGTTGGAAGGGCTCTTTATCCATTTTATGTTCTGAAATTTGAAAACTATATCCTTGAATTGACTGCATCCTCGGATGTCAATTACAGATATGCAAGGAAAATGGAGGAGGACTTCCTCAAGTACAGAAGGGGTAATGTTCGAGCACCCAGCTAAGACAATAGATGTCAATTTTTTCTTCTCATAGCCACCCTGCATGGCAAAATAAACACATGAAATTAGGTGAAAATGTGTAAATTAAAAAAAGGGGAGAGATTAGAAGAAAAATATCGAACCATAACACTCTCAAACATTGAATCAGTGCAGCTGGGACCCGCAGAAGACAGATCAATGTGTGTACACAAATTTTTGTAAAACTTGACTGCTACGTTCCACCGTTTACAAGTAGCAGTAGACGAGATGAGTGACTTCATGTCTGTCTTCAGAAAATGGAAGACCCTTGCTAATATATGACCATTTAGTAGACCCCAACTCCTGTTTTCTAGTTCGGAACTTGCACCACTATCATCAAGAAAGGTAACCTCACCACAAAGATCATCAAAGGATGAATCATTCTTCGGGCCGGAACGTAAACCCTCTTCCATTTCAGACTCTCCATCACTTCCATCAAGTGCGAACCGTGCTCTTTTTCCAGATCGAGTACCATCTCGGTACATTTCAGGTGTGGCATCGTCTACATCAAGGTAAGTAGCAAGGTGTCAGAAAAGACTCATTAAAACATGCCAGTGCATTCTCAATTCTCCCCCTCCCCCCCCCCCCCCCCCCCACCCCCCCAAGCATGTCACTCGCTCACCAAAAAGAGAGTTACAAATAACAGAAACAAGTGTGCGCGCACGCACACATAAGGCAGCTGCAACGCACAAACAGATAATATTGTTGAACAAAAGTGGATATAATACAATCCTAATCAATTCTCATGAAGGACAAAAAAGAAGTATGAAGAAAAAAAGGAACCCAATCTCTATGTTGCACCTGTTGACAAAATATTGGGGGGAAAAACAAGTAGCATGTTGAAAAGAAGATGACTTATGTAGTAATGACAGTCTGTCTCTGAATTAAGCAGATAAATGAGAATGGAAAGTAATAAGTTTCATAGAAATGGTAAGAAACAATAATGCTAAGGGGACACCAAAATGCGACCACATTTTGCTGACGACATAATGTGGCAGCTTATGTGTTGATAACATTAATGTGGTGGTCCCATATTTGCTAACACATGATCAGCACATATGCTGCCACATCATGTGGTCAGCAAAATGTGGTCAGATTTTGGAGTCCCCCTAGCATTGCCCAGTAAGGGTAAGAAAATACAAAGAAGGTGATTTATGTATTTATTTTCTTCTACAAGGAAAAAATTAACTTCTGAATATATATATATATATATATATATATATATATATATATAACTGCAGCTCAGATGAATCATTAAATTATTGGACTCCAAGTTAACACATGATCAGCACATTTGATCCCACATCATGTGGTCAGATTTTGGAGTCCCCCTAGCATTTCCGGTAAGGGTAAGAAAATACAAAGAAAGTGATTTATTTATTTATTTTCTTCTACAAGGAAAAATTAACTTCTGAAGAAAAAAAATTATATCCATAAAGTATATTATTAACTGCAGGTCAGATGAATCATCAAATTATTGGACTCCCAAGTTTAAAAAATGACAGGAGGCCTAAGGCCTACAAGAGTCGATGTACTAGGAAAACCCAGTGGGCCCAAAGGCCCAACAAAAATCACAGTTTATCCAGGCCCAGGAGTGAGATTGTGATAGACCTAAATTAGGTAACTCCAGCCCAACTAAAAGAAGTCCATATAGAGCAGGCCATCAGCCATGGGTCAAAGTCAACCCCAAATCTCAAGAAGAGAAGGAAGAGTTATACCAAAAATAAATATAATGGAAAAGCTGAGAAGGATAGATTTCATGAGTTTTTGAAACATTCACACAAAAACCCACTCCAAAAAGCTTCCATAATTAGAAAACAAGAAGACAATAGGAGCCTGAATAAACTGCGATTAGATCGCATACCTCTCTTTGAGATTGAAGAACCAAATGAGGAGTGCTTATCGAGTTCCTTCTTCTGTTGCTTTGCACTAATCCATGGTTCTAAAACCTCGTGTATGGCGGCAGCAAACTCTCTGTTCTTGTAAGATCTCATGACAAGTTCATGCAGCTTACCACGTGTATAACCAATAAATTGAGGGTGTCTACCATGGAAGGAATCAGAAGCGCTGCTCGCCTCATTAGCAATAGCAGAAGACTCCCCCATCGAGTCCTCTCTTTCCTTAACAGAACTGGAAGCTTCACGAACAGTAACCGGAAGCCAAGTATTATCAACCTTCCGAAATGCACTGCTATTCTGCATAATTGTGCCTTTAGCAGCTAGATCCTGCAAGTCAGAAAATGATGATGGACCATGTTCATGGCCAGCTCCATCCAGGTAGTACCAACTACCAAGATCTAGTGACAACTCATCAACAGTACAAACATGATCTCTGGGAATATTGAGGACAGTCCTGCATCTGTGGAGAGTTTGCAGGTCTACTTCACGGGGTTTCTTGGAACGAGAAGGATCTTCAGAGTAGGAACTCCTGTCACCACTGGCTGAATGTGACCTTGAAGACCTATGAGAGTGTCGCTCGCTGCCTTTAAACTTGGAACGAGGTTCAAATGAACCCTGTTCCCTAACCACACAGGAATTTATCCGAACCACTGGGAGAATTGTTCCTTTTAGACCCTTCGGAATTGGAGGCTTCATTTGTCTAGGAATCATGACTTTGCCTGCGTCATCGTTAATATCACTGCTTTCTTCTGACATTGAGAAGGCCCAAGCTGGTAGATCAAGCTTCTTGATGCGTGAAGGATAGTACAGATCGTCCCTTTGGTACCGACGAGGGTCCTCATAACCAGATTTTGGCATCTGACAAATTGGGTAACCATGATTAAGAACAATCTTTTTCCTGGAAGATCTATCTTGACCAGATTCATCGTTTCTCTTCCAGTCACCGCCCATGCAAGACCACCTGCCACTGAACCAATCACTAGAACTAGTATTGAAAATGACATGATCCTTCTCGAAGGGGGCACCAGGACAAGGTCTGCCCTCGGTAGCTTCTCTCGCAAACCCCTCATGAGATCTAACAGCTTCTTCTTTATGATGTCCGAATGGCTCAATGTGGCGAGCTTGGAATCTGGTAAAACCTGCATGTCCAAGGAATGCTCAGCACAAACATTATCCCCAAGCCTATCTCAGTTTAAGAAAAGAAATAAAAAAGATCATAAATAGAGGGAAAGAAGCAAAATTGAAAACAGGATGGAACATGTGCCATTTGACTGCAAATTTTTAAAAGAGGTGAAATTGAAATGAGTTTGAAACCAAAGAATCAGTTTTAACAAAATTTCAAAGCCATTAGTAATTTAGTGTCGACTTTGATCAACACTTATTTTCTCTTCATTCCTTTTTTATGTGGGGAGTCCACTCTCAAGCTGACCTAATCAGCAATCAGGAGCTTTAAAGTTAAGTCTTTATACAGCCTCCAGGTGGACTACGACCACTGTGAAGTCTCTGTATAACCAACAAGTATGGATTTGTATATTTCATCATACAAGATAAAATATCTAAAAAAAGGAGGAAAACAAAGTTGTTACACCCAAAAATAGATAGGGACAAAATTAAGTAATTATACCTTCTGAATGACTCCAGTTCCCCCATTCCGCATGCTCAAAAGTCGTGTTCAGTGCTTCTGAAAAATTGCAAAAATGCAATCCAAAAAAAAAGTAAATCATACAAACAAGCACTTTTGTAACTTGTATAACCAAAATGAGAAAGGTAATAAATACCTCCAAGGGTCTCAAGCTCTTCCCCATCAACGACACTGTAGCCATTTAGTAAAGCCTCGACCCTCTCATCAATGAGGAAATCTTGAGAAAACTCTAAGGCGGCAGGCTCATCGGCCACTTTCGACTCCTGCTGCAACCTTGGGGTGGACGAATCAAGGCTAAGATCCCCAGTCTCGACTAGCGAATTTCCCGGGGCTTCTGGGGGACTAGCCATCTCAGTCACAGCATCTGAAACAATGGAGGGTAAGTTCAACTGCACCAAGGGAGAAGCTGCATTTTCAACAGTTACCCACCGGTCACCGTCCGAGTGCTTTATCAAATGATCGGAAAGAAGGGCTCCCTCATCAACGAGCCTTTTGAGATCGTCCAATTTGGATGGCCCTTGCTCCATACCAAAATGATCAAGATAAAACCATTTGCCTGGTTTGGGATCCACAATAATAGTATCATGAGGTGGAGTGTCACATATATCCATATCCTCTTCCATACATGGCAGCTCAGCAAGAACATCATCACTCTCTGGCTGCGGAGGGATGGGAGAAGAAGGCAGGGGAGGAGGAGGTGGTGGAGGTGGCGGGGGAGGAGGGGAAAGTTCACCAGACTCCTTAACTGAATCAGGTGACGCTGGCTTCTTACTGGATTTATCATCGGAACAGGTGCTACTACGCGACTGTCTCTGTGAACTGCTCTTTATACCATCCCTACCACCAGAGTCCCTTCGTCCTAGCCTTTCCTCGTGCCTACCCAGTTGTTGCTTCTCGCCACCTCCACTCTTTTTGTTTCGCTCCCGGATATCAATACCCCGCCCACGGTCGTTTGGAGTCCGCTCCCTGTGATCAGCAGCCCGCCTGCGATCATGCGGGGACCGCTCCTTGTGATCTCTATAACGAGCTCTTTCCACGGGAGACAAATCAGAGTGACTTGGAGTGCGATCTCTGTGACGAACTCTTTCCACGGGAGACAGGTCCGAGTAACTTGGAGTGCGATCCCTATAATCATGATGGTCCCTGTGATCATGATGACGAGTTCTTCCCATGGGAGACCGATCAGAATGGCTCGAAGTGCGATCTTCGCGACGGTCCCTGTTATCGTGATGCCGAGATCTTTCTGCTGGAGACCGATCAGAACGGCTTGGAGTTCGGTCCCTGTTATCAACAGACCTCCGCGATGATAAAAATGGCTCATGATGCCTAGAAGAAGGGTGCCTAACAGAAGAAGAAACCTTTGATGACAGTATAGGTGGATTCCCATATGACCTCTCGGGATAAGTAGCCCGAGGTGGAGTTCTCTCTTCTGACTTCCTTCGGCTCTTCAAGCGTGAACTATCGTTGAGCTCTTGACGGTGCTTCCGACCACTGCTCTCAGATTCACTACAATGCCTTTTCGGCCAGCTTTCCAAGAAGGGATCCTTATCTCGGGCCTTCCCATTGCTTGATTCGTACTTGAACTCGCCCCGTTCTTCTTCAAGAGCTCGAGAGGATTTCTTGGAATCAGAATTCAAAGGAGAAGATAGTAACGGCCTCTTGTGATTATCAATGTCGCTCCCCTGACTACCGTCTTTCCTCCTATGACTGTTATCTGGAATGAATTCTCCCTTCTCCACTTCCATCCTCCGGCCTCTACCCAGCACATAAAAATCTGATCTTTCTCGCTCCCCGCCTCTCCTATCCATTTCCACCTTGTTCCGGTAGCTACTGTTGTTCTCCGGAACAAACTCACCTTTCTCCAATTCAACCTTACGGTTCCTGCCGGAACTATAATGATCCGATTTCTCCCCTTCCCTGCCTTTCTTCTCGACTTCCAACTTGGGCCAGCCATCCGAAGTGTACTCTCCCTTGACCAAATTGCCACCTTTCTTCTCCATTTCCAACTTGGCACACCTGTTCAAATTAAGCTCTCTTTTCCCTGGCCTCTCCGGAACAAACTCCCCCTTCTCCAATTCGGACTTCGACACTAGACCACCCTTCTTTGACCTGCTATCAACTTCGCTCCTCGTCGCCGGTTTCTCCGGCACAAACTCCCCCAGCTCCACCTCACCCCCGTTGAACTCACCCTTCTCCAGCTCCCCGCCGCCATTGGACTCCGCCTCGCCCTTCCTCCGCCTCTCCAGCTCTTTCCCCCTCGACTTCTCCTCCAAGCTCCGGTCTTTCTCCGAACAAGCGTCCCCTTTCCTCATCTTCTTCTCGGAACCAAAGCAATTGGAGGAGGAAGAAGAGGAAGAGAATACGCTCTCCGTGGCGTGCTGACAGGGAGCAAGCGTGACACCTCCATCGCCCATGGAAAAACCCGACTTCCCCGTGGAAAACTCTAGCCCTCCCGTCCCCGGCCGGGGCTCTCGATGCTCATGCCGATCAAAACCCTAATTGCACAAAGAACACGAAAATTAGGGTTTCGAATTGAACACTATCCCGAGAATTGTATCGAGAAACAATGTAGGGATTCGAATTGGGGCGAAGGATGGGAGCAATCGGAAACCCTAGGGTTTCGAAATTGGGGAGGGGGAACTTACAGAGGGGGTCGGCGCCGGCGCCGGTGCCGGACCGGAGAGATCTATGAGTCGGTGTCGGACACGGAACTGTACTCTCTCTCTCTCTCTCTCTCTCTCTCTCTCTCTCTCTCTCTCGAACCTCACTTTCTCTCTCCTCCTCCTCTTCTTCTTCTTCTTCTTTCTCTCTCCTCTCGCGCTGGTTTTTCTTTGGTGGGGGAGAAGAAGATGAAGTCTTTTAATTATAGGGATTTTATTTTATTTTTCCTCTGCTAATATAACTTATATAGTATTTTAGCAATGGAAATGAGGGGTATTTTCGGAACTTGCGTATATACTATTTGGGCAGCGGGCAGTGGTATTTTGGTAATTAAATAAATTTGACCTCCTATGGGCCGAGTTAGAACATCATTGGTAAGGCCCATCCCATTTTCTATATTCTAAATTTAGAATATAAGAGCTCATTTTGTAGAATAATAAGTCTCATCCCTATTCTCAATTTCTATAATTTCGGTTCCAACCCATCCATAGGTGCTAAGGGTTGGGCCTCCCAATTTCTAAATTCTAGATTGTAGAAACTCGTTTTGTAAAATAGTAAGTTCTAATTTGGAGCCCAACTTTCTAGATTCTAAACTTTATACTATTTTTTTCCTACATTAATTTTTGATCACACAACTTTTGGGACTTCTACTATTCTCATACAAACCCAACCCATTCTACATTTACCTTTTTTTGAATTTTTGGGCTCCAAATTGCATTGAAGAGTCCCAACTACTAATGATGCTCTAAGGGTTGGGCCTCCCAATTTCTAGATTCTAGATTGTAGAAACTCGTTTTTGTAGAATAGTAAGTTCCAATTTGGAGCCCAACTTTCTAGATTCTAAACTTTATACTATTTTTTTCCTACATTAATTTTTGACCACACAACTTTTGGGACCGGAGCTCACTCTATCATTTTCTGCTATTCTCATACAAACCCAACCCATTCTACATTTACCTTTTTTTTTGAATTTTTGGGCTCCAAATTGTATTGAAGAGTCTCACCTACTAATGATGCTCTTAATAATAACACTTGTATTTGTAATTTAGAAGGATCTCCTAGTCTGAGTTCACTTGTTTAGGTTGGGTTTGGAAATCTAAGATTGTTTATCACGATTGTTTCTACTTATTTCTCTTAAAGAAGTGGGCATAACTTGTTTAATAACGATGGCTTATAATAACAAAATAGTTTGAGAAACCGTTTTGATTCTCTGAGACAATTGTTGCAGGTAGGCGGATGACTATTGTTAAAAACGATTTCTAATTTTATTTTTTCAAAATTGGATCTTATTACTTCAAAGACATTTTTTTTGCGCAACTTACGGGCCATCAAACAGAGGATTGTGTTGTACATATGTAAACTTTATCTTTTTTTCACAAATGGTTTATGGAGTTGTACTATATTCTGGGGATTCATGTATCTAACTTTCTAATTTGGATTATGTGGACTTGTCTTTCTATATCTACTTGTTAGCATTTGTGATTGAGTTAGAATCTGATGATTTTGTTGAATTGATGTTACTTGAGAATTCGACAACGTACTACCACCGACTCTGCGACGTAGGCTGGACGTGTTTCTACGTACTCGTGACACGTTTTTATGGGCATTAATAGATTTTATCCTATATAATTACCTACATTGGCACTATATTGCAATACTTTCCCTATTTACCCCAATACCCTATTATATATACCTTAATATATGGTACGTATATGTATACAAGAAACCATGTTTCGTAATCACGACAGTAGGATAAACTTTTGTGTTGTTTATTCACTATATTAGAAACAAAAAACTTGTATATGGCTCGCATTTGACTTGTCAACGTTTGTCCATTTGTCAGTGAGGGACAAAATAATTGATCGAGCAAAAAAAAAAGCAAGAGAGCGTAAAATGTTTGTTTATGTTTCTACGACAAGTAGGCCACATCAAACCTCTGACTCTATGCAACAACACTTGCTCAAACATCAACCGAACTAACCAAAGCGATCAAGTCCCTCTCTTCCCCCATACTCCCGTATGTACAATTTTTTTTTTACTCTAACATAATACTATAATTAGCGAAACTACTTAGCTTATGTGGAAATGAATTTTTCTCAGCTCACCTTTCAACTTTTGTTATTTAAAATGAATAGGGGAACCAAATTAGCCAGATTTTTGTTATAGCAATCATGTTTTATAGATTTTTGTTTCTTAAAAATATATATATATATATACCATAGAAATAGGAGAGAAGAAACCCCTAATGCAACAATGTCAATATTTATTGAATTTGTTGTACGAGAATTTTATTTATAAGAATACAAATTTTCATAAGAATACAAATTTTCATACAATATTGTAATATGCATACTAAAAAAACCTAAAACTTAAATAAATTCTGATTAACGAGATCCTCAACCATTGTTTCTATTAATATATAGTCTGAACTATTTCTACTCGAACTTGACTCGGACCTGACCGACTAAATATCTGTACTACTAGTTGGACATGTACTGAATTAATGAACATACTTGAAGTTATTATGTGAGTATTTAGGAGCAAACATTCTCTCAAGTTTATAGTCACTGTCCTATTCTCTCTTCACCGACTTTATCCTTATTTTAGTTGCCTCCAACTTCTCAAGTCCAATAATTTATTATTAATTATATATTTTTTCCAACTTCTCAAAGTCCAAAACATCTATCATTACTATTAATCATATTTTTCTTTGCCAATATAACACTAAAGAAGGGAAAAAAAAACTATATTCCAAAACATGTAAGATAAATTTCTGAAGTCAAATATCATCTTTATAGACTTCCCTTTTTCTGCCAAGATAAAACATATGACTAGGAGATGCAAACCAATGTCCATAGTGTAAAAGGGCAGCATAGTTATCTGTTCAGGAAGAAGGATCGTGCTCATACCAATACGACCTAAATATGACTTTTTTATTTATTTATTTTTAGTATATAATATTAAACGCATGATATACCATCTAAATTGATGCTCAGCAACCACTTGAATTGATAGTCTGGTCAAATCAAAGAGAGGATGGGGTGAGCATTATTCGGTTTTGGACGAAAACCGAACCGAGCCGATTCGGTTAAAAAAAATTATTTCAATTTTGATTTTAAAAATACTAAATTTTTTTTTTTCGGTTTTGGATTTCGGTTCAAAACCGAAAACCAAATTTTAAAAATTAGTTTATATACTCTGACTCATATGCAACAACACTTGCTCCAACTTCAGCCGAACGAACCAACGCGATCTGGTCGCTCTCTTCCCCATACTCCCGTATGCACAATTTTTTTTTTACTCTATGTATCATGCCCGGAATTGTACTATATGGATTCATAACATAAGAATGTAATTAGCGAAACTACTTAGCTTATGCGAAAATGAATTTTTCTCAGATCACTTTTCAACTATTCTTGAAATGAATTTGGGAACCAAACTATCCAGATTTTTGTTATAGCAATCATGTTTGAGAGATTTTTGTTTCTAAAAAAAATTCTACCATAGAAATAGAAAATAGAAACCCTAATGCAATCAATTTTTCATGAATTTGTTGTACGAGAATTTTATTTATAAGAATACAAATTTTAATAAGAAAACAAATTTTCATTCAATATTGTAATATGCGTGCTAAAAAAACCTAAAACTTAAAAAAAATTGTGATTCATGATATCCTCAGCCATTTTTTCTATTTAATATATAGTCTGCACTAGTACTAGTTGGACATGTAATAAATTAATGAACATATTTGAAGTTATTATGTGATTATTTGGGAGCAAACCTTCTCAAGTTTACATTCAATCCCCTATTCTCTCTTCAGCACTTTACAAGTTTATCCTTATTTTAGTTATCTCTAACTTCTCAAGCCCAATAATTTATTATTAATTATATTTTTCTTTCCAACTTATCAAAGTCCAAAGCATATATTATTAATTAAATGTTTCTTTGCCAAGGTAAAACCTAAGAGGGAAAAAATAGAGTCCAAAACATGTAAGATAAATTTAAAGACAAATACCATTTTTCTAGACTTCCCTTTTTCCGCCAAGGTAAAACGTATGACCAGGAGATGCAAACCAATGTCTATAGTGTAAAAGGGCAGCATGCTGCATAGTTATCTGTTCAGGAAGAAGGAGCGTGCTCATACCAAGAGTAAAACTTTGATACAGAAAGGAGGTATCAAAGTTTTGATACCTCCTTTGTATGACAAGTGGTGAGCCCATTCTCAAACTTTATATCCACACATTTTACGAAGTGAAAGGGGACCCACTTGTCATACAAAGGATGTATCAAAACTTTAATATCTCCATCTGCATCAAAGTTTTCTCCCCATACCAATACGACCTAAATATGACTTTTTATTTATTTATTTATTTATTTTTAGTATCTATTAGAATACTAAACGCATGATATACCATCTAATTGTCCCCTGTCTCCATAAAGGAATTATTCCATTATGATTAATAATCATAGTGGAATCAATGGCACAAAGTCAAAATAGGATTCAGAATTAAGGTTATTGATGAACCAAACCAATTCAACGAATACATTTGTAACAAGTTCCTATATTATTATAGGATTTCTGGTAGAATCAGGAAGCATTAAGCACAAATACAATACACACACCTTTGGAAATCTCAAAGAAATGTTTCTAATGGAACATGTAAGCGTAAAGAAAACGAATAGTAATATCTTTTGTTTGTTTTGGTACCCTTCCCTCATAAGCAAAAAACATAAAAATATACCATCAAGATAAATAACTTTCTACCAAATATCTATATTTCCTATGAAAAAAAAAGCCCGAACCAATCATTAATAAATAATAAAATTGAATTATAAATTAATAAGTAATAAGAGAGAGTTGTTTCATCCATATTGGCACCGTACCGGTTTGGGCCACACCCAGAACTCATGGTTCTAGAAAGAAAGTATTGACACGTCTGCTTAGTCCTTTGCCTCTGCTTCCGCGGGGCAATAATTCGTCTAATTAGATCAGCAATATAAGAATAATAAATCCCTAATCTTTTAGTATTTAGTCAATTTTTGAATATTCGATTTTTTATACTTAATCTGTCCATTTCTCCATCTCACTTCTACTGTTTGAATTGGATTTGTGTATGACCCATAGAATACCGGTCATATAATACCTCATAGTTGTATGTATTTGTATATATATTATTGTATGTATAAGTGGTAGAATTGTATAAGGAAGATAATAGGTTATAGAAAAGAAAAGTGAAAAAAGAGAGATGAAAATCCAATGATAGGATTTACGATCCAATAAAAAACGACATTTTTGATTTAGTATGAATAAAAGATTTTTCTATGTTATACTATTTCATTTTCGACGATGAATCGATTTGATAGATCAGATATTGTTATTCATAATATTGATCTGATTCAGTATCATCGGATGCAATTCATCCCATTGAATTTACAGGAGTCAAATTTATATCTCTATGAGATTAGATATCAAGTTATTGCGGAAAAAAAAAAGATTATGGAAGTCAATATTCTCGCACTTATTGCTACTACACTGTTTATTTTAGTTCCTACGGCTTTTTTACTTATCATAAAAAACGGTCAACCAAAATAATTATTTTGAATTAGTTATTATTAATGATTGAAGAAAAAAAAAATCAAACTTTAAGTCTTAAATTAAATGATAGAAAGAACATTATATATAGTTCTTTCTACCACACTATCTAGTATTATATAATATGTATTATTATATAACATTAATTTACAATATGTATCTACATATATTAGATGTAGCTCACTAAAACATGTCACGACCGGCCACTCTCGAATAATCGGATATGAGTCGGACACGTCCAACCTACGTTAGAAGACATACACAGTAAGTTGTACAAGTCTAAGAAAAACTCCAAGTCACCAGATAATATAAAACATCACAGCATCTATAACGTCTCAGAGAGTCACTACACTTAGTTATTATTACAATTAAAGAAATAATAATACCGGAAACAAATCTGGCAAGAATAAAATATACAACTCTGGAATCTCTATACAAATACAGGTCAAATCTCTAAAACAATATAAGAAATGAATTAGGCTAGATCTCTGCAAATCCTATGTCCTAAATTATGTCATCGTGTTCACTATGGCCTCAAGCTCTAGTCCATAAAAGTGGTACAATATCTTCAAGTATATCCCAGTTAGGAGATGAGAGCAAAGTACAACCTCAACAAGAAACATACATTATACAAAGTAAACTACTCTTCAATTCAAATTCAAATGAGTCTCAGTGTTCACCTAGAATAGGGTACTAATACATCAGAATCCAAAATATCAATCTAGCTAATTAACAAATCCGTTTGATAAATCTATCATGGTTTATTGGTTTATCCTTATTTTAGTTCCCTCCAATCTTTCAAAATCATTATTTTCAGAATCCAAATCAACTTTTTTATTTTATCTCTCCAAAATGTGTAAGATAAATTTTTGAAGACAAATATGATCTTTCTGGCCTTCGTATGACCAGGAGATGGAAACCAATGTCTATAGTGTGAAAGGGGACCTAAATTATGAGTTTATGGCTTCTACTTTATTTTTGGTATACTAATAGAATACTAAATGCATGATATACCATCTAAATTGACAACCAGAAACCACTTGAACTGAAGGTCTGGTCGAACCAAGAGAGGCTCTGTCAATCCAAGTGCTTCCCCAAACTCAGATCCATCTATCATCGAAACCTGCAAATATTACAGAGGCTGAGCAGCACCTGATCAACCTACAAATGTTAATATAGTTATTTCCATAACTTGGGGAAGAACATCATGAGGAGTAATATAATTTTACTTCCATACTGATGACCTCTCCCGTACTATAGTAGTAAAACCGAACCGAATCCAATAAGAGATTATGTTCGGTTAAAAAAAATTCGATTCGGTCTCAATTTTGACAATTTTGAAAATACTGAATTTTCTTATTCGGTTTCGATTTTGAGTTTCGGTCCAAAACCCAATAAAAAATTTTAGTTTATATATATATTAACAAAAAAAAAACACAAACAAACCGAAAAGTCGAATAAACCGAAAACCGAGTTTGATTCGGTTATGGGCCAATTTGGTTCAATTTCGGTTTTGCTTATTTAGTTTTCGGTCCAATTCGTTTTCGATTATTCGGTTCGGTTTGAACCTAATTAACTGAATGCTCACCCCTAGCATCAACTAACACAGTTAATGCATGCTTTCTCCGCCTAGACTTCATCCATTGAGAATCAACAAATATCCTGAAATCATTCATACAGAAGTTTATTTCCGTGACACTACTAGTTCCACATTCAAGAATCTCAATAAATGTTACCAAGTGCCCAAAGATCAAACCATATACAAGCAACCTGAGAATTTTAAGCACGAAAAGTTTCAAAAAAGTTCAGCCTGCAGTAACTCTTAAAAATTATCCATGGTTCGTCGTGCATATCAAAATTATAACAAACTTTATGTGTACTGAATGCTATTTATGCCACATGCAAACATTGAACATCTTAAATATTTTGGATAATTTGGACAACACAGGAAAATGTAGACCTTAAATCTATAAATCTATACTGTGAAACTTATTCTCTTAATATCTGGATGGAGGTTCCGAATACTGATTGCTGGCTGGAAATTCAGAATTTTGTGGTTGTGATGGTGGTGGAGGTCTAGGCTTGGCATACTCCGCGAAGATGACCCATCCATCCAGAAACTGCAAAACAAAATATTAGATGTCAGGAAGAGGACTCAATGTGGCACTAATCAGCTGCTAGAAAATCCAAGTATCTCAAAGCAATTTTCGAACCTAAAAAACTAGTAAAAGAATTGATGCACATTACTATTGTATTCATCGGGATTAAGAAAAGACTACTTTGCAACGTTAAAATTAATGAAAGCTACTACTGCTAACCTTGCCATCCATGCCCTTTATGCCTTCTGCTGCATCTTCTAGAGTGGCATACTTCACAAAACCAAACCCCTTGGAATATCCAGAAATTCGATCCGTTACAACTCTAGCTGTCAAAAGGCAACCATGTTGTAATCATCATTTGCATTTCCCATTTTTATTGATAAACACCTTTCAGATCACCAAAGCAAAAGATGCAATTTTAGGAGTTCCTGAGAATAAAAAATAATTAAATAAGCATACCATGGACTACTTGCCCAAACTTTGAAAATGCTTCCCTTAGACCCTCTGATGTAGTCCGCTTGCTAAGCCCTGCAAACCTCCCCACAGAACATCAGATAGAGAGTATGGAATGTAAAGGGGGAAAAAATTCAAAATCTTGGTCAAGCCATAGAAGGTACAAGCAATGTTCATACAAGGTTCAAAGTATCGGTATCGGACCTTTCCTGTGAGTATCGGGATCGGCGGTATCGGCAATATCGGAGGTTTCGGATCGGAGTATCGGATTTTTTGGTATCGGAAAGAAAATAATTATCAATAAATTATCAACATTTTAGAAAATATGTTTTATACATTTAGGCATAATTTTAATATTTTCAATATTGTTTCTTAGTAGTTCTAAGATAGAATGAAATAATAGTTACCCTTACCGATTGATTTACATACGATAGTTTAGTTTTCTTTTACATGCTTTTATAACCTTTCTATGCTTTTACACCCTTGCTGATTGGTCTTTTTCGTTCAAATTCTTTTGCCGAATTGACCGGAAAAAAGACCCCAATGTCGGTATCGGCCAGTATCGGGTATCGGTCGGTATCGGATCGGGACATGCCAAACCGTATCGGATCGGTATCGGCCGATACTGCAAACTATGGTTCATAGTATAGACAATTATAATAGGGTATAAACATCCGATTTACTGGTAACCGTTGCCCAATACAACCATTATCATTAGGAATATCAGCCGGGGCCCGGAATTGACCCAAAAAATGGGAAACAAAGGTTGTCCAGGATTTGGGCTTATTAACACAATTTTACCACTAAGCAAACTGGGTCCAACCAAATTCAGATTCAGAATGTTTTAATTAACCTTACAACTTAGACATTAATATTATAATAACTTTAGAGTAACTATAGTACGAATATGTTATTAATGGATCAACGAAATCGAGTACCAAGGATAAATGAATAACTTTGTTCGCAAAAAATAACATGGCAACCACCACCAAATAATTCAAGCTAATGAAGCAAAACAAGGTAGTTCAAAGAAGAAGAATCAATATTAATGTGTCAAAGAATAACTATATAGTGGCATACTGCTGCGAAGAACAGTAAGCCCAACACTGCGCCATATGCTCCATAATTCCATATAATTGATTTTCTTGAGCAGTGGCCTCCAATCACAACAGTTTGCTATGGATCATACTAGAACATTTGTTTAGGAAGATGCCAATTTATTAAGTGGTAGACAATGTACATGGCAACCACTAGGTGAGGTCCATTCTAACAGAAGAGAATTAAGACCACAACTTGCTTATATTTCTTCACAAGTTACTGGCAGACATCATATGCTGCAAGTTATTTCAATGGAGGTGTCAAACCTGAATCAGATACTCAAATACTCTGGTACTTCAAAAAATACGTGACAATATATTACCTAATGTATTCTCAATTTAAAGAACTACCAGCCGTATCTAAGGAACATCATGAGTAATTAAGAAATAATACCTGGGATAATTTGAGATATAAAATGAAATTTATCATAGATTCTTTCCCCCTCTTTTAATAGAAATAATTTCCTTTCAGAGTCCTATACAATGGTGAATTCGGTGATTCCCTCTATTACTAATTTCATTTTAGTGACCATGTTCTGCTAAATCTTTCCTTTAATAATTTTGTTTTTATTTTAGACATAAAGTAAGGTTTTTATGTCTCTGTATATTCATTTTACCATTGTATCCCTAGTGTAAGGAACCTCAGTTTTTCAAAATCACTAATTTCTTAGAATCACTAATTCTCAAATTCTATTCAACATGGTTGCCACCTCTCTAATCTTCGTCATCAGCTTACAACCCATCCTAAAAATATCATAATCCAAGATATTTATAAGCACTTTTTTTTTGCACATTACAGAGATAAATTTTGGATGCAGTCCACAAACCTATGATGCCAACCTAACATGCTTCAGCTTACATAATTTGGAGTAGGGAAACTATCGAGTCAGTTCAGATCTAGGTAGTGCTCGTGCACCCAGACCCAAAACTCCTATGTATCTAGGTTTTGGATCCGAATCCTATCCTTGTAAATGTTGCCTTGTGTGTGGATCAATTCCAGGTCCTCTACATCAAGGTTTAAGTATTGGCCAAATTGATACAGGCAACACGGAAACAACCATTCGAAACCCCCAAAAGATACTGCAAACTTCACTCTACGTAGAGCCCATACCTATCCTTTCACCGGATAATAGGGTCCTGTCCAAGTATTTTGCTACAATCTACAAAAACACACCAACATCTTATGATTGCTATACCTTCTCTCTAAAAGTTTTTATCAGGACTGAGGTACGAGGCCTGGTCAGGTAGGATTTATATGGACTCAGACCCTACCCATTTTGACTTCCAAGGATCAGATCCTGCCCCCCTCCCAAAGCCGAGTCCATGTCCAATTCTGTGATACCGGGTCATATCCCACCTTCGCTTTGGATTCATAGGTTCAACCAATCACCCTACTTTTGTGTGTGAGATATCCCTGATAAAATTATACAACCTTCATATAAAAATTCATTGTATACATATATTGGAACTTTACGTCGATGTCAAATTCGACCTTATAGAGAAACAGGAGATACTCCATAGCAACTCAATATATCTTGAATATCATGTCTAAATCTGACTTCTTCACAAAACGTGAACTCATATAAGTAGAAATTTTAGTATTACACTTGAAAGTAACTTCTGAACGAGATATCTCATTAAACTTCATAACTATAACTATAGAGATAAATGTAGGAGCAATATCCTAGAGAACTAAAACATTTGCTATTAGAGTCACTCTGATCTCCGGTAAGATTCAAGACAGTGTTTCACAGAAAGGGTTCCTTGCAAGTTGCAACTAATAAAAAAGAGAGCATTGTGACAAAATCTAGAATCAACTATTTTTTTCACAGAAAAGTTGCCCTTACATGAGATAACCCACGTTTATATGCATCAATCCAGGCAACATCCAAAACTCTGTTCTGAGACTAATCTCAAATTAACATGGATTAGGACTAAATGCCAAAGCCCATCCGCGTGTGATGCTATCATTTTCCAAAAGGCTACCTAGAATATTTCTATTAGGATGATAGGAAGATGATAAATGTGGGACTACCTTATCTTCATTGTCCTCTAAATTTTGGCACCCACATTTCCTCACCAATTGAATATATGTTCCATAATAGTTGCAGCAAGCAAAACAATTCAATGCATCACTCATTACTTGTGTATTTGTGAATTAGTTTGGCAGAGGACCCGATCCTAATTCCTATAAGATAAAAATGACGCCAACACAAATGCAGCTAATAACATGAGATTAAGAACCATACAGGAATTTGATACACAGAATTCTAGGCACTCAACAACACCTAATCCACGTCTGTAAGTTACAAATTGTAACTTTCAGATGCAGAATCAGGAAACCGGGAATTTCAGAAAAGAAATTAAGCTTGATTCCCGACTTCTTCACTGATTTCTACCAAATGCCCAACTCGCAACAAGGATTATGGTTCTAGTTGAATGCCTTCCTTGTTTCTCAAGAACTAGGAAATCTAATACTCCAAATCCACCCTCACCTAGAAATTAGCCAAAACAGAAGACAAGAGATTAAGACAATACGACTGGAGATGAGGAGTTATAATCCAGATATGCCAAAATCCAAAATATTGTTTGGTAGTATAACCCTAATTCCTCAACCTAATTTCAGTATCTAAATAGTGCCATAGGTCAAAAGTGAAACCTACCGTAGCTTTCCAAGAATTAACCGAGGACATTGTCAATAGACTCAATACTTGGCTTAGCAATATTGTTCAGGGACTTCACTTCTTGTTGTTGTTGGAATTAATACAACACCACCAAAGCCATTACACATTTTCCAAAGCCATTACACATTTTGGGGACTTCTTTTCTTGTCTTGTTTGCTTGAATCCTTTTATTTCTGTTCAACTCCCTTGAGATCATGTCCTCGATAACACACAAAAATAGAATATGCTTCTTTACAGCTTCAAAAATGCTCGTTTAGGCCTACCCCTAGTCCTAGCGGCTCCTTTAGCTATTATCTTATCGCTCTCCGTTCCCCCTTACCGACGCATCTATTGGTCAATAATGCACATGTTTGCACCACCCAAGATGATTCTCTCTTATTATTGTCCCCAATTGCCACATGCCTAACTTCCATGGTTACAATCATTTTATATCTTATCTTTTAATATATTGTCACTCATCCTTTGATCCATGAAGCACAACTTTGTACTTGTCTGATAGAATTTTCCTTTCAACATTAATAGTATTTTGCAATAGCAACGTAGTCCAGCGGTACTACTCCAGTTTCAACCATCCTAGTTTAATTTTATGCACACTGCAATTTTTGCATTTAACCCTTTATTCTCATAAACCGGCACAATATCATCAAAAAACATGATACAACATGATACCGCCTCCTAAATATGCATGGTAATTTTGTCATAACTAGCGCAAAAAGGTAAAGGTTTAGTAATGACCAAGTAGGTTCTCTATTTGATGAAATCAATACGAAACTCAAATACTTAATTTGAGAATAGACAGTGATTGTCCAATGTAGAAACTAGAAAAAGGCCCTCTCTCTTGGTGACTCTTTCTTGATGCTTTGAATGATGGGATTAGTTAAGATAGTTATGATCTTCAATATGGATATAACTTATTGAATTTAATTACAATGCTCATTGCACCTAACAAGCTTGGAATCAGCATTTTGTTTGCGAACAGGACAAGGACATGGATACACTATATAGGCCAAAATAAATTTGTATCCATATATGTCTCATTATACAATTATCATGTCATGTCACGTCCGTCTCCATCCAACATAGCATTACAGTCATGCACATCATCTTGTGTTATCCATTTTACCTAAAATGTATTTATGCAAATAATAAAATTTCTCTATAGAAGGACTAAATAAAGGTGATATGTCCCCCAAACAAGTCTTAGTGCTTTCATACATGGGTATGAAAAGCAAAGGGAGCAACTTTTTGATGGAACTGGGGATTCCCAGGACCCTTCCTTTGGTGTGCGTATTGATCGATAGAAAGTTAAACAGATCTAATACGTGTTTTAACCCTTCATAGGCGGAAACTAGGGTTCACGAATTATACCTGCGGCGGAAAGGAGACAAGTAATTCCTGGCAATCTCGAGCGGGCGACCCCAAGATCTTCTGCACGTATTCCTTCCTCGAGTTGGACGTCGTGTGGGCGACGATCTCCCAACCTTTTCTTCTCCTTGGCAGCCCTCTCTTTCTCTCCTTACGTGAATCACGAATTTAGAAAAAGTTTCAGATTTCTGATCGGTAATATGGCGGCCAGAGAATAGAGGATATATATAGGCTACGGCAGGGACCATGAGAAGAAATTAGGGTTAGGTCTCCTAACGGATCTGGATATCCCGTGCTCAGCCCGAACACACAATCCAGGTCCATTAACAATAGCTCGGTCCACTAATGAGCTATTGTTGCACTACCTCCCTAATCCCAAATTATGTTTGTGGGCTCCTTTTATTATATGCTCGTTTGGCTCCCCATGTTAAGATATCGTATGTCCGTCGATCAAATTAAGTTACTGACAACTATATTGATTCGACATCTTTTATCCTTAAGTAGTACCGCTCAACTTTATTTGTCATGTCGGATATAATCCACCTGCAGGATTTACATGACAATCCTTATGAGCTCCTTAAGGGGACATCATCAACCCGATGTATCGGGACATGGATTCCATTTATAATCAACAACCCATCATACATACAATGTTATTACCCAATTCATAGAGGTTGTTGATCCATAATGAATCTCACTCTTTTATGAGTCAAAATAATACACACTGCATATACATGTCCGTTATTATATCCGGATTAAGAGCACAAGCATCCATAATAACAGAGGTGTTTGTTCTCTTATGTAGTCAGTACAAAGAGAACAACCTCAAGTGGTCCTGTTCAATACACACAAAGTGTACTAGTGTAAACCTATAGTCAAGATAGACTAATACCAGATTACACTATAACCTTTCCAATAGATTGTCCAAGTCCATCTAGGTTGTGAACTATTTATATACTCCATAGGGAACAGATAATATGATCTTCTGTGTGACACCACACACCATATTATCTACAATATAGAATATCAGACATTTGCATTAACACTTGCAACAAATACAATATGCAAACATTTGCCCATATGATTCTCATTCAAAATTTAAGGAAATAAGGTTACTAAAAAAGTGATGCTTTTAGTATATAACCCTAACACTTTTGTCATATTTTACTACTCAGGCTCTTGGGACTCATTGATACTACCAACCTTAATATACATTACTTCTGATTAAAATTCGAGCAATCAATAGCTGAGTAAATCAAGCGAAACATGCAATTTTTGAATATAAAGACTATATAAGAACTCAAAGGGTCAAAAGTTGTTAAAGTTAACTCAGTTAATAGAGAAAGTTGAAGAAGCAACAGAAAAATGAATCATTTTGTACGATTTTCCATTTCACTTCCAAGTCCCTTTGTATTTACTTTATTTGTAGCACAAAAAGGACTTTCTTTTCTCTTAGTATACAGAAGGCAGGAGCTCCGCCGACAGCAAGAGGAGGTTACCTCCTCTGCTGCCCTCTCCGAGGTTGACCTCCTCGCCAAAAGCTACGAGTAAGTCCCCATGGATGAGATCCAGTTGAAACACCAGTCCAGCAGCCAGTGAAGGGAGATCGGGGTTATGGGCGCATATATCGCCTACTGGACTGTCCTGATTAGCGGGTTGGCACATGCATCCCATGGCATCAAGAAGAAGATGGTCTTCCTCGCCGTCACTAATTCATGAACACAGAGTAATTCATGAGCACCGTACATCATCAACATCAACGGCGTCATTTCCAAGGAGTCGATCAAGGGAGTCACATAGCTAATTCATGAGCATAGTCAAGAAATGTTTTTTGGGCTTACAGCTGGAACCGACACGTGCAAGTCATATATTTGTGAAGCGTGAATTGGGTTTGTCCAAGCAGCATAATTGATCAGCCGGTTCACAAGACCAGAGAATAAATAGATTTTGCAACACTTGCTAGTAAAAATATTTTGAAGCTAGTACTTGATGAAACAGAAGAGGTTTCCTGGCCACCATGAGGCTCTTATTTTGATGGAGAAAGAAATAAAGAAAAGAGAACAAGAAGGAAAGCTAGATGGAGTCTTCCTTCTTTTCTGAGGTCAATGCCCAATTGAGCAAATTAAAAGAAGATGGAGAATGTTCCCGGTCCCTACAAGGGTTTCGACCTAGCGGGTGTCAGTCCTAGTGAGGATTGTGGTACAAATGACACCTCAAGATGGTGGGAAGAGGTCCCAACCAAATATGCCTAAAAGATTAGAAGTTTCCAAGAGTTGGAAGTTCTTCATGGCTAATATATCTCTATAATATACCACTTGAAGACATTTGAAGACTGTTTGGACTTCCAAACAAGATTGGATCCAAGATGAATTCAGACGAAGTGAATCATATATGGGTTCCTTACTTTGTGTTGATCCAAGCTGTATTCAATATATGATAGTGGGCTTCATCTTCAAAGCTCGGGCCATTGAATTCAGATGGAGGGTGCCTTAGTTTGTGTTGATCCAAGATGGATTCAACATAACATTGCAGGCTTTGTCTTCAGCGCAAGTTTGAAAGCTCAATGAGTTTGTAGAAGGTTGAGCATAATGCTACATCGTACACAACATGAGGGGGAGACATAGAGGGAGTACCACAAACGTCATCAGCCACCAGTCGACACAGACAAGTCATCCGTCACCGTCAGCAGCAACCATCACCATTATCGTAGAAGCAATAATCGTCTTGAGTAAGTTTGTTGGTCAAGTCAGTTTGCAATTTGTGATTTTTTTCCCCCTTTAACTTGCAAGTTGTACATGTTTACCTTTGGTCGATATATTCAACTTGAGGGGAAGTGTAGAAGTATCGAGGTCAACCGGTTGGGGTCCAAGAAGATTTATTACTTGGACACCAAGTCAGAGATGAACAAAATATTAAATTTATTTTATTTTAAGTACCATCTTCTAGGATTATTTTAGTATTTTTATTGTAATCCTATATGTTATAAATATATGTGAATTCCTAAGGGAGCATTTGGATGAAGGTTTTGTATTCCTAGGAATCAACTTTTCATTCATTTCCCATGGGAAAGCAATTCAACATTCCTATACCCATGTTTGGTTAGGTTGGGAATATGTAGCCCATAAAATTCAATTTTTCCATCCCATGTTTGGTTCAAATAGGAATAGGATCTTAATTTGTTTAGTTTTCCATAAATACCCTTTCATTCATTTCATTAGGTTATTATTACCTAAATTCAATTGGTGTCATTGGGGGTCTGCTTGGATTGAGGGTTAAGAGGGTTAAGTGGGGGAAAGTTAAGTGAGAGGGCAATAAAACCATGCTTGGTTTGAGTGTGGGGTTAATGAGAGAGGGCTATAGAGGGTTAAGTGGGGGTTTATTGTCCATTTTTTTAAAACCCCCCCCCCCCCCCAATTCGGAGGGTTAACTAGGGGGATTGATGAGTTTTGTTTAAAAAGTCATAAATATCCCTTATTTGTTCTATAAAACATAATAATTTTTTTCCTTCATTTTTTTGTTTTCAACATGTTTCTCCGTACCTTCCTAATTTGTGAAGATATTTTGACAAGTTCTAATCAAAATTTCAATCAAATTTAATTTTATGACATATGTAATAAGGCTATTTTGGTAACTATCATATTTTTATTAATCCTCCACTCACTCAAAACCTCCAATCCAAGCAAGAGTTATTAAACACCCCCCACAAAACTCTCCCTCCAATCCAAACAAGCTTCTATGTATTCACTCTACTCTCCCTCACTCTACTCCCCCTCATTTAACCCCACTTAATTCTGCTTATCCTTTTTCCCCTCAATCCAAGCAGACCATGAGGGTATTACCGTCCCGAAAAAATTGTAATGCACCTAACCAACACTCCCAGAAAAACAAAATTATTTCCAAAGGGGGCTTGGGTTTTACTTTCCTACATACGTAGGAATCTAAAGCCTCCTATATTCCCTCCCAGTTCCCAATTCCACACTTACCAAACATGGGTAAGGAATCCAAAACCCATTCCCAAGCCTCTAAAGCTTGAACCAAACAGCCCCTAATAGGATTTAGGTTGGTTTCCTCCAAATTATATGACGGGGTTAAAACTAGGATAGAGCTAACTCAACTAGTGGATAGAGTAAGAAGCTAACAAAAATGAATATTTTTTCCGACAACCTTCCGTTTCTCGTTTAAGTCCCTATGCAAAGGCACCAAAACTAGAGGTTTTAAGTGAAAAAGGGCATTTTTTTTCCTCTCACTATACAGAACAAACCCTAATCCCATCAGTGATCCTTCGTTTCCCACTAAAGCCTCTCTGTGCTTACTTAATTGTAACACAGAGAAACAAAACGGAAGGTTTTAAGTGAAAAAGGTCGGATCTTCCTAAACCCTGGTTATGATCAATCTTATTTTAGACGGTCTCACATTTTTTCATTCAAGTCCCTCTTTATTTACTCACTTGTAATGGAAAAAAGGAACAAATAATGAGGGGTTTAAGAAGAAGAATAAAAAAAGATCAGATTTTTGTCTAAAGAAACCCTAGCTAGGTTTTGGAGATTACCAGAGACGAAGAGATTGGTGTTGGGCTCGGCCGGCACAGGCTTGGCCACGGCGGAGGGCGGAGGAGCGAAGGAGGAGATGGAGAACATCCGCCGGAACCCATTCCTTGCCACCGCCGCCGCCATTGCGCTCTCTCTCTCTCTATAATTTCTCTAGAACTTTCTCTCTCTCTCTCTCTGAAACTTTTTTTTTAATTTTTCCTGACGGAGAACGAGAAGAAGAGACACGGAAATATCTGGGGTTTTACAGTTGACTGGGCTTGGGCCTTGGATTTTCGGCCCAAATCCATGTATTTACTGGTTTGATGTTTTTTTCCCCCAAAATCTCTACTATTAAAGGGGCTTCAGAACTGCTCAATCTTGAGCTGTCTAAGCCGTATAAGAGCATCTCCAACCCTACTGTCTTGTTAAGTGTTGTGAGTCTTAGGTGGCTCCTATGTGGCATGAGCCACAAGACAATGTCTTGTTTATGTGGCAAAATTATATCTCAAAAGACAATGAGATAGAAAAACTCTCTCCAATGCAAAAGTATTGAGAAGACAATAAAAAGTATTTTTTTCAACTTCCAAGATAACTTTTAAGACAACTACTCATCATCTTTTTTTTCTAATATTTTTTATTCATAATTGATGACATGGAAGAGAAGACATTGTCAAGTGCATTGTCTAGAACAAGACAATCAACTTCACAATGTCTTCTTTAATTTTTGCCACATAAGCTACACAATTGACTTGACAATTGCATTGGAGAAGAACTTTTGAATAAAAATTTGTCATTCCTATGTGGCATTAACTTTTTTCCAAAGTCACAATAGGGTTGGAGATGCTATAACACCAACTATTTTCTTTTTTAAAAAAATAAAATAAAATATTAAAATTAACTACCATTCTATCTTCTGTGTGGATAACTGAACCCTCACTCCGCACCTAGAAAATTAAAAAATCCCAAATACTAGAATATATTTAAAATTAAAATTACGTTTAAACTAACTTACATAGTATTATCTAATTAAACACATATCCGTAATTTAAAAAAATAATCCTAACAAATCATATTAAAATATATTGAAATTATGTCTAAAATATTATAATATAATTTTAATTTTTATATATTTTCTTTATTAATACTATCATTGAATTTTTTTTTATACGTGCAACGCACGTGAAGGTGACTAGTAATGTATAAAATTTAAAATCACTCAATGTTAAGGTGATTTTGTACAAATTATCCAATATATTAAAAGCATCAATAAGCACTCTCAAGTATTATAATTTACTAGTAAATGTACGTGCTTTGCACGTATAATAACATATAATAAGAGTAATATCTAATTATAGTCAAATATCTCTTCTAACTCATGTGGTTAAGGTGAGAGGTATTCTTCTTATTTGGTTGAGTTCAATACCCCATGTTGAGTATATATATAACAGATTTAAAAAAAATTCAACAATTTTTTTAAAATTAGATGGTTGATGATATACACACGGCTTAGACGGCTCAATCTTGAGCCGTTTGAAGCCCCCCTATAATAGGGGTGAGCGTTCTGTTTATTCGGTTTCAACCGAACCGAAATAGTCAAAACCGAATAAACCGAAATTATAAAAAAAACAAAAAACCGAAACCGAACCAAATTAGCCAAAAATCGAAACCGAAACCGAACCGAACCAAACCGAATCGAATAAGCAATTCGGTTTATTCGGTTTGTTCGGTTAAACATTTATATTATTTAATGGGTCAGGTTCAAAGTTGGAATCGTGGTTACATTATTTTAAAATGGTAGTATATTTGTTTTATTTCAAAGTTGCACACAAAGTTAAACTAATTGTTAAATTATCAATGTTGAACTTCAAAACGTATATATAGAATTGTTGTTTTCAAAATATACAAAATTTAATCACAAAATATGTATAAAATTCAGAGTATTTACATAATTGTATAAAAATCTTATTCGGTTTTCGGTTTTAGACCGAAATCGAATAAGAAATTTTTGTATTTTCAAAACCGAAACTGAACCAATTTTTTTAGAACTGAACGGAATCTCTTATTCTGTTAGATTAGGTTCGATTTTCGGTCTAAAACCGAATAATGCTCACCCCTACCTTATAATATCTGTCACGACCCAATTCCAAATTAATGGGTCGAACCAGATCATGCGCAGCCTGCACCGTTGTGAGACGGCGACAGTAAGCTGTTCTATATGCAGGTATTCACAACAACATCTATGCATTTGTCACAACTCAATATACGAAAATTTTAAAACTTTTATTCAACATTTGAAAAATACAACTGGAAATAAAAGAACAGGAATAAAATGTTGAATTCAAATTAACAAAATTCCAAGAACAATGAAACTGGAAACTGGAAATAACTAGCTAAGTGGTCGGCTCGTCGGCCTCAGGTCCTGCGTCCTCCAAGGAGGACTCTGGCAACACCACATGGTACAGAACCGGGTCATAATAGCTATTGTACAATAGCTCAGCATCCTCAATATCACCTAAAAATGTTGTCTCCAGTCAGGAGGGAGTAAGTACGAATATGTATCTCATATTTCAAGTAATAATGGAAAAGTGCAAGCTAAACAGTTTAAACAATATTTTCCAGCATTCTAAAATTGAAAACAATGTGATTTGAATGTGTAATCGTCTATGACCGGCTTGGGTTATACAATAGCGTCCTAGCGATACGATACGGCTTATCCCCGTGTGTAAGAGGGGTAAGCTCGCACAATATGCAATATGAGGGGTATTGGCCATAAACGTTACACTATTTTCCTAATCCCCATAATCAATCAATCAATATCTGAACCCTAGGAGAGGGTTCCGTGTAGCAATGTGGTTTAACATGCAGCTAGACAATTACTAAATAAAATACAAGAAAAATATAACAGTAACTTGCCTCTGTTTAGTTTGACTGGATCGGTAAAGTCGGTTCCGAGGAGGATGTCAGGTTCGTCTCCGAGATCCTACAGTTGAGAACCTTGGCTTAGAACAAATATGAAACCATTCTAGGTGTGCTCGTTACAATCTCTAGAAGTAGACCCTAGTCAGGTTTTAAGTTTATTAATTATTCTACCGGAAATCGTCTAACGTCGCAATTCTACGTTCGTTGTTATTTAATTAAAATAAGCTGGTTATTGATTAATTGGAAAAATGGTAATTACCGGTTAATTTGGCAAAAATTTGTATTTTGTAATATTATATATAAAACTAATATTTTTCTTTAAATGAGAAGAACGTGAATTTGTTTAAATAACAAACTTGTAATTTTTCTAATTGTTTAATGTGAGAAAATGATATTAATTTTCTATAAAATAATTAGTTGTTTATTATTTTACGTGTTTACGTCAAACCAACAAACCAGGAAATAAATAAAATCTATTCTACGCAATACAGGATCGCAGCAAAGAAAAATAGGAAACTGGGCTTATGCCCTTACAATTATTTACATAAATAAATTTAGAAGAATAATAATAAAACTCAGGTGGATCCTGAATGCCGGGAAGCGGTCCATTCTGCAGGCCGAAGCCCTGCACCAAAAATACTAACAGCAGTACACGTTCTGAAAATAATTATAAATATAAATATTATATTAAAAAGTCTCAGATTGGTCCAAAAATCATTCTTAGCTAATGCCTCAACGTCCAGAATGACTGGTTTCGTTTGCATTTCGCTAGGGCCCATTGACCGGTACGGTCGTCGCCCGAAAAATCTATTTAATAAACCTTTTTGGAAAACCAGTTTTGAAACTCATACATACACACACATATATATATATATATATATATATATATATATATATATATATATATATATATATATATATATATATATATATATAGTTTTACGAAAAATTGGGCAGCATTTCCTCTGTATCTGGAATAACCCAATACTGGGAAATTGTGCCAACCACACAAATAATATCCCAAACCAGGGAAATAACCCATGAATTCATTTCCACCACAAAATAAATATATATAAACCAAACGCAGAACTAAATCCGAGAACATTGCCGAACTAACTCAGAATTTCCGAGAAATTACAAAGCTTAAAACCAAAACCAATCACCGCACAAAAGTACTACCGAAACGAACTTTGAAAATTTCCGAAGTCGAAATCGTCTAAACCGAATCCCGTAACGGGACCAGGGACCAAAATCATCATCGATACTCTGAGAAGGGACACGGGGACACGAGATATACCTTGGGTTGCTCGGCTAGAGCTCTCAGATACAATAATAGAGATAGAAACCACGTTCCCGCGGACTCGAAAAAATCCTAACTTGCGGACAGCAGCAAAAAAGCACTGGAACAGCGCTGGACAGCGCTGTTGAACAGCAGGGCGCACGCGGGCTGAGCCGGGCGCGGACAGCGGGGTCTGGCCGAAATTGCCGAAGAAAAATGACGATTACCGGGGCTAGGGCATGGCGGGGAACGGTCGGAAGGGTGCAAGAGTCGTCGGGATCGGTGGCGGGGACGCTGGCGCTGGGAGGCAGCGCGCAGGGCTCGCGGGGTCGACGCCGAAAGGGCGAAGTCCTGGCCGGAGAGGTGGCCTGGGCGGGCGCGCAGACGGGAGACACGGACGGCCGGCTGGGGGCGGCCTAGGGGCGCGTGCGGGAGGCGCTACCGGCTGGTCGGGGGCGGCCACGGAAACCGGGGCGAGCGGGAGAGGCTCGGGCGCCGGAGAAGACGTGAGCACCCTTAAATTCGGTTGATTTTTTTTCATTTTATTTATTTTCTGATTGTTTGGTTTCATTAAATATTTTATTCTATTTATTTATCTGTTAGTGTACTTTTTCATGCCATTGATATTTGGAGTATCATGGATGTTCAACTCTGGAAATCCTCTTCACGAGTTTCGGAGTGGACACGATTACCTTCATGACGGTATATGGTGTCCCACCCAAACTTGTTTCCTTGTGCCCCTTTTTCTTCGCTGAACATCGGGTCGAATTAGACCGTTCGATCAGTAATTGATTTTCCCACTCTTTTCCTTGATTATTTTCAGCGCGTTACCATGACATTTAAATTGGGAGCGCAAGACCAGTCAGTTTCTTGAAACCAACTCCTCATTGATGATCTACTCGAGACGCTCGTCACCCATGACCTTTGTGTCCCCCTCAGATACGTCATTTTGAGCTCCATTTGATTCGCACAACTTTCCCGACGCGTGACCCGATTTTATTTCACGCCACGGCGTCACATTCATTTTCCAACTTGATTTGTGGGTCCCCTGTCGACCAAAACCTGTCAGCCCCAACTATGGACATGGCCCACTTTGAGCCTACTATCCGTCCGCCACTTGTGTCCCATTTATTGGAATCCCCATGTGCTACTTATTTGTGCATGATCATCGATTCCTAAATTTAATTCGATTTTCGTACAATGTCCAGTTTTGACCCAATCTGGCTCCACCGAGCCCAGTCCAGCTCCATGATTTTCTCTATCATGACACTCTAATATTTTGTTGCCCAAAAATATCAGATATCCATTTACCCATTTTTCCTATATTTAATAGAATTTTGTTGAATTAAACTCCCTTTGGAATAACCATTTCTTCATTTAAATTCCTAGCCATTGGATAACCTCATTTGATTCCAACCATTGATTTCCCTCCATCCCAAACTTTTACACAGCCAACACCCTCCCTATGGCAGGCCCTAAATTCTAGTTGGATAACTTTTTCTCTCACTCTCTCACCTTATCTCTTTCTCTCTCTCTTTCCTAAATAATTCACTCACAACAACAACAACAATAAAACCATACAGCAGCTACAACTCCCTTGGCCCGACCTCCCTGGCCGAGCCACCACCTCCGGCCAGCAGGTCGTCGGCCTCCACCACTCAGGCCGTGTGCCACCAGCTCTCCATCTCCTTCCTCCTCCTCCAACATTTCAAACCACCACCATCACCACCATTTCCGCCACCTATCCACCCGAGACCACTCTAAGCCGTGCCACCACCACCACTAACCACCAGCCCCCGACCACCCCGGCCAGGCGCCGCCGTAGTGCGCACCGCAGCAGGTCAGTACATGCCACCGCACGCAACAGCCACGGCAGCAGAGAGCCTGACGCGCGCGCTCTGCGCGCGAGAGCGGCGCTGCCGCGCCGCCGCCGGCCGCCCACCGGCGTGGCCGACCCCCGCCGTAGATAGCCCCCCTCTGGCCGCACCCCAGGCTGCCTTTCCCTGGCGGCCAACGTCCTCCGGGACACGCCGTCGAGGCGATTCGCGCGTTTTGAACGAGATCCCGTCGGCGCGCGCGAGTTTGGAACTCAGAATTGGCGTTCCGTCACAGCGACTTCGTGCGTATTTTTTCGGAGATCCGACCGTTGGATCGGCGATTTCTTCGCTCCGTCGCAATCTCGGTATATCCACCTTCATCTCTGTCAATTTTCGTCCGTTAATTTTATCGTTTGATACATGAAAACCGGCCACCAAGTTAACCGTTTAAATTGTATTAAATTTGGACAGTTTTGCGGGGCCATCTTCGTCAGCTTGTATCTCCTTCACCGCAGCTCCGTTTGGCATGCTACCGATTCCGATGCAAAGCTGGTATAACCCTCTTACTACCCCTTCAGTTTCGTTTCATTGTGAGCTTGTTTGATTGGTTGAATTCGACGCCAAAGTTGACCGTCCGAATTCGTAATTTCCAACTTGTAAAATTCCATTTTTGAACACGGGACTCCAGATTTCATTTCTGACACCACCATTAGACTTGTGGCGTCGTTCTGGCATGTTTTCATATAAAATTTGTTAGATTTGGAGAACGTGGGCCCGGGCACGTTTTTCGGTGCAAAGCGGGTCCCACTTTCTGGGTCAACGGGACTTTTTGACGCCGACTCATCGGAATCCAATTTCGGAGATACCGATGAGTTCGTATCATCATTCTGGACTCGTTGACATATAATTTGCTAGATTTTGGTAGACATTGGGTCTGGCACGAATTTCGGTGCAAGTCGGATACCAATATCCGGGCCAACGGGTCATTTTGAGATCGGCTCATCGGAATCCAATTCCGGAGATACCATTGAGTTCGTATCATCATTCTGAACTCGTTGACAGGTAGTTTGCTGAGTTTTGAGAACTTTGGCTCCGGCACGCATTTTCGTGCAAACCGGAATCCCAAGTTCTGATCAACAGGCCAAATTGAGATCGGGTCAACGGAATCCAATTCTGGAGATACCGTTGGGTTCGTATCGATATTCTGGTTTTGTGGACATATAATTTGTTATATTTTATAGACTTGTTTTCTTGCACGTTTTTCGGTGCAAAACGGCTCCGACACGGACACCGTTTTGACCCGAAATTACCTTTTTACCTTTGTGTCCAAATTGGACCGTTGGGTAGGCTATCCTAGCTAATTTGACCATTCTGGACACGTTGGCGATGTTCATTTCATCGTCCGACAATATTTGTTGATAATTTCTCTGAGTTTAACCTTTTTAAAATTAATTAATAATTAATTCATATAATGTTCGTATTTCGGGATTAGTACAACGAAACTGAGATCAATCAATTCCAGTGATCTCACATCGCTGAAATTGACAAGTTGGACTCGTGGATCACTATAATAAGATTATCAACCTTACCGATAATCCTCTTATCTCGATTTACGTGTCGTAAGTTTCGACGTACAAATAACGAAGTACACTTTATATTAGACTAGAATTGACCCTGTTTGACCAGAGTTGACCCAAAGTCAACTATAAGTCAACGCTTGACCTAGTTTGACTAAATTATTGACCGGAGTTGACCTAGAGTTAATTTGACTTAGAAGAACCTAGAATAATATAGATTGCCTGTAGGGATTTATTTATTTTCAACTTGAACACCTTGTAACCTGTGTTGCTTTAAATAGGACTCTGTGGTTTCAGTGGGACCTCCTATACTTATCAGCTGTTCAGGTTATCGAGGCGAGTACATTTTCTGATCATTTCATATCCTGCTTAGAATTATTACCTGCAGTAGATTACTTTACTTGTACTGTCACGTTGGTCACACGGATTGGTACTATATAGATCTCTACATGCGATGTTATCCCCCTCGGAAGCATCGGGTACATTGTGCTTGTGCGTTTCACTTACATCATGTACTCCTGTGCTTCTATTTTACATGTGCACTCCTGTGAATCTTGTACTCTCATGTTCACGGAGCCCCCATGTATACTATCATGTGCACCCTATATGGGCCCCATGTGATATCCTGTGCAATAACATAACCTGTTTAGATCCTTGTGTATTGATTGGGGATACGGGGGAGTGCTAGTAGTCGTGTGAACAATTCCTTTGTAGTGTAGATTCCTGTGCACCTCGACATCCTGTGCAAATCTGTCCTGTTCACATGTGCTAGCTCATACTCTGACTCACTAGCCACTGTTAGTTCTCTATGTATAGTAGATATTTACATTACAGTTCTCTTCCTGTTTACATACAGCATTTCTTCAGTACCTGTATCTTACTTTACTGCATGTTATATGTTTTCTAACCTGCTATGATCTGTTGAGATGTACTGTGCTTGTTCCAGTCCTGACTGGACCTGTTGATAAATTTTACAGATAGCCTGGAGGTGCCTGCTAGCCTAGAGGAGACACATTAGAGGTTATTTAGGTAGTTATTTCATTTTGTCTGGAGTTGTATTTACTTTGTGGATTACTGTATCTTTATTTGAGTTTTGAGATGTACTTCTGGGTTTATGTATCTTAGACACTTAGACTTCTATCTCCTGTATTTATTTTGGATTTCATGTTTTATCTATCCTTATCATGCTCTACCTTAGATGTGATTGAGTTTGTATCTGCTATGTCACCCCCATTCGGGGAGTATAAACTGTTTAGTCTTATACTGTTAGATGCATTGAGACCTAGGACAGCGTTCTACCGCCGATACTGCGGCGTAGGCTGGGCGTTGTTACGTTCTCGTGCCCTAACTCTAGGGTGCGGGTCGTGACACGTTTTTAGTGGTGGCCCATGCAGGTCGAGACTAAAGTGTAGTGGTATTCGAACTAGAGTGCCACTACAGCCTGCATTAGGAATAGGATATATTTTTGAAGGTACTCAATCACAATTAGGACCCCTTGAGAGATTCCTGGGACGACCCTGGAGAATCTTATTTAACTTCGATTTGAAAACTCTCTTTTTTCCCTTGATTTAATTTATTTTACTTTTGTTGTTAAATTTGATTTTACGGATTATTGTTGAATTTGAGTTTGTATTTATTTTGATGGAAGATTTTCGAATTTTGAATTTTGATGATAGCTGTTGCATTCGAGTTTGCATTTTGATGGATTGTGTTCACTTTTGAATTTTGATGTTCGTTAATAAATTTTGAATTGATTTTTGAGTATTCATTGTTGATTTAATTTAATTTTTGGCAAGATGAAATTATATGGGCTAGGTCATCTATGTTATGGAATCTAGTCTTCTATAGTCACATTAGCCAGCATGGTGAGGACATATAGTCTGACTCTGGATGTATTTCTCGGGTGTGAGAATTTAAGGTTTTTGCAGCCAAGCATGCGGCACCGCAAAAATGTTAAATACCATGATTCTAGAGATATGTGCATAAGTCAAGGGCTCTGTGATTATCGTAGCCTTGCTTACTAGTATGACGAGGATTTAGAGTACCATGATTTTGGATAGACGCATATGATTATCGGATTGCACCTTAAATAATTTTGAACCTGTTTTCTCTACTTTGTTACAGTCATTCAAAAAATTTTATTATTTGTTGTTTTGCCTAGTTTCCTATTATTTAACTCAGGAGTAAGTTTAGTTGGTTTTATAAACCTTGTGAAATTTCTTGCTATGAGTTTTTCATAATACAATGAATCGATGAATTTGTTAGTCTTTATCTTGGATTTGATAATTTAACTCTGGATTTCAGGACGGTTCCTTCTTTAAACAGATTTTATCATTATTCTTCTTGCCATTTTTCTTGTATTAGATAATAATAAAACTGTCTTGATTTCGTCAATCACCTGCTTGCAATTTTGGTAAGAATCTAAATGTTAGTCTTAATGTAAAAAAATTAATTTTTATTGGGACATGAGAATATGTATACGAATATATATAGCAGACACTTTGCCTAACACGTATGCATGCTACACTTAATTTTTCCACATATCCAGATACATATTGATATGTCGTTGATGTCCAAATTTTCATAACCAATATTTCTGGTTCTCTGCTTTTCCATGTTAAATTCGTAATTTAAATATAAATTTCATGTTATTATTTAGGTTTACATAACTGCACATGTATGTTATACGTAGGGTTTCAATTCAAAAGAATTTTGGTTGAAAATTTGTGTTTAAATTTGTAAAATTTAAGACTGTGTACATATTAACCCTTAATACTGAATTCCAAATGTTTAGTTTAAATTACTGTTTTATTTTCTTAATATAATATTTAGAGCTGCGTACATTGTTGTAAGTAGGAATATAAATTTAAGTTTCATATTCTTACATGCTAGTTTGTGATAAACATTGAGTTGAGTTTTAATGTTCAAGTTCTCCAAAATTCTGAAAACTAGTTACATGTTAACATTTTTACATTGATTTCCATGTTTAGTTAAATTTCGGATTTAACATGTAATATTAAACTGTATGCGTAGGTAAATATATTGATAGTATGTTAGGGTTTCTTTTCTATCATGTTAGGATGTGTTAGGACCATTGAAATTTGTTGTGATATTTCAAACCCTAAAATCTGAGACCGCATTATGTTCATATTTTTCATGGTTTGAATGTTAGCTTACTCTTAGATATTTTTTTTATATGTAAACGCTGAACTAAAACTGGATTTAACCTTTCAATACTAAGCTATAATCCTGTACAAGGACACACACACACACTCTAACTTAGTATACCCTGTCATGTAACCTAATCTTCCTCTCTATGTTATGATCATGTATCTATATAGATATATATAGTTTTTATACATCCATGTTATAATTTGTATAGATACATAACTAAGTCTCTACTTTTTATATATATATGGTTAGCCATGCATGTTATGATTAAATAGGTTGCGTATTGTAGATTGTTAACCAATATGCCATGATTAGTGTAACTTGAAAGCTGTTGATTTGGAACTCAATTTCTCATATACAATTTCATATGTATTCACGTACACACACGCCTACTATCTAACCGTATGAACATGTCCCCATACACATGATGCTAGTTTTCCCTATCTAACGCTCTCTCTGTATATATAATGCGATTGGATTTCAATGCAAGTGATTTTCAATTCCTCAATTTTTAATTAGATTTTCTGTACCCTTTTTAGATGATTGGTGGTTACCCTTCTTTATTTTTTGGTGAGTACCAGTTTTCACATGGGATGGTAGACTGTTTTACAGTTTTGATGATTTGATATTTCTGCATCTTTTCTCGTTTAGCACCCTGGATTGCTTGTGTGTTTTGATACACTATGACCGATTCAGTTAGCATGACTAGTATACCTAGATGAGACTTTCACTACCACCGTATGCCATGACCCTGTATGCCGTTCTTTTTTTTTTGATGGTATATTTTATTTAAGTTCTGGGACTTTGATTTTTTTGGGGTTTGACCTAGAGGGAGTAGGGATATTTTAATTTCGAGAACGAAATTTTTATAAGGTGGGTAGGATATGAGCACCCTGAAATTCGGTTGATTTTTTTTCATTTTATTTATTTTCTGATTGTTTGGTTTCATTAAATATTTTATTCTATTTATTTATCTGTTAGTGTACTTTTTCATGCCATTGATATTTGGAGTATCAGGGATGTTCAACTCTGGAAATCCTCTTCACGAGTTTCGGAGTGGACACGATTACCTTCATGACGGTATATGGTGTCCCACCCAAACTTGTTCCCTTGTGCCCCTTTTTCTTCGCTGAACATCGGGTCGAATTAGACCGTTCGATCAGTAATTGATTTTCCCACTCTTTTCCTTGATCATTTTCAGCGCGTTACCATGACATTTAAATTGGGAGCGCAAGACCAGTCAGTTTCTTGAAACCAACTCCTCATTGATGATCTACTCGAGACGCTCGTCACCCATGACCTTTGTGTCCCCCTCAGATACGTCATTTTGAGCTCCATTTGATTCGCACAACTTTCCCGACGCGTGACCCGATTTTATTTTACGCCACGGCATCACATTCATTTTCCAACTTGATTTGTGTGTCCCCTGTCGACCAAAACCTGTCAGCCCCAACTATGGACATGGCCCACTTTGAGTCTACTATCCGTCCGCCACTTGTGTCCCATTTATTGGAATCCCCATGTGCTACTTATTTGTGCATGATCATCGATTCCTAAATTTAATTCGATTTTCCTACAATGTCCAGTTTTGACCCAATCTGGCTCCACCGAGCCCAGTCCAGCTCCATGATTTTCTCCATCATGACACTCTAATATTTTGTTGCCCAAAAATATCAGATATCCATTTACCCATTTTTCCTATATTTAATAGAATTTTGTTGAATTAAACTCCCTTTGGAATAACCATTTCTTCATTTAAATTCCTAGCCATTGGATAACCTCATTTGATTCCAACCATTGATTTCCCTCCATCCCAAACTTTTACACAGCCAACACCTCCCTATGGCCGGCCCTAAATTCTAGTTGGATAACTTTTTCTCTCACTCTCTCACCTTATCTCTTTCTCTCTCTCTTTCCTAAATAATTCACTCACAACAACAGCAACAATAAAACCATGCAGCAGCTACAACTCCCTTGGCCCGACCTCCCTGGCCGAGCCACCACCTCCGGCCAGCAGGCCGTCGGCCTCCATCACTCAGGCCGTGTGCCACCAGCTCTCCATCTCCTTCCTCCTCCTTCAACATTTCAAACCACCACCATCACCACCATTTCCGCCACCTATCCACCCGAGACCACTCTAAGCCGCGCCACCACCACCACTAACCACCAGCCCCCAACCACCCCGGCCAGGCTCCGCCGTAGTGTGCACCGCAGCAGGTCAGTGCACGCCGCCGCGCGCAACAGCCACGACAGCAGCGAGCCTGACGCGCGCGTGCGCGCGAGAGCGGCGCTGCCGCGCCGCCGCCGGCCGCCCACCGGCGTGGCCGACCCCCGCCGTGGGTAGCCCCCCTCTGGTCGCACCCCAGGCTGCCTTTCCCTGGCGGCCAACGTCCTCCGGGACGCGCCGTCGAGGCGATTCGCGCGTTTTGAACGAGATCCCGTCGGCACGCGCGAGTTTGGAACTCAGAATTGGCGTTCCGTCACAGCGACTTCGTGCATATTTTTCTGGATCCGACCGTTGGATCGGCGATTTCTTCGCTCCGTTGCAATCTCGGTATATCCACCTTCATTCCTGTCAATTTTCGTCCGTTAATTTTATCGTTTGATACATGAAAACCGGCCACCAAGTTAACCGTTTAAATTGTATTAAATTTGGACAGTTTCGCGGGGCCATCTTCGTCAGCTTGTATCTCCTTCACCGCAGCTCCGTTTGGCGTGCTACCAGTTCCGGTGCGAAGCTGGTATAACCCTCTTACTACCCCTTCAGTTTTGTTTCATTGTGAGCTTGTTTGATTGGTTGAATTCGACGCCAAAGTTGGCCGTCCGAATTCATAATTTCCAACTTATAAAATTCTATTTTTGAACACGGGACTCCAGATTTCATTTCTGACACCACCATTAGACTTGTGGCGTCGTTCTGGCATGTTTTCATATAAAATTTGTTAGATTTGGAGAACGTGGGCCCGGACACGTTTTTCGGTGCAAAGCGGATCCCACTTTATGGGTCAACGGGACTTTTTGACGCCGGCTCATCGGAATCCAATTCCGGAGATACCGATGAGTTCGTATCGTCATTCTGGACTCGTTGACATATAATTTGCTAGGTTTTGGTAGACATTGGGTCTGGCACACATTTCGGTGCAAGTCGGATACCAATATCCGGGCCAACGGGTCATTTTGAGATCGGCTCATCGGAATCCAATTCCGGAGATACCATTGAGTTCGTATCATCATTATAGACTCGTTGACAGGTAGTTTGCTGAGTTTTGAGAACTTTGGCTCCGGCACGCATTTCCGTGCAAACCGGAATCCCAAGTTCTGGTCAACAGGCCAAATTGAGATCGGGTCAACGGAATCCAATTCTGGAGACACCGTTGGGTTCGTATCGACATTCTGGTTTTGTAGACATATAATTTATTATATTTTATAGACTTATTTTCTTGCACATTTTTTGGTGCAAAACGGCTCCGACATGGACACCGTTTTGACCCGAAATTACCTTTTTGCCCTTGTGTCCCAATTGGACCGTTGGGTAGGCTATCCTAGCTAATTTGACCATTCTGGACACGTTGGCGATGTTCATTTCATCGTCCGACAATGTTTGTTGATAATTTCTCTGAGTTTAACCTTTTTAAAATTAATTAATAATTAATTCATATAATGTTCGTATTTCGGGATTAGTACAACGAAACTGAGATCAGTCAATTCCAGTGATCTCACATCGCTGAAATTGACAAGTTGGACACGTGGATCACTATAATAAGATTATCAACCTTACCGATAATCCTCTTATCTCGATTTACGTGTCGTAAGTACAAATAACGAAGTACACTTTATATTAGACTAGAATTGACCCTATTTGACCAGAGTTGACCAGTTGACCCAAAGTCAACTATAAGTCAACGCTTGACCTAGTTTGACTAAATTATTGACCGGAGTTGACCTAGAGTTAATTTGACTTAGAAGAACCTAGAATAATATAGATTGCCTGTAGGGATTTATTTATTTTCAACTTGAACACCTTGTAACCTGTGTTGCTTTAAATAGGACTCTGTGGTTTCAGTGGGACCTCCTATACTTATCAGCTGTTCAGGTTATCGAGGCGAGTACATTCTCTGATCATTTCATATCCTGCTTAGAATTATTACCTGCAGTAGATTACTTTACTTGTACTGTCACGTTGGTCACACGGATTGGTACTATATGGATCTCTACATACGATGTTATCCCCCTCGGGAGCATCGGGTACATTATGCTTGTGCGTTTTACTTACATCATGTACTCCTGTGCTTCTATTTTACATGTGCACTCCTGTGAATCTTGTACTCTCATGTTCACGGAGCCCCCATGTATACTATCATGTGCACCCTATGTCACGCCCCAGAACCAGAATACTGGAGAGCGGGGGCAGACACAGCCAGCTACGTATATTGAAATAGAATACATCTCAACTATACGGTCACGGCTGTCTAGATATAAGGGTTTACTACAAGCCAGCAGTTTCTTAAGGTCAAGCCTATTGTCTCAATCTCAAGCAATTAACAGAGTTACAAGATGTTAGAGCATCAAATATATACATATAAGGCGTCCCAAATATTACATATTGGATGATCATGAAGCTAGTCGTACAAAATGATAGGACTAGCAAGAGTTCAGTCATACATGATCAACCCTAGGATTTGTTAATCATGTTTACAGCCCGTAGGCAGACGGTAAGTAAATGTGCATCGAGCTAACAGGTGCTCGTCGGCTAAACGCCTCAAAAGAATAAATTTACATATAAGTGGGTAAAACAAAAAGGAAAACCCACTCTTGGCCCGGGTTCCGTCTAGTTGTCACCATTGGGCTGGAAGCTCGGTAGATCTTCGGGAGCTGCTCCGAAATCTGGCCACACAAAACCAGCTGGGTCAAACCCCAGAAAGAGCAAGTGACACAAAGGAGGCCACAAATAAGAACAAAAGCCAGCATATCAGAACATAAAGGATAAAAGAAGTAGTAAGGTACACAGGGCGATAAACGACTAGGGACGTGGAACCATTCCGGGAGCCAGGTTACAATCCTTAAACCAAACAAGGACCGGGATTGTACCCCTTCGCCTGAATAGCTCACTGTCTCTACCCATTTATCGTTAGAGATAAATAAAACAAACATGCTCAGGAGATAGCAGGTACTGGAGCTAGACAAGACTTAGACAAGGCTGGACACCATCCATTCACAATCGGCCAAGCAAGTACTACGGCTTACTACTTTAACTAACTAGGGTTATCACAAGCCTAATTACTAACAAGATGCAAGTGAGAAACTCCCAGTCCCAAGCCCTGCAGACCATCCAGTTATCCTTCCGCGGGTTGAGAGTTATAGGTGGGTACATTGCCCGGGAGACAAATGTACCCTTAGGTGACTTAGAGGGTGCAACACATGACAGTGTGCTGGAAATGTGCTCTACTCGTCGGCAAGCTACAAGTCCATTAAAGCGCCCAGATAACGAGATTGCCTGTGACTGGGAATTCTCCATGTTCTAGTTTGATCTAATAATTAGCCTAATCCAATTTAGCGCGAGTCCCTGGCCGTGGTACCCAGGAAGTCACGTCCTAGACATGATGCAAGACAAGACAAGTGATTTGCACAGAGCAACAAGTAGTACACCCACGGTGTCAAGACAAGTCAAGTTACATGCTATCAGGGCAAGTCAAGTCATGTCAAGTCAGGAGTGCGCCACCGCGGGCCACTTTCAAGTCAAGCCAAGTTATCAAGTTACAGGTTCAAGTTACCAAGTTACGAAGTTATACGCCAAGTTATTAACAAGATAGGAGAAAAACTAGCCGCAAGCCAAATCATGTCGAATCATAGAAAATCGTGTCAAGACGTGTTAGACCAAGTCAAGTCGTGTGGTGGACAAGAAAATCTCAGAAAACAAAATTTAGCCAGAAACCAAGGACCAAGGTCCACCAGAGCACAGGGTGTGCTGAGCTAAAGGCGACCCAAGGGGGGGGGCGCCGGGCAAGGCTCGGGCTAGGGTGCGCGAGCGGCGTCAAGAGACGTGCTCGAGGAACAACCGCAACTCACCAAAGGCGCGAGCGGGGGCAACGCGGAGCCAGAATGCGCGAGGGCGCGTCCGACGAGGCGCGCGGGGCGCAGCGCAGCGGAGTGCGCGCGGGAGGGCGCAGCGCAGCACGGCTGCGCGCGCAAGGGCGCAGCGCAGCGGAGTGCGCGCGGGAGAACGCAGCGCAGCACGGCGGCGCGCGCAAGGGCGCAGCGCAGCGGAGTGCGCGCGGGAGGGCGCAGCGCAGTACGGCGGCGCGCACAAGGGCGCAGCGCAGCGGAGTGCGCGCGGGAGGGCGCAGCGCAGCACGGCGGCGCGCGCAAGGGCGCAGCGCAGCGGAGTGCGCGCGGAAGAACGCAGCGCAGCACGGCGGCGCGCGCAAGGGCGCAGCGCAGCGGAGTGCACGCGGGAGGGCGCAGCGCAGCACGGCGGCGCGCGCAAGGGCGCAGCGCAGCGGAGTGCGCGCGGGAGGGCGCAGCGCAGCACGGCGGCGCGCGCAAGGGCGCAGCGCAGCGGAGTGCGCGCGGGAGAACGCAGCGCAGCACGGCGGAGCGCGCAAGGGCGCAGCGCAGCGGAGTGCGCGCGGAAGGGCGCAGCGCAGCACGGCGGCGCACGGAAGGGCGCAGCGCAGCGGAGTGCGCGCGGGAGGGCGCAGCGCAGCACGGCGGCACGCGCAAGGGCGCAGCGCAGCGGAGTGCGCGCGGGAGAACGCAGCGCAGCACGGCGGCGCGCGCAAGGGCGCAGCGCAGCGGAGTGCGCGCGGGAGGACGGTCCGGGTGGCCTTCTTCTTCTCCAAGTTGGCTGAGAAGAACACAAACAATGGGTTCCAAGTTCAAAATCTCACAACTTTGCCAATAAAACTCCAAATTCGGATTTTTAAGTTCTAACTTGGGTGAAATTTGATTCTCTACAACATAGAGGCATCAAAACCCACCAAAACCAACTCAAAATAGATCAAAACCACTAATTTTCGAAAATGGGAAAAAGTTAGATCTAGAACAGATGAAGCTTCAAAACACAAAACATCAAGACCTAAGATTGTTCAAAACCATCTCCTTAAGCTAATGGACAAATAATATTGGGTCCTTATGTAGTGGCAAGGAGCACTTGCCTATGGTGTGGTGTTGTGTGGAAGAAGAAAGAAGAAGAAGAAAATTAATGGAGAGTAAAGAGGAGAGAGAAAGTTAGGTGGGGATATAATGAGGGTGGTTGTGGTGGAAATGAGGGAGGAGTATAGGTTAAGGTGTTCCACTACATTTTAAACCAACCAACTAAACCAAACCAATTAAAACCAAGCCGAACCAAAACTCGAAATACGAGAGAACCCAAAATTCTGCAAGTCGAGAAAATTAAAATACAAGCCAAAATCCAACTACGAGCATAAATACGAAATACGGAAAAATGAGGGTGACACCCTATATGGGCCCCATGTGATATCCTGTGTAATAACATAACCTGTTTAGATCCTTGTGTATTGATTGGGGATACGGGGGAGTGCTAGTAGTCGTGTGAACAATTCCTTTGTAGTGTAGATTCCTGTGCACCTCGACATCCTGTGCAAATCTGTCCTGTTCACATGTGCTATCTCGTACTCTGACTCATTAGCCACTGTTAGTTCTTTATGTATAGTAGATATTTACATTACAGTTCTCTTCATGTTTACATACAGCATTTCTTCAGTACCTGTATCTTACTTTACTGCATGTTATATGTTTTCTAACCTGCTATGATCTGTTGAGATGTACTGTGCTCGCTCCAGTCCTGACTGGACCTGTTGATAAATTTTACAGATAGCCTGGAGGTGCCTGCTAGCCTAGAGGAGACACATTAGAGGTTGTTTAGGTAGTTATTTTATTTTGTCTGGAGTTGTATTTACTTTGTGGATTACTGTATCTTTATTTAAGTTTTGAGATGTACTTCTGGGTTTATGTATCTTAGACACTTAGACTTCTATCTCCTGTATTTATTTTGGATTTCATGTTTTATCTATCCTTATCATGCTCTACCTTAGATGTGATTGAGTTTGTATCTGCTATGTCACTCCCATTCGGGGAGTATAAACTGTTTAGTCTTATACTGTTAGATGCATTGAGACCTAGGACAGCGTTCTACCGCCGACACTGCGGCGTAGGCTGGGCGTTGTTACGTTCTCGTGCCCTAACTCTAGGGTGCGGGTCGTGACAGAAGGGAACGGGGTCGGTCGGAGGTGGCGCGGGTGGAGCCGAGCTCTGGTCGCGGGTGGGGAAGGAGAGAGTGAAGGGGTGAGGAAAAATTGAAGAATGATAGTGAAGGGTGCTGGTGGTGAATGGTTGAGGTGGTGGAGGGGGTTTTAAATGGGAAATGGGATAAGTGGTGCTGGTGGGGTGTGCTCGTGAGTAAATAAAGGAGGAGTTTGGGAAGGAGCAGGAGAATAGGGTGATGGCTTGGTCGTGGGAGACCAAGCCAGTTAGGTTGGGTGTTTTTTTGTAATATATATCTATAATCAGAATTTTAAAAAGGGGGGAAAAGGATAGGTTCGGAACTGGGATTGGGTTTCGGGAACCGGGTTCGAACTCGGGTCAGACTCCGGTCACGGGATCGGGGCAGGGCCACAAACAAAAATCAACGATAAATTTAAAAATAATATTTTTCTAATTCCGACTAATAAATAATAATAATAAACTAAAATTACACTACAATTCAACAATTCATAAATCCTAAAATTTTGGGTTTCATAATCTTCCCTCCTTAGAAAATTTCGTCCTCGAAATTAAAGGCAGGGTTAGGGGTTACCTCAAGTCTCAAACAGATACGGATACTGCTCCCGCATCTTGTCTTCTCGCTCCCAGGTAGACTCGCCTGGTGAGTTGTGCCGCCACATAACTCTGACTATCGGCGTCACAGAGTTTCAGGTTCTCTTCTCTCCTCTGTCCAATATTGTCACTGGCTTCTCTGGCACTGTAAGGCTGGGTCCAATTTCCAGCTCCGAATGGTCCAAGATGTGGTTCGGGTCCAGGATGTAGCGTCTCAGCTGTGAAACGTGGAAGACGTTGTGGAGCCTTCGAGACTTGGGGGTAGAGCCACCCGATAAGCCACTTCTCCAATCCTGTTAAGTACTTCAAAAGGACCAATATACCTGGGGCTTAGCTTTTCTGCTCTGTCGAAATAGATGGTTCCTCTGGTATGAAAGATCTTCACGAACACACTGTTACCTTCTTCGAACTCCAACGGCCGTCGGCTGCTATCGGCCCAATGCTTCTGTCTGTCCTAGGCAATCCTGAGCTTGTCTCTGATCATCTTTACCTTCTCTGCTGCATCGGTCACCATCTCAGGTACAAGCAATACTCGTTCTCCTATGTCGTCCCAAGCAAGTGGAGTGCGGCAACGACGTCCATAGAGTGCCTCGAACGGTGTCATACCGATGCTAGCTTGGTAGCTGTTGTTGTAGGAAAACTCTACGAAGTGCAAATGGTCTTCCCAAGACCCTCCAAATTCTAAGACGCAGGATCTCAGCATGTCTTCTAGCGTCTGGATTGTTCTCTCTGATTGTCCGTCAGTCTGGGGATGGTAGGCGGTGCTGAACTTCAATTACGTTCCCAAACTGTCAAGCAAGCTCTTCCAGAAGTGAGAGGTGAACCTGGTATCCCTGTCAGACACAATACTTACCGGAACTCCATGAATCTGGTAGATGTGCCGCATGTGCAGTGCCGCCAACTTCTCAGTGGATAGACCCACCTTGAAAGGAATAAAGTGGGCAGACTTCGTCAGTCGGTCCACGATAACCCAAATGGCATCCTTCCCTCCTTGGGATCGAGGCAGTCCTGACACAAAGTCCATCGTTATGTGTTCCTATTTCCACTCTGGGATGTCTAGCGGCTGCACCTGTCACCCCCCAATTTTCAGAAACAGGAGTATTTTTGTCATTTTTCATTTTAGAATATTTTTGAAATTATTTATTTGGCTTAATTGCTACTTGATACCCTCAACTATTACCATTTTTCAACTTTGTATCCTAAACTTTTTTTGTAACAACTTGATACCCGGATATTATTTTGGACAAAATGCCCCTACCCCTAACCTCCCTCCCCCGTGCTCGCTTCGCCCCCCCACCCCTCTGCTAGCTCCGACCGCAGCTCCCCCCTGCTCGCTTCAGGCCATCCCCCCTGCTCGCTTCAGGCCATCCCCCCCTCTTGCTCCGGCCGTCCGCCCGCTTCGCCTCTCCCCTAGGGCTCGGCAGCGGGAGGAGGGGGGCTGGGAAGGGGGTGCAGGGCGGGAGGCGGGGGCAGGAGGTGGCCCGGAAGCGAAGAGGGGGGGAGGTTGGCCGGAAGCGAGGAGGGGGGGTCGGCCGGAGCTAGCAGGGGGGTGGCCGGAGTGGGGGAGGGGGTGGAGGGAGGGAAGGGATAAGGGCATTTTGGGATTTTTTTAAATGTTAGGTATTAAGTTGGAAAAAAATAGTTGAGGTATCAATCTGTTACGAAAAAAAGTTTAGGATATCAACTTGAAAAAGTGTGATAGTTGAGGGTAGCAATTAGCAATTAAGCCTATTTATTTATTTATAATATTATTTTGGGGTTATTTGAGTCGGGTTTGAATTTCAGTTCAATCCGACTTGTAACGGGGACCCGGGGGTAGTTTGACTCTAGTGGGACCCACACACTAGTTAGCCATGGCCCACATGATATTTATTTTAGTTAGTGGTTAGACTAATTAATTATGGATAGGGTTTGGTTAGATTAGAGAGTTAGAATAACTAATTTAGACTCAACCATTTAGCCCATTCCTAATATTAATTAATAGGATTAGTGGGGGGCTATTTTGGACTTTCAATAGGGGGACACATGGCCCATTATGGCCAGCCACAATAAGGATAGGGTTGAGCCTCCCATTTGTCATTATCCATCTATTTTTCTCTCTCTTGTTCTTCCTCAAATTTTTAGAGAGGATTTCTATTGATTTTCTCCACCAAATCCATTATTTCATCCACCAAATCTTCTTCTTTCCTTCTCTACTCAAGCCAAGGAGGAAGCTAGCCAAGTTTGGGAGGATTAGGAGCTCGTTCGTGTCCTTTTGGAATCTCTAGTGTCGGTGTCATGTCGGAAGGCTTTTCCTTGAATCTCTCTTCCGGAAGGTATAATCTCTCCTTAAACCATCCCTACATGCATATAGGTTGATTTTGATCCATAGAAATGACCTCCATGGTTGTGTCTCCATTGTGTCCATTTCGAGTCCATTGGAGACTTTTAGGAGTGTCCTATGTGTAGGCTTATGTCTGGGAAAGTCTCTATTTGGACACTTGTATTTATTATGCATATTGTTTAAATGTTGTTTTAATATTTAATCTCAGATTTCTAATAGTTTAGAGGTGAGTTTTCTAAGTATCATATTGTACCATTTATTTACCTATATATTGTATATATATATATTGGTTATATATGTTTTCTCTCTCTCTCTCTCTCTATATATATATAATATATTATAGATATATATATATATTATATCTATATATATATATAAATAATATATATATATATATTATTTGTGGCTTATTATATATGTATATATATTATGGTGTGTATGTGAGTAATTATTGTGTTTGGGTGTATGGAGGATTTCGGCCAAGGGGAGGAAGTTAGAGAGTATGGTGTTGATTTGTTGTACGTATATGTGTGTTGTGTAGTGAGAGTGTTTGAGTGCTTGTGTGAGAGAGTTTAGAGAGAATGGGTTGAGAGTGGTGGTTGTGTGTGTGTGCATATATATATATATATATATATATATATATTATTATATATCTAATATATAATACATATACTATATATATATAGATATAAAAAAAAAAAAACTATACATATATTATATATATTATATATATATAGATATATATATTATATATATATATATAGTGTGTGTGTGTGTGATTTTGTCTCTATAGTTTGTGTGTGGGGGATGGGGGAATAGAGATTTCGAGAGAGGGAGGGCAGTAGCTGCCCCATACCAGCATGTTCCAGCCACATCCACCACCATGTAGCAGTCCTAAAACATCCCTAAAACTGTCCTTAAACCCAGTCCCAAATAGGCTACACCAGCCATTACCTGCCCAAAAACCTGTCCAAAACCCACAAAACAGTCCCCCATAAACCTGATAAACAGCCCCATTCCAGCCTTGTTTAACCCCTTTGACAGTCCAAAAAACTGTCCCTAAAGCAGCCTCCTTAACCACCCTACAGTCCCCATTGTTGCCCAATTTTCAGTCCCTTTACCTGTCCTAAACTCAGCAATGGCTGTCCCCAACTGTCCCTAAAAACCAGTCCCACATACCAGTCCTAACTGGTCATTAATAGCCCCATAACCAGCCTGTGTACCCATATTTCAGTCCTTGGTAACAGCCATGGCCCCATATCTGTCCTAAAATAGCCCCCATGGACAGCCCCAAGCGTGTCCCAAAACAGTCCCCTGTTTTAGTCTAAAACAAGTCCCATACCAGCCCTTGCTTAACCCCACATAGTAGTCCAAAAGCAACCACATTCAGTCCTATCCTAGCCCCCAACCTGTCCTATATTTCAGCCTAAATTCAGCCTGAAATCAGCCTTAAATGGCCTTAAATTCAGCCCTTGTTTAGCCTACATTAGCCCTTAAACTCAGCCATGAACACCTATTGTCCAACCCCAATACAACCCATAGGTTTTCCCAAACCTGTCCTTAAATCACCCCCAAATCAGTCCCTACATTCATCTAGGAGTGTGTGTGTATGTGAGCTATGGTGTATCTAGAGGGTTATATCTATGTGTCTAATAGCCTATAGGAGAGCCTATATGTAAGCCTAGGTGAGAGCCTATGAGTGTGGTATCATGGGTGTTATGTGTGAGTGAGTGAGTGAGTGAGTGAGTTTGTGTGGGTGAGTGTTAGTGAAATGTGAGAATGGTATATGTATATGGTAAGGTAATGGGTAGGGTAAACCAACATATGTTCTAAGATAAGAGATACTAGGATACCTATATTTCTTGGTAGGTAAACCTTAGATAGGATCTAGCTACCCTAAGGAGCCTAGGCTAGTATTGGGTATTAGCGGGGTTTTCTTTATATTGGCAAGGTATCGGGATTACCTTGGTAAGGGTAATGTAGGTTTTACCTAGAACTAAGGTATTTGAGTTTAGAGTCTAAGATATGGTTAGAACTTGGTTCCCTTGGTTGGTAATGATCAAATATAGTGCTCCAGACTAGTTTTGGCTTCGGTTGACCATTTTGACCAAAAGTCAACCAAGAGTCAACTTAGCCTATAAGTGACTAGATTTGACCGAAACCAAACCAGAGTTGACCAGTTGACTGAAAGTCAACAGTTGGTCAACATTAGACTAGTTTGACCTAGGGTTGACATAGAGTTGACCAGAGTTGACCAGGGTTGACCAGTTGACCAAAAGTAACTTTAAGTGAACTTTGACGCCGTTGACCTAGTTTGACTTGGATTGACTCCCAGGTGACTTGGTATGACCTAGTATGAACCGTATGACCTAGACTCATTTGACCTAGATTGACCTAGTTTGACTTAGACTTGCATTTATGAAATTAGCTTCTTTCATTATAAAAACCATGTTTGACTCAGTATTTATTTTAGGTCTGTGATTACTCTGCGGTCTGTTCACCTTATCAGCTCAGGACCACAGGCGAGTACATTCACTGATAGTTTTCATTATCTTGATATCTACTATATCTGATTCAGTTGTAGTCTTACATGATTTCCGACACGATGGATCACGGACTAGTATACGTCGGATCCTGTCATGAGATTTTTCCGTATTTCTTTGGTATATTGGTGTGTGATATCCATGTTTCATGTACTTATATAGACATCGATTGGGAGGGGCTGATCACCTGCTTTTGAATTCCGTTATCATGACGTGCCATGTCCGGATCCATGATACTATTCGGGGATAGGGTAATTATTAGGGGTTATGTGATCAAGTCCCATGTCCTTTTTGCTTGCGCCACTCTCACCTCACGTAGGGTGTAGCAGATACCTCCATGTCCATGTTATCCAGGTTGACCGGCATGACTTTCCGTTGAGGTCATCGCGGATTGACGGGCCAAATGGATAACCCTACCATGATTCCCTAGCCGATCACATAGCGCTCCAATAATTCAAGTCACATTTTTATATTTATTTATCCTAGGAGGCTAAGTTCTGTTCGGGAGAAGAGTTACAACCCCGGTCCTTGTTTGGTTTAAGGGTTGTAATTCGGCTTTCGAATAGTTTCTAAGTCATCCTATATATATTGTCGTCCTATTCAGTACTCACATCTATTATACATTTCCTGCTGATTTTACCTTATATTTCACATATATTTGTCTTGTATTTCATTATGTTGTCTCTTATAGTATTTGTCAATTCACATGGAACTGCTGTTGGTTTTTGTACTTGCTCATTTTCCTGATAGGATACCGTTGACAATTTTACAGATATTTCTGAGGCATGCTGCTCGACCTATATGGGGTCGAGACAGATGGAGACTCAGGCCAGGGCTATGGCCGGATAGTTTGGCCACTAGGTTTTATACTCCCTGAGTAGTTAGCTTAGTTAGGTCTGCCTGGACTGCGATCCAGCTTTTGCTTTAGACTGTAGTAGTTATATTTATATTGAGACTCTGTGATGTTATGTATAGCTCTGGACTTGTGTGGATCTTGAACTTATTTCCTGCTTTCATCTATCATATTTTCTTTCCGTGCTATCTACCTTAGTTTGTTTTTGTGATTGAGACTGTATTGCTATGTCACCTCCATTGGGAGTGTATATACTGTACATGTACCTTTATCTGTTTAGTATAGTTATTGTAGACGACCTATACAGCGTTCTACTGTCGATTCTGCGGCGTAGGCTGGACGTAACCGCGTACTCGTGCCCCTAATCAGGGTACGGGTCGTGATACATTTTTGTGGTGGCCCATGCAGGTCAGTGTCGCAATTAGTGCGATCTCATAATGGTGCTCGACTTAGAGTGCTAATTACTAGCCTGCGACTAGGATATAGGATCTAGGATATGATAGGAGTTACTCAATCATATTTTAGGAAAAATCTGATCTTTTGATTACCATGACAACTCTTCTTGCATTGAATTCAATTGTCCTCCTTTGATAATATCTTATCTTGTGCCATATTGATCTCTTGGGTTCAATTCGTCCTCAGGATGGCGATTACTCGTTCTCAGGCAGCAGGACATAGTGCAGTTCCAGAGAGATCCGATCTAGTAGGACCTTCACTTTCGGTTACGGGAGCAGCAGTCTCAGTCCCTGCCCTTCAGACGGGAGCAGCAGCGACAGTTCCGGGAGGTCTTCCACCTCCAGCAGTGAGACCGTCCATAGTCATTCCTGATATTCTCCCACCGCTGCCTCCGCTACCGACGGATACTCAGGGGATGATGGCCCTTCTGAAGCAGATGTTGTAGATCCAGAGAGCACAGGTCGAGGCACAGTACCGCCAGGCAGAGGTGATGCGGCAGAGCATGGAGAACTCCTACCGGCTGGTGATGGCAGCAATTGAGAGAGTTGCACCGGGTACAGTTCAGGATACCCCAGTTCAGCACCAGGAACAGAAACAGGACCAGAGGCAGACTACTCCGTACAGTTTTTGAGGAAAACCGGGGACGCTTGGGAGGTTTACAGGATGAGGTTGGGCGTGTGTCTATACTGCGGGGCGCCCGACCACCAGCTGAAGGATTGCCACACTCGTGGAGTCCGAGGAGGCCAGGACAGGGTACACCAGGCACCGGCACGTGTCGACCAGCAGCAGGGTCCGGGCAAGAGACATGCCATCCAGTGTGCCTTCTGTAAGAAGATGGGGCACACCCGTGAGGTTTGTAGGATGAAGCTGAGATTTTATTTATTCTGTGGAGCTCCAGAGCACCAGATGAAGAACTGTGCTGCCCGTGCAGCCAGACAGGCAGGCCAGGACAGAGTGCAGCAAGCTAGAGGAGGCCCAGGGGTGTGCTTTCGTCATGGCAGTTGAGGATAGTCAGGCAGCAGCAGGGCAGAGTGTGCAGGTTCCAATCTTCGATCTCATTTCCGTTATTGCCTCCTTATAAACTATTTGAGATTCGATTCCATCTGTTCCTTGATTAGTTGATGAAAAAAATTATTCTTGTGATGTGATTTCCTTCTGAGGTAAGTCGTATGGGCTAGGTCACCTCGATTATGAGATTTTAGAATACTCTAGGGTCATGCTAGCAGGCATAGTGAGGACATATAGTCGGATTATGGTCGTATTTCTCGGGTATGGGAGTTTAAGGTTTTCGCTGCCAAGCATGCGACAATGCAAAAATTTTAAATACCATAATTCTAGAGGTATGTACCATAGTTGAGGACTCTGTGATTATCGTAGCCTTGCTCACTGGCATGACGGAGATTCTGAGTATCATGATGATTGGACAGACGCATACGATTATCGATTTGCATGATTTTTTTTTTGTGTTTACTTTATTTTAATTTTTGAAGATGATTCTTTTAAGGTGGATAGACTTATAGCACCCAGTTTCTATTTGAGAGTAATTTTAAATTTTATAATTTTAGTCATTTAATTCATGCTTTGATTTTAGATTTTAAATCATTTTAAATTTTAAGCCATGACTTGTGATTTTGATATTTTACTATTGTTTGGTTTTAATTTCGAGGACGAAAGTTTTTAATAGATTTGTCATCCCCAGTTTTCAGAACAGAGATATTTTTGTCATTTTTTATTTTAGAATATTTTTAAAATTATTTATTTATTTATATTATTTTGGGATTATTTGAGTTGGGTTCGAATTTCAGCTCAATCCAACTTGTAACGGGGACCCGGGGGTAGTTTGACTCTAGTGGGACCCACACATTAGTTAGCCATGGCTCACATGATATTTATTTTAGTTAGTGGTTAGACTAATTAATTATGGATAGGGTTTGGTTAGATTAGAGAGTTAGAATAACTAATTTAGCCTCAACCATTTAGCCCTTTCCTAATATTAATTAATAGGATTAGTAGTGCCCCGCTCCTCGCGGTCCACTATATAATACCTACGGCTTGTTGACTCGGTCATGAACTGAGTATTTGGTGAAACCTTTGCCGGTATCGATTGATCACGGATGAAATGCAATGAACCTTTCCAATTGATGGATTGACTTCTATTGAAATGAATCTAAGAGTTTTGCTGAATGTTTTCTCTCGCTGCTTGGTTTTGATGAATGCGTTTTCGTGTTGGTTTTCGATGATTGGTTTTCATTGTTCGCTTTTATCGTATTTCGCATTCATTTCGAATCTTGAGAGAAAGAGACGAAGTATGCTAATCAACTGTTGGTGCCAATGTAGGGTGCGTGAATTGTTCGTGAACGGCGCATGAAGTCCCTCCTTCTCTCTACTAAGATTCATCTCGGTGAGTTGCTTCAACCGAACAAACATTGATCTGTATGCCTAGGAAAATGATCTCTAGTCCACTCTGTTGCCTTGTCCCGATGATCAACGATACCCCAACAAAAGATAAGAGAAGATAATTCAATTGAATCAAATGAAAGAATATGTGTTGCTACTCTATCTGCTCGATAAGAATGATCATCTGCTTGTCACCAGTATGCTTGAAAATGTAGACATGTACAGACAAACTTGTACGTGTTGAGATGAACCTGAAGGCACGAAACAAACGTGTCGTATATCTGTGCATAAGTCCAAATGTGTCTCATCTGATAGAACGGCTAGAGCATGCATTTGGTCTCGGACAACTTGTATACAAGGAAACATTTGTCTCTCGGGTGGTATCTGGGGGCACCTGGAACCGCTCGGCCTAGGAGAGATTAGGGCCTCCATGTGAAAATGGGAGTCGATCTGAGTCCTTAGCGACGAGCTGAACCAAAGAGTCACAGCGGCTAATCATGGGGATAACCCATGGACCAACATATAGAATAGTCCACCTGCATGACCCGAATGACAACTTCAATATCTGCAAGAATGAATCATAAATTACTCATTATGCAAATTGTGCTAACGTGGTTGTGTGCAGGGATGACTGCCGGCGAGGGTAAGTTGCTATGAATTATATTCTACTACTGTCATGTTCGTATGAATTGTTAAAAAGAACCTAGACAAGTAGAAAGATCACTAGTAATTGTTAGCTCAACATATTGATTTAGTGCAGAGATTTGCGAGTTCGGCCAAAAGCCTCTCGCCAGTAGATGATGTGCTGACCACGTCGTGGGGCATCTTTTTCAGAAAGCAAAAGGAGACAGGGAGATTTCAAGTGAGGCACCGAAGCTCGTCTAGCCCAGTAGAGCTCGTGGATCGCCTCGAAGTTTCATTTTTATTCCAGTCAAGTTTCAAGTTTTCATTTCCTTTGAAGGTGTCTTTCAATTCCAGCTTGTAATAAAGATATGATGTATGGGCATTGTGGCTAATTTCAAAAGAGTGTTTCAAAGAGTATCATGTAGCCAAATTATAAGGCAAATCTGAGTTCGCAAAGCTTTGTACTTGTATCTCTATCAAGTACCAATAAAATGAGTATTTCTATTTCAAATCTCTGTGTCCCATTTGGTTTTCTGCAATGAATGGGTGCGTGCGTGTGTTTTGCTTAACTAATGGGTGCGTGCGTGTGTTTTTGCTTGACTAGTTATTTTTGTGCAGGTACATGGCCTTGTGCAAGCGCAACTTAGGCTTGCACGGCATCACGTCTTAGCGAGGATGATCGATCCCGCAGGGATCCAGGCAAACGGACGACCCTAGAGGGATCGGGGCGTGATAATTAGTGGGGGGCTATTTGGACTTTCAATAGGGGACACATGGCCCGTTATGGCCAGCCACAATAAGGATAGGGTTGAGCCTCCCTTTGTCATTATCCATCTATTTTCTCTCTTGTTCTTTTCCAAATTTTTAGAGAGGGTTTCTATTGATTTTTCTACCAAATCCATCATTTCTTCCACCAAATCTTCTTCTTTCCTTCTCTACTCAAGCCAAGGAGGAAGCTAGCCAAGTTTGGGAGGATTCGGAGCTCGTTCGTGTTCTTTTGGAATCTATACGTGTCGGTGTCGTGTCGGAAGACTTTTCCTTTGAATCTCTCTTCCGGAAGGTATAATCTCTCCTATAAACCATCCCTACATGCTATAGGTTAATTTTGACCCATAGGAATGACCCCCATGGTTTGTGTTTCCATTTGTGTCCATTTCGTGTCCATTTGAAGACTTTTAGGAGTGTCCTATGTGTAGGCTTGTGTCATAGTGGGAAAGTCTCTATTTGGACACTTGTATTTATTATGCATATTGTTTAAATGTTTTTAGTATTTAATCTCAGATTTCTAATAGTTTAGAGGTGAGTTTTCTACGTATCATATTGTACAATATTTATTTACCTATATATTGTATATAATATATATATATATATATATATATTATATATATCTATATATATATATATAATATTACTATATATATATTTGTGGCTTATACATATATATATATATATATAGATATATATATATA
>JANAVB010007199.1:0-220000 GCA_029216955.1 Iris pallida
CATAATTATAGTTTACCAAATCCTATGTTTGGTTGAGTTGGATTTTGAATTTGTATTTGGATTTGGAATTCATGATTTAGATTTGAATTTTGGATTTTCAAATCCAATCCAAACCCAAATCCTTTTTACCAACAATCCCCTAGGGAAAAAATGTGTTATTTGGTTGGTATAAAAAAGTGGAAAGTAATTTTTTATATTATTAGTAAATAAATTTAGTTAATCAATTAAAATAATTATTAATATAATTAATTACTATTCATAAATGACTAATAAATACTTTATATTAGATTAGTTAATATATTAATTATTATTAAGGATATAATTGTATTAGTTAATTTGCATATTCCTCATTAATATCATATGGATTGAGAATCTGAGATCCCCCCTTCCTCTTCTCCATTTGCTCTGTAGCATGTGGGCATAGTTTCAACCAACATCCTCTCTTTTTTAGAGGATGTGGAAATCTATATTTTGGAAAAGTTCATACGAAACATGAACTACATTTCTAAATTGTCCTATCCACCTGAACCAAACAGGGGGGAAAAAGTGAAAATCTTCTTTAAAATTCTTTTACCAAACAGGCCTACAGGAATTCAAAGTCACTGTTATCACTCTTGAAATAGCAAATTCAGTGTTACTTATTCAGCTGCTGTATATAATTGTTACCTGTCAAACTATTCAATATTAGCTCTCATACATAACTCCTATGCTTTATGTGAACATTTTGCCCTCTGTTACCTGTAGAAACTAAAAGCTAATCTTTGAATTTATCCAGAAGGTACAAAAGAGAGTATGTTTTACTTTATACGTAGTACTTTGTGCAAGCACGCTGTATTGCATGTCTTTTGGGGTCACTGTCCCCACTTCCACCAGTTTATATGGAAGGAATATACGTCTCTGTGGCTCAATCTACTGACTTTCGTCACACAGCCAAAGTTTTATGGTGTTGTCGAGGAAAGAATAGAATGCGAATATCACAATGTATTGGTGTGTAATAATGTATCCAATCGCCATCAACATTCGTGTAATAGTTTCATAATCTATTTAGGGAGGAGCATTTCGTTTATTTGGTTTCAGCGGAACCGAAATAGTGAAATCGAATAAACCAAAATTCTAAAAATTCATTACCGAAATCGAACCGAAATTAGCCATAACCGAAATCGGATGAACTGATAATTGATTTGGTTGATCTTTATTGCTTAATGGGACGGACACAAAGTGGGATAGTGGTAAAGATTTGTAACTTTTATACATATGTTTGTTCTATTTCAAAGGGTCCAAGTTGGACTAGTTATTAAATTACTAAATTTAGGTTTTAAAAGCATACATAAAATGTCGTTTTCAAATATACACAAAATATATACGTTTTAATTCATAAATATGCATAAAATTGAAGGTATTTTACAATTGGATAAGTTTTATTCGATTTTGGATCGAAACTAAAATCCAAAATGGGAAACCCAAACCAATTTTTTCTATTTTTCAAAATTTTTGTAACCGGGCCAAATATCTTATTCCTTTAAGTTCTTGGTCCAAAATCAAATAATGCTCACCCCTAATCCTTGATCTGCATGCACATAGATGGCCCACCTGTCATTGAGGATGCATGCAAATAGGAGACGATTAATTATCGAGTCTTAGAGCATCTCCAACCCTATTGTGAGTTTAGAAAAATTGGTTGCCACATAGGAAAACAAGCTTTCATTTCAAAAAATTCTCCAATACAAATGTAGAATAAACACATGAAGTTGACATGGCAAGGACAATGTGAAGTTGGTTGTCTAGATCTAGACAATGCACTTCACAATGACTTTGTCTCCACATCATCAATATGAATAGAAATATTTATAAAAAAATAAAGAAATGGAGTTGTCTTGAAGTTAAAAAAAAATACTTTTTATTGTCTTCTCAATACTTTTGCATCGGAGAACACTTTTTTTTTTATCTCATTGTCTTGTGTGAATATTATCTTGCCACATAGAAAAGACATTGTCTTGTGTCTCATGTCACATAGGATCACAACACAAACAAGACAATAGGGTTGGAGATGCTCTTAATGCTAATTTGACTGGGTTTCTTCTCTTAAATCTCCACTTACAACAAAATGAGTGGCTATGAAAAAGTGTGATATCACTACACACCTTTCGTTTGTACTTGTACTGTATTTTGTTTTGTTTTATTCCTTTTCGGTGAACACTAGGGGTGAGCGTTCGGTTTATTCGGTTCCAACCGAACCGAATAACCGAAAATCGAATTGGACCGAAACCGAATAAGCAAAACCGAAATCGAACCGAATTGGTCAATAATCGAACCGAACCGAATTAAATTGGTTCGGTTTATTCGATTTATTCGATTTTTGGGTTTATTTGTGCTTTTTTTTGTTAATATATATAATAACTAAATATACCTAGATATATTAGTATATATCTATAGTATTTACCTATATATATTTAGAATATACCTATAATATATATATATATATATATATATATATATATATATATATATAAACTAAATTTTTTTATTTGGTTTTTTGGTTTTGGACCGAAACCGAAATCCAAAACCGGTACCGAAACTGAATAAAAAAATTTAGTATTTTCAAAACCGAAACCGAACCGAATTTTTTTAAAACCGAACCGAATCTCTTATTCTGTTCGGTTCGATTTTCGGTCCAAAACCGAATAATGCTCATCCCTAGTGAACACTAGGCAGATCCCCAAGCAAGATTTTGAGTGGTGGAATTAGTTTCTTACTACTTAGTAACTTAAGCTTCATTAGGCACTAACTAATGTGCTTGCTAAATAACGAAACAAATTATAAAAAAATAAAAAAAGCAAGGACTTGATGTAAAGTTTAGGTTTATGGGAAATATTTATTATGTATTTTAATGCGCTACTCGTTTGTGTCAATGCCATTTGTCTCTCTTCCAAAACTTCGTTGTCATTGTGTACTCCATCTAGGGCACAAGTATATTCTTCGACAAAAACAAAAGAACTCCTTGTGTAGAAACAATCAAAAGGAACCTTCTACTTTTTCACTTTTTCAACAAAGCTAGAATTAGTGGGCATTAGGCCTCAATTAGATAGTTTTTCCGAAATTTTCAAAAAAGCAGCCTAGATTAGAAAGAACGAGACATTAATCTTGTTTGACGAGCGAAAGTCATAACATAGTTCCAGCATCTCCTAATGGCGAGCCATCTTCCTCCTTCCTCCAGCTAGAAGCGAGCGAGATATGGGGCTTGCTAGAGCCATGGCCAGCCGACGAGTTGACTGTCCTATCCAAAGCTAGTTTTTGTTGCCCCCTAGACTCTTATTGTGGGTTGATTATGGAGGATCACCTGCGACTCCGACCTCTTATGGGGTTAAGACTGAGCTTGTGAGTTGCCCCAACCAGCAGGGAGTTGTTCAAGTCCGAACTCTTGTTTAGTTTACCCCTAGGTCGGCCAACGTGATAAAAATCTCTTGATAACTATATGTTTGGATACTCGAAGATGGGTGGCGAAAGAACAAAATAACGATCTTACCCATGAAATGAAAATTAGTGATCATACTCAAATTTCTAGGTCAAATACTTGTATAGCAAATCTAAAAATCCAGTACTCAAATTTCATTTACGTATTTCGATCATTTACTGTTTCCTTTAATGCTAGTTGCAACATCAGATATAACTCATTTATACTGAGACGACTTATTAATCTTTGTCCAATGAAATGAAAATTAGTGATCCGAGCCAATTGGTTAAGGAGAGAGGCATACCTTCGAGAGGTTGAAGAGTTCGAGCAACCAAACTCTCTTAGAAATTTTCATCTTATTAATAATGAATGTTACTTTCAAATAAAATCATATTAGACAACGTAATGTAGGATAGAAATTGAAAATCATTTGAAAGTATTTTTTTTGCAATTTTTATGTGTAAATTCTGCCAACTATGATTTAAAAAATTCTTATTATAGAAAGTACGATAGAAACTCAATTTTAGAAATTTTCGTTGGAGATGGCCTAAATCAATTGGTTTATGCGAACGATGAAACATTATCAGTTACCATATAAATTAATATATTTACTCTTGAATTTCTCACGAAACTATCAAACAAAAAGTACGTTTAATTCAAAAGTGTTAAGTTATGAGTTATTAATAACTTGCTAATACCTTTCATTTCCCGTAAAATAACTAACGGCAGTTCATCTCGTAAATGACATCTGTTTCGTTCCGGTGTTTGGGACTTTCACCATATAGAATGGATGGAAACGACATGCTAAAATGCTTGTGAGAGTATCATTTGACGTTTATCATTTGAAATTTAGGATGTAAATGACAAATGCTTGTGAAGTATTATCATTTGAAATTTAAGACTAAACTTTTAACATTTCAAATGTGACTTGAGAATGACTTGGATCTGTACAAAAATAAATAGTTACGTGACAACGTGATGGCCCACCTGTCATTAACGGGCAATCAATTAGAAAAAAAGATTGAAGTACAAGTATTGTAGGGTGTGTTTGGTAACACTGAAGTGGGCTATGGATTCCACTGTTCATTGGAAGTGGGCCATCGAATTCAAGTTCCGGTGTTTGGTTCGCGGGAATGTGGGAGTGGAATTTGGTAAGTGCAGTTCCTGAAATCCATGGGGCCCACCTCCAAATCCGGAAAACAACTTCCTCTTTTTTGTTGAGGATGTGGGTTGGAAAGTGAAAAAAGGTAGAAGTAAGTAATTAATTAATATATATAGTACTTAGTTAATCACAAATATTTACTAACTAATTAAATAATTAAATAATTATAATTATAATTATAATTATAATTATTATTATTATATACCGATTTCTCTTTATATAATATCGAATTATTATAATAATAATAAATTATTTAATAAAAATGACATTGAATAATAATAATAATAATAATAATAATAATAATAATAATAATAATAATAATAATAATTTTAAGATTACCAAAATGATATTGAATAATAATAATAATAATAATAATAATAATAATAATAATAATAATAATAATAATAATAATAAAAAAAATGATATTGAATAATAATAATAATAATAATAATAATAATAATAATAATAAATAATAATAATAGTAATAATAATAATAATTTTAAGATTACCAAAATGATATTGAATAATAATAATAATAATAATAATAATAATAATAATAATAATAATAATAATAATAATAATAATAATAATACCAAATTATTTTATTATTATTATTATTATTTTGTAATTAAAATTAAAATGACCGATATTATTGTTATTATTTTTTAACTAAATTAATTATCATAATTTTTATTATTATAACATATTGTTTTACTTTCCACTTTCCTATCTCAACCAAACACATTCCTCTGATTTTTCACTTCTCACTTCTCACTTCCTATCTCAACCAAACACATTTTTCCCCTATTGGGGGACAAGAAAATACATGGATTCCTATCCCACTTTCTCCTTTGAAAGTCCAAATCCATATTTTCTAACACTTACGGTTTACCAAACAGGCCCTAATATGAAACAAAAAAATGTGATATCATTGCACACTTTTGTTTGTAATTTTACTTTCTATTCCTTTGTGGTGGACACTATAGTATAGGCTTATCACCAAAGCCAATATTTTGAGTGGTTGAATTTGTTTTCTTAGTACTTAAGCTTCATTAGACACCAATAGGCTTTGCTAAACAACCTTAAATAAAATAATTCAAGGACTTGACGTAAAGTTTAGGTTCAGCAGTCGGAGAGATATCCGCAATATCCCTCTCAAGTACAGATTTGGCGACGAAACTTTCGCATTATCCCTCTCAGGTACAGATTTTATCATCGGTGCCTTTGGAGCTCCCGACGGATTTCGTACAAAAACTCTCCACTCAAAGCTTACTAACCTAGGAGTTACCGTAGCACCCAATCACAGCCAATTTGCTCGCTGCTCTTAGCGCAATATCCACTGTGATGTTATCCGCATAGGTTGCAGATGTCCACCTGACCTTTAAACCCTATCCCTAAAAAACTCCACTTGCTCTTTAACGGGATCTCTCAAACCTGAGACCTGCCACGTCTTGCTCTGTCTTTTCCTTATCCACTCGCCTTGCTTGCTAATCCTAGGAATTTCTCTGACCCATCTGTTCTACCCCACTTCTTCTTCTGCCTACCTGGAGGATTAAGACTTCGGATGATGCCCAAGGGACTTTTCCACTGCTAGCTCGTATTTTCCGCCTGATCATGGTTATAGTGGGAGTTTAGGTATCTTCCAACTTTTCCTTGTCATTGTGTCTCAATTCAGGACACAAAACAAAAACCAATATTCTTTTGCCAGATGTTGACAAAATGAAAATGAAGGGGAAAAAAGATTTCTTATAAAAAGGAACTTTTTTATTTTATTTTTCGCTTTTATTTTGAATCTTGATAACTACATATTTGGATACGATGATCATCGGTGGTGGCGACTCTAAGAACGAAATAATGATGTTACCTAATTTCCATAATAATGCAACGAAATAAAATTTCTACATCAATTACTTACTTGAATAGCAAATCTACTTCATTGATAAAGGCACACGCAAATTGTTAGAGGTATCAAATTTTGATATTCCTAATTTATTGAAGGACAATTAAAAAAAAATTAACAGTCATGAAAAATTTTATGAATGTCAAAAATTTGACAGTTGTAAAATATATACAGGACTGTCAAATTTTAACAATTATAGGATTGATAAACTTATGATGTCTTGTGGCCAAAATCTAAACTCAGTACCGAGTTTCTTCAAAAGGAAGAAATATATAGATAATTTATAGATAATTTGGATTTACAATTTACATAATGCTTCGAATTGATTTTAGAATTGTAACTTAATTTTACTGAAAATATTAATCCTAAGAAGAAAAAAGAAGTTAACTAGATGGTAACTTGTTTTCTTATCGTCCGTGGATTGTGGCCTAGTGGTAGCAACGAGGGCCCCGGCACGAAAGATGCAGGTCCTCCTTGACATTTGCCAAGCTCCGAAAAAAGGACACCTCAAAAAAAAAAAAAAAAAAAAACCAAAACAAACAAACTTGTTTTCTTATCCAAACAGTTTAAACTTGAAAATCATTCCTAAGTAACCTATGCTATTTACATAGCGTGTATCCCTTAATGACTTTTGAGTTCTGCCAATGTTCAAATGGGTCGTTTCCTGCTGGGCCCAAATCAAAATTTCAATAAGGACAAATTACGTTAACTATCCCTATGTTTTACACTTATTACAGAAACTACTCCTACTTTGAAACTAATTACGCAGACCACCCCTATAGTTTCTATTTTCTATAAAAATATAACACTAACTATCCCTATGTTTTATAAAATTTCTAAAGGAGAGGGGTGGTGAGTGTAATTAGTTTCAAATAGGGGTAGTCTTTGTAATACTCATGAAACATAGGAGGGGTTGATGTATTTATTTCTTTCAATAATGATTATGTTGTCAATGATTACCAATTTATAAAAGTTCAAGTAAATATATTATTACATTCTGAACCCTTGTTAGCAATCACCCGAATAAAACTCGTATTATACGCGAATTTTTTTGTATCTTTCATAAACGTATAATACTTGCGTACTTTTGACAGATCGAAATTATTATATAAATTTTAAGTATACGAAGTTTTAAACGTGTTCCGTATAAATTATTGAAAAATTTGGCAAAAAAAATATGTTGGAAAGCTGTTTAATTAACCAAATTTGACAACATATTTAAGAATGTGAAGTTTCTAACCTCAATATTTTTATTTTTCGAATATTTGACCGAATTTTTTAATGTATTTTATTTGCATTGAGCCGATTTATAGTACTTTTGTCGTCCCGAATTTTTTCCGTTTGCCGAATTGCTAACAAGTTTCTGAACTGGCTTTAACATAACTTACTTTCTTTTATGCAGTCGATGTGACAGTGGAAGCACAAAAATGAGCACGAATTACGCTTAATCTTTCTACAGACATGGACTTTATACAAGTAATTTATGACATTTTATGATTTTCATAGAAGGTTTATTTACAAAATAACTTACTAATTATCGGTTTAACAATGGTTGAGATGGTAATTATGAGATGTTTTTTTAAGCACAAAGGTTATGAGGGGTCCGATTTTGGACATATTATATGTACTTTTAAACCAATCTAAACCATGCTTGCTAATTCATTAACGAGTGACCTATAAAAATATTAAAACAACATAATTACTTATATGTCTATATGAAACAAAAGTCCTCTCAAAGATCTATTATATCATTGTCCTTCCAAACAATAGCTTATGCACTCGTATGGTTCGGCAAGTATTAGATCGTAAATGTTGAGAGCAAAGCATCAACTACCGCATCACATGGACGGCCAAATTTAGTAAACTCACCTTTTGGAAGAAGTAGATGTTCCGATTTGGAATATAAATAGAAAACAAAATAGAAATCTAAAAAAAATCGATTTGGGATGTTTATAAAAACCCACAAAATTATACTGCATCGATTTGGAGAGTTTTTAAGCAAACCAAAATCAGCGACTCAAAAAAGTTATCAAATAATTCTTTTTTGAATTACATAAACGGTTGGCTCAAAAATTTAGGGAAATTTATGAAATGCCCAAAAACTAAAAAAATTTCATGAAAAACCCACCGCTAAAAAAACTTTCATCGCGTGCCCAGAATTAGAGAAACTTATCCAAAGCGGGTTCCAAATGACCCTTTTACCCTTCTAATTTATTCAAAGCACCCGCGAAACATACTCTTCAAAAAAAAAAGATTTCGATTCTTCATCTTCTTCGTTACACTGCTCACTTTCTATTCTTCCACTTCTTCGATACGATGCTCACTTTCGAATCTAGGTTTTCTTCTCCAAAATCTTTCCATGTCAAAACGGAGGTCAAAATATCATTTTTTTGCGATTCTGAAATTTCAAAAATCCGTCTAACGAAAAATCAGTTACTTTCAGGCACCTCAAAAATACGCTCGTTTTGCGACAAACCGGGCCTCGTTTCGATCTCCCAGTCAAAAGTTATGGCTTTCCAAACTTTCAACTCGCCATTCTCCGTGGTAAAATCACGGAGAATGGCCATTTCTAGTGTTAAAACGCAGGAGAATAGTCATTCTCCGTACTAAATGACGGAGCATAGCCATTCTCCGTACTAAATGACGGAGAATGGTCATTATCCGTGTCAAAACCACGGAGAATTGCCATTCTCCGTGTTAAAATCACGGAGAATGGTCATTCTCCGTGATATTAACACGGATAATAATCATTCTCCGTGATCTTTACACGGAGAATGGACATTCTCCGCCATTTTTTACAACGGAGAATGGTCATTCTCCGTCTTTTTCGATACGGAGAATGATCATTCTCCGTAATATGAACACGGAGAATGACCAATCTCGTGTTAACATAGAGGAGAATGGTCATTCTCCGTATTGAAAAAGACGAAGAATGACCATTCTCCGTGTTAAAACCACGGAGAATAGCTATTCTCCGTACTAAAATGACGGAGAATGGCCATTCTCCGTCACTTTACCACGGAGAATGGTCATTCTCCGTGATATTAACACGGATAATAATCATTCTCCGTGATCTTTACACGGAGAATGGACATTCTCCGTCATTTTTTACAACGGAGAATGGTCATTCTCCGTCTTTTTCGACAGGGAGAATGGTCATTCTCCGTGATATTAACACGGAGAATGACCAATCTCGTGTTAACATGGAGGAGATTGGTCATTCTCCGTATTAAAAAAGTTGGAGAATGTCACGCCCCAGAACCAGAATACTGGAGAGCGGGGGCAGGCATAGCCAGCTACGTATAACGGAATGGGATCCACACCGCTATACGGTCACGGCTGTCTAGATATGTGAGGGTTTTACTACAATCCATCAGTCTCTTAAGGTCATAGATAGCCTATTGTCTCAATCTCAACCAACTAATAATAGTTACAAGATATCAGACCACCAAATACACAATAGTAAGGCGTCCCATACATTATATATTCGGAATGATCATGAAGCTAGTCGTTACAAAATGTGAGGACTAGCAAGAGTTCAGTCATACATGATCAACCCCCGGGGCTTGTCAATCATGTTACAGCCCGTAGACAGACAGTAAGTAAGTACAATCGAGCTAACACTTGCTCGTCGGCTAAACGCCTCAAAAGAATAATTTACAATATTACAGTGGGAGAACAAAAGAAACCCACTCGATGCCCTGGTTACGCCTGGTGACCACCATCGGACTGGAAAGCAGGGAGATCCTTTGGTGCTGCTCCGGTATCTGGCCATACAAAACCAGCTGGGTCAGACCCCAGAAAGAGCAAGTGCCACAAAGGAGGCTTCACTTAAGAACTAAAGCCAGCAAATTAGCACAATAATATAATTACATAATAAGAGACAGTAATTTAAGAAAAAAGCATGATAGGTTGTCACGTCCCGCTTCCCGGATGGAAGGGTGACGTCAGAAACACATCTCCAGGCTACGCGCCGAAATCGCGATTGTCGCCCGTAATATCAGCAAAATGGAAAATACTAGAAATTTCATAACATTAAGCATATTGTACAGGGAACTTTTCCAACAATTCTTATACAGATTTATTACAAAACAAATGCATAATGACTGAGAGGTTCTCGTCCTAGCTATAAACAATGGTTTACTCCTCGAGGTATTGCGGCGATACTTCAGCAGAGACGTCTTCTTCTTCACCTAGTGAACAAAACTAGGTCGTTTAGAAACGACAAGCAAGTCCTCGGTCAAGGGCGATGAAATATAAATAAATAAAATTGAAAGATGCGGTTTTCTTTAAAAAGACTTGTGCAACTGCATATATGTATGTATATAAGCATATATATATATGTATATATATATATACCCTTAATTTTTACTAAAATAACACATGTAACCATCATCCTACTCCAGGGATTGTGAGATTTCCGAGCTTCCCTTGAGCTTTCTGTAAGATTTGCTTCCCTTGAGCAAACTGCCTATCCAAGGTAGGTTTGAGTTACCCTTGGAGTAAGATGAAATCTAATGCAATTGAGAACAATAATCTGAATAATTCTCTAGATGCTTCCCGTGAACAATCCCGTTAACCTGGGATCAGGCTGTGAATTCCGAGCCTCCCTTGGGCTAAACATCTATTTGATGTTACTGTCGAAATAGATGAATTGATTTTCGAGCCTCCCTTGGACTAGTACTCTCTATTTAAAAATAGAAGTACGGATTTCCGAAATACTGATCAGCTTTTGTTGTTATTATGTTACGGGATATCTAGGAATATTCAGTTGTTCTCCCCGCCCAATGCTTCCTATATATGAAACTTTCTAAAATTTTCCAAAAGTCAGAAATTTAACTATCTCTAGAATTTCTCAAAAATTTTGGCAGAATCTCCTTTGTATTTATGAGCCCCGCAAATTTACAGAAAACATATATAAATGATAAGAAAATATGGGCTCGCCGACCCCTTCGGTGGAGCAACTCTCAACACCGGAACCACGCAAATAAAAATTGGGCTCGCCGACCCCTTCGGTGGAGCAACTCTCAACACCGGACCATGCAGTTTATATAAAAAGTAAAGAAGGATAAATAATTAGACACCTTTTACCTTTTGGCAAGCGAGGGAATAAGCATATTTTACCTTTCTTTAGCAATCAGTCGGAAGGCGATTTTTGCAATTAGCAAGCAATACAATGATGGCCATAATTTTCCCTTGCAAGTTATACTAGGCAACATGTAGAGACTTAAAATGAAAACATGTACATATATATATTTATATACTAGGTAGATAGTATGTAGATACTATACATATATTTGCATATACTCATATATCATGTATATAGATAATAGGTATGTATATATACATTATGTAGATAGTACATATATATATAATATGTATAGATGTATTTGTAGATAGTTTATAAACGATATGTATGTATATATATATATTATGTAGATAGTACATATGTATATAATATGCATAGATGTATTTGTAGATAGTTTATATACAATATGTATGTATATATATATTATATAGGTAGTACACATATATATATACAATATGTAATATGTATGTATATATATATATATAGATAGCGTACACATAAAGGAATTAAGAACGTAGAAAATAACAAGTCCTCATACTTTACCTTCCCGTGAATGGTTCTGTTGTTCAGTTCCAAAATTTTTTTTTTATGACAACTTACCATTGGAGAGTCCCATATGTTCATTTGTGTTTGTTTGTTCATGGAGAGTCCAATAGTTCATGTCCATAAATCGCAAGTCCAAAGTTCGTGTTCGAAATTGATTTCTCTACTTGTGTCTATTCGATTATTCACTTGTTCGAAATATCATACCATAAATATTTAATACTTTTGTTTATGTCAAATTAAATAATTACTAGGAATTAGGATTTGCAACAGTTTAATTTATCATGACTTGATTTAAGTATTAAATTTCAGAATTTTACTAAACAAAATTCAGAGATATTATCCTAACTAATTATATTCCAAACTTATAATATGAAATTTCAGATTTTTGAAGATTAAACCCTACAATTTCAATTTTCTGGTATTACCAAATTATTCATGAAGCTATAATTTCAGAATTTTAACATGATAATAAAAGAATAATTATGAGTTCTATTAACCTAGATGGAAATATTGAGAAGAAGAAGGAGAGGAGGACTTGCCTTGGGTGGGAAATGATCCAAACTTCTTCACAAACCCTAATTAGAACCCAAAAGCAAAAATTACTTTGTTAGTGACCTAACCTAGTTGGAATTGAACTAAAACATAGGGATTGAGGAAGAAGAGGAAAAATTACCTAGGTTTCCCTCCTTGGGGAAGTTGGAGTAGAGGGGGAAGGAGGTGAAGATGGAGTGGATGAGGAGGAGGTGACCCGGAGGGGGCGGCCAGCGGCGGCAGCGGGCGGCGGGCGGCGGCAGCGGGCGGCGGGCGGCGGCAGCGGGCGGCGGCAGCGGGCAGCAGCAAGGGAAAAAGGGGGTCGGGTGAGTGTGGGGAGGTGTGAGTGTTTTTGTTTTTTTTTGTTTTTTTGTTTTCCTTTCCTTCTCTTAAGTGTGTGTGTGTGTATAAATAGGGAGAGAGAGAGGGTGAGTTGCTGGTGGGGTGTGGGTTTTGTGTGTGTGTGTTTTTGTGTTAAGGGGGGGGGGGGATTTATATAGAAGGGTGAGATGGTGAGGTGTGTTTGTGTGTTGGGGTGGAAAATTTAAATGAGAGGGTGGTGAGGTGTCCCTCCCCAATTAAATACATGGGACACATAATCCTTCTCCATTCTTCTTTATTTCTCTTTTTTTTTTTTGAAGCAAATAGCAATAATAAATAATATTAATAATAATAATAATAATAATAATAATACTAAGAGTATGACAAGTCTACTCCCCTTAGAAAAATTCCGTCCTCGGAATTTAAAATAATTAGTACAACGATTTATTGCTCACCTGGTTTATGGAAATAGATACGGATATTGTTTCCGCATATCTTCTTCCTTCTCCCAAGTTGAATCTCCAGGCGAATCCTTGCTCCATGCGACTCGTACTAATGGAATGATCCGATTGCGGAGTATCTTCTCTCTTCGGTCCAAGATCCCAACGGGTTTCTGTTCAATCCGTAGTGTAGGTCCAACAGAAATTTCTGAATGGTCGAGTATATGGCTAGGGTCCGACACATATCTTCGCAATTGAGAAACATGGAATACATTGTGAACTCCCTCTAGTGTTGGGGGTAAGGCAAGCCGATATGATACATTCCCTACTTTCTCCAATATGTCGAAGGGCCCAATGTATCTCGGACTCAGTTTTCCTCTGGTCCCAAATCTGATTGTTCCCTTGGTTGGTGAGATTTTCAGAAAGACATGATCTCCCGGTTGAAATTCCAGTATTCTTTGATGCTTATCAGCCCACATCTTCTGTCTATCCTGGGCTGCTTGCAAGTGACTTTTTATTGCCTTGACTATATCCACTGTTTGTGTTACCAGTTCTGGTCCCAATAATTGTCTTTCTCCTACGTCGGTCCAGCATACCGGCGATCTGCACTTTCTACCATACAGTGCTTCAAAAGGAGCCATCTTGATACTATCATGATAACTGTTGTTATATGAAAATTCCACCAGATGTAGATGATCATCCCAAGCTCCCCCAAAATCTAAGGTACAAGCTCTCAGCATGTCTTCTAAGGTCTGAATTGTTCTTTCAGACTGGCCGTCTGTTTGGGGATGGTAAGCGGAGCTATATTTCAACTGGGTGCCAAGATTTTCCTGCAAACTTCTCTAGAAATGTGAAGTAAACCTGGTATCCCTATCTGACACTATACTTACGGGTACCCCATGCTGACTCACAATCTGCTTCAAATACATATCTGCTAGTACTTCTGTTGATTGTCCTACTCGAAAAGGAAGAAATCGAGCGGACTTAGTGAGTCTATCTACAATAACCCAAATAGCATTATTATCCCTTTGGGTCCTAGGCAGTCCTGTCACAAAATCCATGGTAAGATGCTCCCATTTCCACTCGAGGATAGGTAATGGTTGGAGAAGTCCTGCTGTCCTCTGATGTTCTGCTTTCACTTGTTGGCACACAAGACATTTAGATACAAACCTGGCGATTTCTCTCTTCATTCCATGCCACCAAAATGTCTGTTTTAAGTCTCTATACATCTTAGTGCTGCCTGGATGAATGGAATATTGCGAACTATGAGCTTCAGACATGACCTCTGTTCTCAAATCTCCACTGGGCACACATAATCGATCTCCGAATCTTAGCGATCCATCCGGATGCCTCCTTATACCAGTCTGGAGTCCTGCCTCCGTTCGTTTCCAAAGTTTCTGCAATTTTGAATCATTTTGCTGTCCTTCTTTAATTCTATCTATTAAGGAGGATTGTATTTGTAAATTTTGCCATATCCCATCAGTTACCGGGCATACTACTTCAATTCCCATTTTTCTTAGATCCTCGAGGATTTCCTTAGGTATATTTATAAGGAAAGCTTCGGGTCTTCTACTCAGAGCATCAGCCACCTTATTGGCTTTTCCTGGATGATATTCTAGCTCCATATCAAAGTCTTTCAGCAATTCTAGCCATCGTCTTTGTCTCATATTGATTTCTTTTTGTGTGAAGACATATTTTAAGCTTTTGTGGTCTGTATATATTTTAATTCTCTCCCCATATAAATAATGTCTCCATAGCTTAAGGGCAAATACCACAGCAGCAAGTTCAAGGTCATGTATTGGATAATTTCTTTCATGTGTCTTCAGCTGTCGAGATGCATATGCTATGACTCTTCCATGTTGCATTAGTACACACCCCAGGCCTTTGCCTGATGCATCACTATATATTTCATATCCACCTGAACCAGATGGTAATGCTAGTATTGGGGCTGTAATTAACCTTTCCTTTAACTCATCAAATGCTGCTTGACATTTTTCCGTCCAGATAAATTTTTCTTCCTTCCGGGTAAGACGGGTTAAAGGTTCTGCAATCCTTGAGAAATTTTCCACGAATCTTCGATAGTAACCAGCTAGTCCTAAAAAGCTTCTGACTTCTGCTACGGACTTTGGTGTTGGCCAAGACTTAACTGCTTCTATTTTCTTCGGATCTACCGAGATACCTTCTCCACTGACAATATGCCCTAGAAATGGTATTTGATCCAGCCAAAATTCACATTTACTAAGCTTGGCATATAATTGTTCTTCCCGTAGGGTTTGCAGTACAATTCTCAAATGTTTCTCATGTTCTTCTTCACTTTTGGAGTATATAAGAATATCATCAATGAATACAATTACAAATTTATCCAGATATTGATAAAATATTCGATTCATCAGGTCCATAAATATAGCTGGTGCATTTGTTAACCCGAATGGCATAACTAAGAATTCGTAATGCCCATACCGAGTCCTAAATGCAGTTTTTGGAATGTCTTCTTTTTTCACCTTTACCTGATGGTATCCAGATCTTAAATCAATTTTTGAAAATACCCTTGCCTCTCCTAACTGATCAAACAGTTGATCAATCCTAGGTAAGGGATATTTATTCTTGATGGTAACCTCATTCAAGGCCCTATAGTCAATCACCAGGCGTAAGGTACCATCTTTCTTTTTCACAAATAATACTGGTGCACCCCATGGTGAAGCACTAGGCTGAATAAATCCCTTTGATAACAATTCCTTTATTTGTTTATTTAACTCAGCTAGCTCCTCTTTGTTCATTGGGTATATCTTTTTGGCTATGGGTGCAGCCCCTGGTATTAGATCTATAGAGAATTCTACGGCTCTATCTGGAGGTAGTCCTGGCAATTCTTCTGGAAACACATCCTTGAATTCTTCTACTACCCTTGGAAATATCTGCTCTGTTGATTCATGTAACATTACGGGTAACTCAAATTTCGCTAATTCATCTGCATTGAATTCATTCTGGTCCCTTACAAACTCATATGACTCTCCGTCAGGGAGTTGGAATAAAATTTTCCCCTTTTTTTTTTGTACTACATCTACTCATGTCACCCATTCCTCCCAAAATGTGACATGGTGATCTATTTTACTCTATACTTGTACATATCCAACATATAGTACAACTGACAAAAGACTTTCTTCTTCACTTGTACAGGTTTCAGCTTCCTATTCTACTGCCTCAATGAGAACTCTGTCTTCAGCAAGGATTTCTACTTCTGGATGTAATCTTTCAAAGTCTTCTAAGGTTCCCTCATAACCATGCAGTGCAATATAGAAGCGATTTGGATCCCGAACATAGAGGCAATATGTGATATTCTCAAAATCAACTTCAGCGCCATCCTCGATGTCTCGGATGATGGGACGCCTGACTCCATAGAATATCTGGTAGACATGCACGTCGTACCAATCGGGTGCGCTCCACATGGTTCTAGCATACCGTTGGTATAGATATAGGGAGTAATCACTTCCATCCCATTCTAAGCTGGACATGAATAGGTCCATACCTATACTCATTATATCCTTAAGTAAGAATTACCTATAGGAAATATATGAATTTAGAAAAGGCATATTTTTATACATCTTTATAGTACAATAAGCCTCAGGACTTACATATTTGGTAGGTTGCATTCTAACTATATTCAAGACGTATATATGTCAGACATTTACATATCATTTATAAGTTCATACTCCTTTATGCCTACTTGCACTCTTTATATACTTACATTCATATATTAATTATACTTAGTGACCTTAAATCCACATCTTCCTTATATTGTGAATCTTCACGTCGGGGTGAGTCTGCAGCCATTCTTCTAAGGTGCCGTTACGGTCAGTTTCTGGGTCTCCAGAGGGTTCCGCCTTGATCAGGATGTAGTAGTGCACTGAGTTATAGTACTCCTTTCTTTCGTCGTCTATGTCTGTCACTACTGGATATTTTAATTCATAGTGGACCCCATAGGCTTCTATCATCCCCTTTGGCGCTACGTGCCACATTTTTCTTACAAATGCATAATACTCGTCTAGGCAGTGGATGCCATTTCCTAACCTTGCAAAGGGTACGAACCGTGACATGATCTACACCAGGAATTTCTTAGATTAGTATCTCTAAGACTAAGATTTTAGAGAGGAAACTGTAAAGGAAGATGCTACTAACTACTTATACTGCCTTCTTAATAACTTCTAAAGCATGGTGGTTATGTAAGTCTAGAACCTATGTCTATGTATACCTAGGTTCCATTCCTCGTATTTTCCATTTTGCTGACCTGCATGGGCCACCACTAAAAGACGTGTCACGTCCCGCTTCCCGGATGGAAGGGTGACGTCAGAAACACATCTCCAGGCTACGCGCCGAAATCGCGATTGTCGCCCGTAATATCAGCAAAATGGAAAATACTAGAAATTTCATAACATTAAGCATATTGTACAGGGAACTTTTCCAACAATTCTTATACAGATTTATTACAAAACAAATGCATAATGACTGAGAGGTTCTCGTCCTAGCTATAAACAATGGTTTACTCCTCGAGGTATTGCGGCGATACTTCAGCAGAGACGTCTTCTTCTTCACCTAGTGAACAAAACTAGGTCGTTTAGAAACGACAAGCAAGTCCTCGGTCAAGGGCGATGAAATATAAATAAATAAAATTGAAAGATGCGGTTTTCTTTAAAAAGACTTGTGCAACTGCATATATGTATGTATATAAGCATATATATATATGTATATATATATATACCCTTAATTTTTACTAAAATAACACATGTAACCATCATCCTACTCCAGGGATTGTGAGATTTCCGAGCTTCCCTTGAGCTTTCTGTAAGATTTGCTTCCCTTGAGCAAACTGCCTATCCAAGGTAGGTTTGAGTTACCCTTGGAGTAAGATGAAATCTAATGCAATTGAGAACAATAATCTGAATAATTCTCTAGATGCTTCCCGTGAACAATCCCGTTAACCTGGGATCAGGCTGTGAATTCCGAGCCTCCCTTGGGCTAAACATCTATTTGATGTTACTGTCGAAATAGATGAATTGATTTCCGAGCCTCCCTTGGGCTAGTACTCTCTATTTGAAAATAGAAGTACGGATTTCCGAAATACTGATCAGCTTTTGTTGTTATTATGTTACGGGATATCTAGGAATATTCAGTTGTTCTCCCCGCCCAATGCTTCCTATATATGAAACTTTCTAAAATTTTCCAAAAGTCAGAAATTTAACTATCTCTAGAATTTCTCAAAAATTTTGGCAGAATCTCCTTTGTATTTAGGAGCCCCGCAAATTTACAGAAAACATATATAAATGATAAGAAAATATGGGCTCGCCGACCCCTTCGGTGGAGCAACTCTCAACACCGGAACCACGCAAATAAAAATTGGGCTCGCCGACCCCTTCGGTGGAGCAACTCTCAACACCGGACCATGCAGTTTATATAAAAAGTAAAGAAGGATAAATAATTAGACACCTTTTACCTTTTGGCAAGCGAGGGAATAAGCATATTTTACCTTTCTTTAGCAATCAGTCGGAAGGCGATTTTTGCAATTAGCAAGCAATACAATGATGGCCATAATTTTCCCTTGCAAGTTATACTAGGCAACATGTAGAGACTTAAAATGAAAACATGTACATATATATATTTATATACTAGGTAGATAGTATGTAGATACTATACATATATTTGCATATACTCATATATCATGTATATAGATAATAGGTATGTATATATACATTATGTAGATAGTACATATATATATAATATGTATAGATGTATTTGTAGATAGTTTATAAACGATATATATGTATATATATATTATGTAGATAGTACATATGTATACAATATGCATAGATGTATTTGTAGATAGTTTATATACAATATGTATGTATATATATATTATATAGGTAGTACACATATATATATACAATATGTAATATGTATGTATATATATATATATATATAGATAGCGTACACATAAAGGAATTAAGAACGTAGAAAATAACAAGTCCTCATACTTTACCTTCCCGTGAATGGTTCTGTTGTTCAGTTCCAAAATTTTTTTTTTATGACAACTTACCATTGGAGAGTCCCATATGTTCATTTGTGTTTGTTTGTTCATGGAGAGTCCAATAGTTCATGTCCATAAATCGCAAGTCCAAAGTTCGTGTTCGAAATTGATTTCTCTACTTGTGTCTATTCGATTATTCACTTGTTCGAAATATCATACCATAAATATTTAATACTTTTGTTTATGTCAAATTAAATAATTACTAGGAATTAGGATTTGCAACAGTTTAATTTATCATGACTTGATTTAAGTATTAAATTTCAGAATTTTACTAAACAAAATTCAGAGATATTATCCTAACTAATTATATTCCAAACTTATAATATGAAATTTCAGATTTTTGAAGATTAAACCCTACAATTTCAATTTTCTGGTATTACCAAATTATTCATGAAGCTATAATTTCAGAATTTTAACATGATAATAAAAGAATAATTATGAGTTCTATTAACCTAGATGGAAATATTGAGAAGAAGAAGGAGAGGAGGACTTGCCTTGGGTGGGGAATGATCCAAACTTCTTCACAAACCCTAATTAGAACCCAAAAGCAAAAATTACTTTGTTAGTGACCTAACCTAGTTGGAATTGAACTAAAACATAGGGATTGAGGAAGAAGAGGAAAAATTACCTAGGTTTCCCTCCTTGGGGAAGTTGGAGTAGAGGGGGAAGGAGGTGAAGATGGAGTGGATGAGGAGGAGGTGACCCGGAGGGGGCGGCCAGCGGCGGCAGCGGGCGGCGGGCGGCGGCAGCGGGCGGCGGGCGGCGGCAGCGGGCGGCGGCAGCGGGCAGCAGCAAGGGAAAAAGGGGGTCGGGTGAGTGTGGGGAGGTGTGAGTGTTTTTGTTTTTTTTTTGTTTTTTTTTTTCCTTTCCTTCTCTTAAGTGTGTGTGTGTGTGTATAAATAGGGAGAGAGAGAGGGTGAGTTGCTGGTGGGGTGTGGGTTTTGTGTGTGTGTGTTTTTGTGTTAAGGGGGGGGGGATTTATATAGAAGGGTGAGATGGTGAGGTGTGTTTGTGTGTTGGGGTGGAAAATTTAAATGAGAGGGTGGTGAGGTGTCCCTCCCCAATTAAATACATGGGACACATAATCCTTCTCCATTCTTCTTTATTTCTCTTTTTTTTTTTTTTTGAAGCAAATAGCAATAATAAATAATAATAATAATAATAATAATAATAATAATACTAAGAGTATGACATAGGTAATTATAAAAGACAATCTTGCATAGAATCACTAAAAGACAGGACATATGAAAAAGCATGCCAGGATGATATACGATGAGATAACCATGGGACTATTCAGATAGCTAGGTTACAACCCGTAAACCAAATAAGGACCGGGGTTGTAACCCTTCGTCTGAACGGAACTTGGTTTCTCTCACCATTTATCGGCAAGATAAATATAAGAAATCAGGTCAAGTAACAATCTGGAGTGACAATCATTATAGTGACAATCTGGAGTGACAATAATTCAATCATTCTGGTACAATCTTGCAATCAATCAATTCTAGACAATACCATACTGGACTAGACTCCATCCAATCAATCACGGCCAATCATTGCCTACGGCTTTCTACATTAACTAACTAGGGTTATCACAATCCTAGTTACTAGCAAGATGCAATGAGATGCTCCAAGTAGTCACAGGCCCTGCAGCTATCCAGGTTATCCAGGCAATCATTATAGTGGCAATCTAGAGAGTATAATGCATTAGAGTGACAATAGAGTTCAATCATTTAAAGTGACAATCAAGAGTGCCCCACATAACAGTGGACTGAAAATGTGCCCTACTCGTCGGCAGGCTACAAGTCCAAACATTTGCGGCCGGGATAACGGGATCGCCTGTAACTGGGGAACATCTTTTCATGACTAGTGAATTATACTAATTATTAACCTTAGTCCATTTCAGTAGGTACTCCTGACCGTGGTACTCAGGGGTCCCCTCCTAGACATGATGCAAGACAGGACTGGATTATTTGTACAAGCACAATCGCCCACGGTGTCATGATTAATTAAACAGGTCATGTCATGTCAGGTAGCCGTCGTAATAGCTATTCGAGATAATCATGTCAGGTTATCATGCCAAGTGTACTTTGTCAGGAGTGCACAACGACGGGCCACTATCAGGTCATGTCAGGCTATTATGTCAGGAGTACACCACTACGGGTCACTATCACGTCATGCTCAATTATCAATTTCAAACATATCAAGTAAATTCGTGATTATCAAGTTCAGGACAAAAGACGTAAGGATATAAAATGGACGTAAAATATCTAATAAAATATCAATATACAGGGCTATAGAAGAGCCAAGCTTAAGGAAAATAAAACCAAACTGGCACGCTGACATAAGACCAAGTCAGCCAAGGGCCATACGCTCAGTGCAAAAGTCATACGCTCAGGTCATACGCTCAGTGCAAGTCATACGCTCCCAAAAGGCAGCGTATGGACTCCATACGACTCCTTGTCACACAAGTGAGCGTATGTAAGACATACGCTCCCAAAAGGCAGCGTATGGACTCCATACGACTTTTTGTCACACAAGTGAGCGTATGCAAGACATACGCTCCCAAAAGGCAGCGTATGGACTCCATACGACTCCTTGTCACACAAGTGAGCGTATGCAAGACATACGCTCCCAAAAGGCAGCGTATGGGGACTGCGCTGCGCTAAAGTGCGCGCGCAACTCAGTGGCTCAAGCTAAAAAGCTCGCGCACTGCTCACTGTCTTCTCCAAACAGCAAGAACTCCATGGTTGAACCCAAAGCTTCAAAAGTCCATAACTTGGTCAAAATAAGTCCAAATCCGACTTTTCAAAGGTCAAAATTGGGTAGAATAAAATTCTCTACAACCTGGAACCATCAAAACTTGAAAACAAAGAAGTTTGATAGATCAAAACCACCAAAATTCAAAAATAACTAATTCCTAGATCTACAAAAAGTTAAGCCTCAAAATGGAAAATAATAAGTTCTAATGTGTCTTAGAAACATGAGGAGAAGCTAATGGAATAATAAAAATGAGCTCTCTTGTGGAAGCAAGATGCACTTGCCTAGACCTCTCTCTCCCTCTCTTTGGTAGGTAAGGAAGTAAATGAGGAAGAAGAAGATGATTATGAAGAGAGAGAAAGAAGAATAGGTAATAAATATGAGTGGTGGTGGTAGGTAGGGGTTCACCCCTTGGTTCATGATGAACCAAGAGCAATCCCAAACCGAACCAAGCCGAACCAACCCAGGAATAAACCAAGCCCAAATAAACCAATGAATCATTAAAAGTAATTAAACTATCAATGACAATAAAACCAAGCCAATGCAAAATAAACTAAGACAACTAACCATGAATAAATAAAATATGGGTCCAAAACACGTATACGTACACTAAATACGTATCACGAATTTGGGACATTACAGAGAATAACCATTCTCCGTGTTAAAACCACGAAGAATAGATATTCTCCGTACTAAAATGACGGAGAATGGCCATTCTCCGTCGCTTTACCACGGAGAATGGCATTCTCCGTGTTAAAACCCATAGAAAATTGTTATTCTCCGTAGTTTTTAACACGGAGAATGCCATTCTCCGTGGTTTTTAACACGGAGAATGCCATTCTACGTGGTTTTTAACACAGAGAATAGTCATTCTCCGTCATTTTAGCACGGAGAATGGTCATTCTCCGTAGTTTTAACACGGAGAATTTTTTTTTAGAAAAATTTTGTCAGGAATAAAGAGTTTCGTTCTTCTTTCAAAACGATGATAATTCTTATGGAAAAGAAGAAGAAAGATCTTCTCTCCACAATTGACCTAATCGTCGGAAAATTTCAAATGTCTCCACGATGAAGATGATGATGGTGATGATGATGACGAGCGATGATCTGAGTTCGACTGAAGAAAAGCACACCGAACTACGAACGATCTTTGCGATCTCTGCTGAAGATGAGAGCAATGGAATTCAGATTTCTCATGAAGAAGAAGAAGACGAAAATCGCAATCCAGATCTGAGTTTTTTGAATTCAAATACATATAGATGACCAATTCGCGCGGAGGGGTAGTTTCGGTATTATAAAAATAGCAGTTTCCAGCGGATGGCATCTAAAAGGGAATCTTGGAATATTTAACGTGAAAATACTTAATTATGGGTATTTCATAAAACTCATCCAGCGGGTGGACATTTCATAAAAGCCCACCCCAAAATTGGGTTTCTCAGCAATTTCCAAAAATATTATTGAGGAGGATACCCTAAACGTTAATGACATTAATTTATCTATTAAGATAATATTTTAAAAAATAGAAAATATAATGGAAAATTTCTCTCCAAAATTACTCCATGTCTCTCAACCTGGTCTGGTCAATGGACAGGAAAAATATATTTCTTAATAAATCATACAATAAAGGTATTTAACATTAAGTATTTCTATTTCTGTTTCCATGTTTCATACTTATTAAGGAACAATCCTTGTTTTGTAACTAATTATATACCATTTTTGTTGTTACTTTTCGAGACCGAGGGACTATTGCTGTGGAATCTATAAATTGTATTCAAAGTTAAAGATTAATATAGGTTGCCTTTCTTTTATTTTTCTTAGTTATTTTCTCAGATAGTTTAAACTAAAATTAGTACCAAAAAAATCTTCCTACTGTTTGAATCTATATCTATATAATAACAAAATAGTTGAAATAAATTGCAAAAATGCCATTTTCCCGCCTAAACTCTGCCACAATAAAATATTCATTCAAACAATAATAAAGTACAAAAAAAATTGTACAATGATTAAACAGCTGCCAGCAACATTAATTTGTGATACATTAACTTCAGTCATGTACAAAATTATTCAAAAAAAAACTTTTTCCAAGAACATTCTTTCTCAACAATTAAACAACTGCCAGCCACATTAAATACAACCAAAAAAATCATAAATGTACCAGATTCGTTATCAATAGCCGTGCCATAATCTAAACATTAGCTTTCACTTTGGCAAGTTCAGAAGCTTCCATATGTCATTTGCAACCCTTAGGTTTCTGTGCAAGATTTTGACAAAATGTAAGCCAGCAAATGAGACCTAATTTTTTGTTCCAGAACTAAATGTGACACTTCCAATAATAAAATCGACACCAATTTCAATATTTTGCTTCAAGATAAATGTGGCAAACACATTTCTCCATCAACCAAGAAAACTGTTGGTTTCCCAACATATATTACATTAATAATGTTGTGTTCATACTGTCTATAAATACAGTGAAGAATGGATTCCATCCTCACTCTTCAACTTTCAGAGAAAAAAGAAAATTTTCTTCATCAATGGCTCCTTTCTTCTCACTAATTCGTGAGGTCAGTCCATCCAAAACATTTTGGAATTTGAAGGTTCGACTCATTCGTATGTATGATGTACCCGGATACGGAGGGAAAGGGCAACCATTCAGTTTCGAGTGTGTATTTCACGATACTGAGGTAATTTAACCTCAGTATATTACATTCTGTAATTTTGTTTAAGTTAGATATAATCCAAAAAAATTGGTGATGTACAATAATAGAATAAACTACTATTACATTGAACTGTTGTAATAATTCAATGCTTCCATATGGTTACAAAAAATTTAATATTTAGAGTGAGATGTACGTTAATGTAAGGAAAAGTTTTTCATATTCTATCAATATCAAACCTTCTAAATTACTGGTGTAATTTTATATATAGAATATATGTTTGTATTAGTACAAATTCGAATCAAAGTACAAATGATACCTAATTAACAGCATAAAAAATAATAGCAAAAAAAAACACAAATGACAGTAACATAAAACGTTAAAACGATAGCAAAAAAAAATACAAATGCCAGTAACATAAAACGATACTGAGGTAAATTTATTTAACCTCAGTATATTGTATTCTGTAATTTTGTTTAAGTATAATATAATCCAAAAAAATTGGTGATGTACAATAATAGAATAAACTACTATTACTCATGTTAAAGACTTGATAGACTCAGATTTAGAATAACCAACCAATGGCTGCAACGAATACCCCGCCAATGGCTGCCAAATCATCATTGCCGATGGACCAATGGCTGCAACGAATGTCCCGCCAATGGTTTTAACGATAGTCGAACGAAATAATTAAATGATAAAACACAAATACAATTGGAATTCGACGAAAAAAATACACAAATGCCAGTGAAAAAGAGCATCTTTTACAACAGCAGCTCACACGGTCACATAGCCACACATGACTCATGATTAAGACTTGAGAGACTCAAATTTAGAATGACCAGCAATGGCTAAAACACTAATAAATTTATTCCATTTTCAACAAATATTGACAATAAATTTACTTAAAGTATATTATTATTGATAATAATATTATAAAGTTTAATTCTGCAATTAATGTGTCATTGTTACAACATTATTTTAAAATGTAGGGCTATTGAAATAATTTTGTAGCCCAAGTTTTCTTTATGTAAGCCCTAAAAATATGTAAAAGTAAGACATCCATATTAAATTATGGTGCCTAACAAAACAAGTTTTAAGTTAAAATAAAATGGCAAATTATTTTAAGTTATGTAAACATTGGAAATCATTTTTGTATAATATTTATGTTTCACTTAACAAAATTGCCAAACAAAAGTTGGATTTTGAAAATAAAACGAAAAAAAGTACAAGAAGTACAAATTTGATTCTGGAAAGTATTGCTATGGAAGTCTGATCTGTAAATGATCACTTTGTTCCTTGGACCATATGATGATGATGAAGATCACTGCTTGAAGTAGAACAACTTGGAAGAACTAAGTCACCAGAAAGGTATCGACGCACTTGGGCACTGATGGCGAGGCCAAATGCTTTCCTGCTTTGCTTCACTCTGTTCTGAAAGAAAAGTTGAAGAAGAATGCTCTGGAGAATCAAAATCTCGAAGTTCTGATCTCTGTATTCTCTCCTGTCTCTCTGTCTTTTTTCTCTCCGTCTGTGTTATGAGAAAAATAAGTCTATTTATAGACTTGGGCTCTTGTGCGTAAAAACTCAGCAAAAGTTCCATCTTTACGCTAACAACTGCCACCCATGATCGAAGCCATCCTCTGCATATGTTGACGTGTGTCCCATCACTTCAGTAAGGATAGGATGCATGTACACACGTTCTTCAAAAAGAGTGGCATGAAAGCCACGTAAGCAAACCACGTTCCAAACTGGTGGAGGAGAATAGGGCGTAAAAATAGCCCAATGTACTCTGAGCATGAAGCAGTGGATTTGACGTAAAATAGCCTTGACATAGACTTCCCGCGTAAAGTGGTTATTAAATAACCTTGAGCGTAAAAGTAGCTCAAATAGACTTTACGCACACGTCGACTGTTGAGCGTAAAGGCTCATATAATCTTCGTGCGTAAAAGAAGCCGTAGTGTGAGCGTAAAGTAGCTCAATCCACACACTAAACGACAACATTGGTCTCTGTGTAAAGACAAATCCTTTTGTGATATATGCCATCATTAATATCTTCATGTCAGAGTTTGCATTAAATGCAAGATTTGACAGCTTTGTCCAGCGTAAAAGTGGCTGCTCTGTCCTTGGCGTAAAATCATAGGTGTAGACCCAAGCGTAAAATGATCAGCCTTCTTAGGCGTAAATTGATTAGCCTAGTCTTGGACGTAAAGAAATTATCCGTTCTGCTAGGCGTAAAGTAGATCACTTATGAATGAGATGACTCTTTCTTTGAAGCACTTTTACGCTCCTACAAGACCCCCTTCAAAGTTTTCAAATATCTCCAAAATTTGAAACACTTTGAACAGAAGCGTAAAAGTTGAGATTTGATCAGTCAGCGTAAAATTTGGGATACGCAACCGTCATCTACGTAAAAGCGGGAATATCCAACAGTCGGTTTTGAATCTCTCTATAAATAGGTCTTTTTAGAGAGAGAAAACACTTTTACTCATCTTCTTGAATTCCTTTGCCCTTTCTTTCTTCGAAACTCTGATCTGATGGCTCCTAAGAAATCATCCGCCGCCGGTAGCAAGGGGAAGAAACCAGCCATTGATTCCTCATCGACTGATCATGTGAAAACTCCCACTCAGTCATCAACACCACAACGAAATCCCAACCCGGCCGTGGCTCCGCCTATGATGGGTAAAACCCTACTCTTTGGCTGGGAAAAGACCGTCGAGGAAGAAGAAGATAAACCAAACTTTTAGCTTTTTACGCCCACGTTGTACGTGTTAGCGTAAAACTGAAACAACATCATACGCCCACGTTGTTCGTGTCAGCATAAAAGATAAAAAAGACTACGCCCATGTTACACATGTCAGCGTAAAATTTGGTTTTACGCCCACAGTTAATATGCTAGCGTAAAACTTAACTACGCTCATGTTTATACATGCCAGCGTAAAAAGTTGTATTACGCTCATATTACTATGTGGTAGCGTAAAATTCATCAATCATTGAGAGATTTTGTCGAACAAAGACTTCATAAGCTTTTCATCAACTTTTAGTAATCATAAAAAACTTTGAACTAACTTGATCTCTTTTGTTATTTTACCAGTGGATTTGCAAGTTCACCCTTTCGCTGAAGTTTTCGGATCGTCAGTTGGCATGGTGGGTTCGAACTATTTGGAAGATTTATCTCATGTCCAATTTCCTCAGTCGAACCCCGAATATCCGGTAGAGAGGGCACAGTTGATAGCAGCTCAAGGGGATAGGCTGTTGCTATCCATGATAAATGGAGAATTGTTGAGTTCACTAGATGGACAACACTTCGCAAAACCAGCCTTTCTATTTGGAGATGCCATTGATTGTAAATCCCAGACTCACCCCAAGAAGGAGTCTTGGGTTTTCAAATTTGGAAATAGAAGCATGTATCTTCCGGATATGGACAGAGATTATCCTTTGTCAGCATTCGTCCATGCTACTCATCCTCGACAAATGTTGTGGAATTTGACTCCCAGCAATCATGGACGACCGGGTAGAATTGTTTTCAAGAGAGAGCGTGCCAATGATATGGGATACTTTGCTAGTGTTCCCAATGGAGGTGTTACTTCTATCTTTGACCTTATGCCAGGCTCTAATCCTAGCGAAGATTCGGGTTTAATACAGCCAGTACAAACCCAGATGTTTGTCAACAAATTTATGAGGGATGCTGTATTATATCCCCAAACAAACCCCAGACTGCCATGATGGTTGACTCCATTCAACCAGAGTTGGATCCAGATAAATCTTTGGATGATGAAGAACTTTGAGGCAGAGTTGAAAGATATTGGCTTGTATGAAGCGGTAGCTTCCACCAGTCAGGGTATTCCTCCGAATGGAAACTTATTTCTGGCCTTGATGGAGATATATATAAGTTCAACTGAAACTTTTGCCACCCCGAAAGGTGAGATGGGTCTTGCCCTTCATGAGATGCAGTTTATCTCGAAGCTGCCAATGGGGGAAGCCCCATATGAAGAATACGTTCCCTCCAACAGGGAACTTGCTGAAATCAGAGGAGTTAACCCTCAGCTAATCGAGATATACGAAGAACTGATGTGCCACTACCTGATTTGTACCACGATGCATGAAAGTACATCCCATTTGGCGTATATCAACAAGTGGACGACTTATCTCTTCTTCCATAAAGATAAGATATCCAAAGAAGACAAAGAAAGGTTTCAGGAAAACAAAGCTCCAGTAATCAACATAGATTCGACAATCCCCTCTAACAAAGTTCGGGATATGATGATTACTTACAAATTCCTGAATAAATATCTGTCTACGAAGACTGGGGAATTTCCTGCCGGAACTGAAGCCTTGAGCTTTCTTAGATATGGTAGTCAGAAAATCTCTCGAAAAGCTTTGCTGGCAGGCTTTCTTTCTTTATGGTTGAGAAGATGGGTTGTACCGGGTATTGGTACTGTTGACAGAATCCACCGTAGTGTGCTATGGCCAGCAGTACGTCTGGTTTTTTAAAGTCAGGATTAACCTGCTGTCAGCCATGGTGTGTCGACTAAATGCAGGTTTAAGGACCTTCGGCGAGGACTTAATCAACAATGCTCCTCATCTGAATGTTTTCCCTAGAGTAGAGATGCCCTACACTTATCTGATGGGTTGGCTGTTGCATCACAACTGCAGATTGTTACCGCCAGGCCCAGGTGATGATACGGAGGTCTTCCTCCAAAAATTCAGCAAAGCTACATGGATCGCTACGACTGTGGTGGATACCCGAGCAGTTCTGAATTATTCTTATGGTTGGAACTTCTTCTGTACCCGGCCGCAAGTTCCAGCAGATTGCTTCGGTGTCCAGTTTGAAGATGAAGTTGAAGGAAGAGTTGTATTGCCACAGTCAGTCTTTAGGTGGCTTCAGTGCATCAGACCTTCTCATCTGATGTACAGAAATGAAGATAATTGTGCATTTGAACCGTACTTACCCAGTAGGTTTGCTCGCCAATTTGGGTACGACCAACTTCATGTTGGTAATCCTTCGACTAATTTTCGTCATTATGGGAAATTACTTGACGGAGCTAGGGGTTGAAGGTATTTCGGTGCTTCTCGGACTGGTGCTAAATTTAGAATTTCGACTGCCACTAGTACTACAGAACTACGTATACTCCATACGTACGCCCACTTTTACGCTTCAATTCGTTCTTTTGCCCACGGTTACAATATGAAGGGTAGTCTGAGGTGGCCTAAAGAAGGAGATATTGAGGAACAGGTCAGGGTGCCAGCAGATATCCCTGACGATACTGGCATTCCAGATCCATTTTTAGAAGTCATCCCAACAGGAGTTGGAGAACCAGCTGCAGAACCTATCATCATTGGCAAAGGCCGAAAAAGAAAACAAAGTGCAGCCGTCACATCTTCAATGAAAACTCCGGAAAAGAGGAAGAGGTCTACCACAAAATGGTCCTCCAAACCAAGAGCCCACACTCCAGAAGAGGACATTTTGATTGAAGAAGATCCTCTTGTCGGTTCTTCCTCAATCCACCCTGGAGAAGGATCTTCAGCCCCTCCACCGATAGTTGGATCAGGAGCTATAACACTTTTGTCTCCTGGACGTCTTAGCACCTCACTCCATTTATCTTTGTCGTCCAAGGCACAGGTTACAGAGGGTACTACTACTGTATCCACTGCTGATCAAGATCGCATTCCATCAGACGAACCGGCTCTTGACTTTGAGGATGATGACTGGGATGGTGATTATGATACATATCTTGAAAAAAATGCACATATTCCAAGAATTATACAAAACCTATACGGAATTATATATCATGATTTTGTATACTAACTTATTTTTGTTCATTTTGCAGATGTCATAATTGCACCAAAGCCTGTAGCTCCTCCTCCTCAAGAAGAAGAAATCTATGAAGAAAATGAGGAGTCTGAAGAGGAAGCTTCTTCTTCAGAAAACGCAGATGCTGAAGAGGAGGGAGTGCAAAAACCTGAGATAGAGCCTCAAGAAGAACATCCTCCATCACTTGAAGCACAACAAGCACAATCTGAATTGTCTTCTCTTGCTGAGGACCAGCACAAAGAGAAGACTAGAGTCGACCCCACTGTAGGTGATGATGGGACTACTGGAGGAGACCCAGGCTTGAACAAAGAATCAGCCGTAGAAAGTTTCACCACAACTGAAACAGTAGAAAATCCTGTGGAGCAATCATTTGAAGAAGATGTTGGAGGCATGCTTGAACTTCCAACAGAAACTGAGGAAATAATAACATCCTCTACTGTCGTCACTGATCCAGTACCAGTTTCTGACAAGCCAATGCCAGAATCTGAACCAGCTCCTGTAGTTGTCACCATATCCACCAACATTACCGCCGCCAGAACTCCAGAAACGGCTGGAGTGACAAATATTGAAGACGTTGCTGCTGAGGTCCCTGGGAACCAGATAACAGTAGTAACGTCACCAGCTCCACCCCCGTCTGTTGTTACACCGATTGGGGATATAATCCCTGAAGCTTCTAGGGATCAATTGGCTATAACGGTAGTAGCAACCACAACTTCGTCTCATCCTACTGTTGCACCACCAACATCTGTTCCCGATTTCCGAGAAAGAGATCTGTTAGATATTGTTGCCACGCCAAGTTCCAGCACAGAAATGGATCTCCTCGTTGAGATTTATACTGACACCTTTTATAAGAGCCTGGCAACCTTGATAACAATGGTCCTAAATAAGGGCCTCAATTATGAAACTCTGAAGATGGCAATGGCTTCGACCATCAAGAACGTTGCTCTGTTCAACGATACTGAGAGAGCTGCCGCATTGGAGAAAATTGTGGAGGACCTTGAACAGCCAACCAGAGAATATCTTAAGCTGTCAAATGAGAATGTTGAAGGCCTCATTCAGGAGGAGTATAAAACCTTAACAGCTGATTATCTTGCTCGAGAGACTACATATAATACAACCCTCCATGAACACAGTCTGAAGGTTGCCAAAGAGAAAGCCTTTTTGACTGGCATAAAACCTGCACTGCATGGCCACAGAGTGGCTTATGACGCTTTGAACATAGATATTCAGAGCAAAAATGATGAAATCCGAGCAGTCGAGGCTGAATTAGCTCGCTTGAAGGCTGAAAGGGAGAAGATGATCGAAGATCGAAATCTGCACCTCACCCAGAGCTCGATTTTAGAAGAGAAAGCCTTTGGAGCTGAATCGACTATCAGGGCCCTTGATGAAGCCAAAGAGGGTCTGATAACTACCTTCGCCAAACTTTCTTGTATTTGCACCCCTGAGGCTCGACGTGCTGAGGCTACCAAGAAAGTCATGAGCTCTCGTGGTAAGCGGCTAGAAGAGCTGAAGAAGTTTTTCCAAGATGTTTCCACTCCACCTTAAGAGAGTGTTTTGTCATCTTTTTGTCTTATTCATTCTGTAGTAATTCCACCAGAAATGAATGAAAGATTTGTTTTGTGATCCTATTATTTATTTGAAATTTAAACAATAGGTAAGAGGTAGAAAGCACTTATCAGAGGTAATATGGACGTGATAAGTCTCAACGTGTTATATCTATCCAGAGGTAATATAAATATGATAGATGATAAAATCTTGTTTTCTGTTTTTAGAGTATATAATACTATCAGAGGTAATATGGACGTGATAGTATGTAAGAACTCATAGAAAAGTAGATTAATATCTATGCAGAGGTCAAATGGACATGACAGATAGGAAAAACAAGTAGGTTTTAATATTCATCCAGAGGTCTTGAGAACATGATAAATAATAAATCTAATTAATCGACTGATAAGATAGAAGATTAATTTCTGTTTGCGAGTATACAATATTATCAGAGGTAATATGGACGTGATAGCATGTAAGAACTCATGATAGAAAAGCAATTAGATTTGACATTTATTCAGAGGTCTTGATAACATGATAAATAACAAATCTAACTTCATATACCAACTGGTAAGATAAAAGAAAGAGATGAGTAATCAGCTTAACCAAACCTTGGTAGCTGGAAAATAAGAAGACAGATGTCATTGAAGATATACTCTATTATTGATAAAAGAATGAATGAATTAATATATCTTTCAAGAAAGAAAATATCATCCTCAAGGATCATTCTCAAATGGTTCTGATTCATCATCGGCTTGAACCATATTGACTGAGAATATTTGCCCAGATTCATAATATGAGAAACGAGACATATCGGATTCGATGAATAGAATTTCTTCCGAATCTGATGATTGCGAAGAGCTAGAAGAGAATTCTTCTTGTATATCGTCATTAAACATGTAGGACGGATCATATCCCAACCCATGACGAGTCTTCTGGTAAAACGGATCACCGCATAATGGTAGTCGTCTGCCCTTGTCCTGATTGAGACCTTGTATAGTCTTCAAATCATACCCCATGTTCTGGATGATCTTGATAGACTGTTGACTGTATTTGTCAATTCGGATTCTTCCTTTATCTTTATCCTTCAGATTATCTGTCTGAGTAACAGGGATATTTCTAGCCAGGCCAAACACAATTTGACGCTTGTTTTTCTTATCAGACGGGACCACGAAATAGGATTCTTCGTGACGTCTGAAGTTTGCGCAAGCTTGTGATAAAGCGGCTACATGAAGCAGATAGAGAGAAGATGTCAAGAACTTTTGAGCATAAGGTCCGACATCGACATGAAGAGGAAAAGAATTCTCCTTATGATCAATGTATAAAGTTTCTTCCGGTTCTATATTGTCATTATATTGATGACTTTGATTATCAGAAGATAAAGTCATTCTCTCAATAAACTTGACAGCCATATACTCGAACAGGAAATCTTCATTGATATCAGAAAGTACAGAATGATCAATATTTACATCATTTATAATCTGATTGCTACGCTTCGGATTAATCAACAGTGGACCATCATCCGTCTTCTGTGTAGATTTGCCAAGATTGACGATCAATGGTGATTCTGGATCATTCGTACAAGAAGTACGCCCTTTGACCTTGATCATAAAAGGTTGAACTTGGCTCTTAGCAGGAATATTTATTGATTCCTTAAATGAAGTTTGAGTTCTTCCTTTAACCTTGATTATCAAAGGTTGATCATTGACAGGTTGGGATTGGATTCGTCCCTTGACTATGATCTTCAAAGGTTGCTCCTCTGGCGAATCTTCATTAATAGACTGATCCTCAGATAATGATTGATCTTCAGCCATGTCTGATATCTCTTTCACATGCTCTTGTTTATAAAGCCTTGAATCAGAGAAGTAGGCTTCGACACCCTTGAACGGATTAATATCAGTGAACTCAGTTTTCACAACTCCTTGGGAGTCCACATACTTGAAACATTGGTGAAGAGTTGAAGGCACAATATTGTGCTCATGAATCTACGGTCTTCCAAGAAGAATATTGTAGGATACGTCCGAGTTGATAACATAGAAAGTTACCATAGTTCGAAGATCACCAATCTGAATCTGCAGACGAATCTTCCCCAGTGGTTTGCTCTTGCCAGAGTTAAAACCAACTATCGTAGTACTAGTGTAAGTCAGCTCACTAGTAGAAATCCTCAGGGGTCTTAGCATACTCTGAATAATTATACTAATTGAAGACCCATGATCAATGTAAATCCTGTCAATTTCAGTGGATCCGATATATCCAGTGTAGCACAGAGGCCTATCATGCTTGTTGTGTTTCAATAGCATATCCTCTTGTGTAAAGGTGATATTGGGAATTGCTTCCATCACACTATGACATTGCGGACATGACACTGGTATATTATCAGGAGTCTTGAGTTGAGCCAAGCATGAATCTGCTTGAAGTAAAGCTTCGCTCAAAGTCTCTCTGCTTTCTCTGGAGAGGCGAAGCAGTTCAAATATAGATAGTCTAGCCGGAGTATTGGCTAACTGAGCTAGAATGTCAAACTTGTAAGGCTTCATCACCACCCCCTGATTGGAAGCAGACTTCAATGGGATATCAAAGCGTACTGCCTTCTGTTTTCCCTTTTCAACCACAGAAGGTTTAGCAGGAACAGAAGAGGATTGAGTTGGTAGAGTTTTCACTACATCTTTTGCTTCTTTGGAGGATCCCTCATAGTCTTTGTGGTACTCTTTTCCAGATCTTGTACCAGCAAAAGTTTCTTCTTCAGACTTAGGAGAAGAAAGTACCATATTACAGGATTTAGTCTTTCTTCCCTTAGCCTTCTTCTTGTGAGGGTTATTACGAGGAACTTCAGAACCCAATCCAGCAGTGGAATTCTGATTTTGAATTTGTAAAGGAAGACGTATTCCTTTATCATAATTCAAACCTTCTGCCTTTTGAAAGTCGTAACCCATCTTCCTCATGAGAAGGACAGATTGCTGACTATACAAGTGGATAGGTAGTAAACTTTGGACAGGTGTTTCAGCACAGGAAGAGGAGGAAACCTTTGCAACTACAGGAGAATGAAGCATAGACGTCTCTGTAGTTAAGGGAGGAGAAGGATTCGGGATACGAGGAGAAATTCCTGTTGGAGCTTTTTCATAAGCAGAAAAAACTTGTTGTGCCTGGTATAAAGGAACACCATTCATGGCTAGCCACTGCTGATGAGTAGGCTTGAGATTGGTAGGAGGAGCTAGACTTGGAGGACAGATGTTTAGTCCTTTCAGTCTATCTTCTAGAGGAAGGCCATCCCATAGATGATCCAAGCCATCAGGATTCGGAATAACATGAGAAATCATGTTGCAGGTTTTGACTTTCTTACCTTTCTTGGATTTTAAAGTTTTACCTTCATTTTCCAACTCAGGTACTAAGTCAGGATGTACCCACATGATTTCACCATTCTTCAATGTGAGCGGCAGCAATCCTGTATTTTCTTTCCTGGCAGGCGGGATATTTACGATCTTCATCGTCGCCTTCGGAATTGGAATAATTCCATCTGGGACTTGTTGTGGAGGAAAATCCCCGAACTGAAGAGAAACCATATTGGTCGTAACCGTATGGTCATCATTGGTTAAAGCGATAGCGCCACCATTTATCAGCTCTTGGATCTTCTTTTTCAAGATATAGCAAGCACTGGTAAGATGATTAATGTATCTATAATAGATATAATATTTGGGATTGTCAGTCAGATTCACCTCATTAGGCCTTTTTGGCTCTGGAATCTGAAGTTTACCACTTTTCACCAGACAATAAAATATCCCCAGGATATCACTTTCGTCAAAAGAGTATTCTTCCTTTGGCCTGGAAGATTCCTGATTATTTGGCGTCGTTTTATTCTTGGAAAGATTGACCATAAGAGTATCTTTTCCTTTCACATTACGATTGTCAGGATTATTACCAGAATTACTTTTCTTTCCTTTATCTTCTGAAGCAAAAATCATCCCGTGTTCACGAGCCAACCTACCATTGGTCTCGGCAGAAACTGCTGCTATGATAAACGAAGTCCAATCTGTGAATTGGGAACCTGTGAAGACAGTAATGGATAGTCGCAGATTCATCTTGCATGTATCAGTCAACGCTGAATCTGGCATACCAGGAGGCATCTTTAGAGTAGCCTGTCGGAAACGTTCAATGAACGTCCAAGTATCTTCTTTCTCCTTTTGTTTGATTTCTATTAAGGAGGACATGTTCATGTCCATACCTCCTTCATAGAAGCGGAAGAGAAACATTGTCTTGAATTCGTCAAAAGACGAAATAGAGTTATCGGGTAAGCTACGATACCAGTCGTACGCTGAACCCGTCAGGCACCCGATGAACACTCGAGTGAGAAGAGTATCATTTTTTTGCAAGTGTACAGTCATAATATCAAAGTAATTGATATATTGACTGGGAGATGCTTTTCTATCGAATAAAACCATGGATTGCGGCTTGAACTTTGGTGGAAAGGGTACATCATTCCAATAAGGAGGATAAGGTTGCTTAATCCCTAACCTCTGGAGCTGATCTTTGTGCCTCAAAACTTCAAACTGTGCTTTGAGTTCACGCACTGCTTGAATGGCTTCACTGGTTTGAGGAAGCACATTTGATTGAATAGTCGTTGGATGTACCATAACCTCCACTGGAGGTGGTACATCTTCTGGAATGATAGGATCTGGAGATGCAGAATTTTGATTAACAGCAGGCTCTTGAATATTCAAAGGTATATCAGCCCCTTGACTATCTTGAGTTTGTGCTGCTACTGGTACCAGAGTTATTACTGTAGGTTGAGCAGTTTACTGATTCAAAATTATCTGATGCATGCTTTGCACCATGTTAAGCATGTCTTTTAATGATTGCTCCACGGCAGTGAGACGTTGTTCCATATTAGCAGATGACGTCTCTGGTTCATCTCCAACATCGTAGGATTCAACCTCTCTTGAAGATATAGAGGGATTAGTATAGAAGTATGAATCCACACTATCGGTATCAGACTCAAAAGATTGAGTACCCCCAGCTTCTGAATCAGAAGTCTGCAATTGTCTTTGTCTTCTTGATCGAGTATTCTGATATACTCCTTCAAAGGAATCAAGAAGCCTGTTGAACTGTTGTTGACCGGGGGTTTGGGACATATTCCGTCTTGGATGTCGTCCTCTGTTATTATGAGATGCCATGTTGACTTACACATATGACAGCTCATGTTCTTGGTCTTCAGCTAGATGTTGAGGCGAGTTAAAACTTAAACGATCAAAAACTGACCGTTTTGAAGCCGAACAACAACAGTTGATCACAACCTGGTGATATTCACAATGATGTTTTTCTTGGGGAAATATTACCGGAGATTGTCTGTTCTTACGTTTTTGTATTAGCAATTCACGTAAATCAGAAGGAACAGATGGAGTATTCTTCTTTATTACATTTGGGGTAGAAAAATGTTTAGTCCCATGTGTATAAAGAAGATTACTGGCTGCATTCGCAGAACCAAACTGTACATTTTTACGCGTTTGGAGTTGTGTGCGTAAATCTTGAGATTTAGCACAAAGGACTCCATTTTCATGGCGTGTAATTTGTAAGTTTGGTACTTTGCGTAAAGCAGTATAAGAAGGTTGTTGGTGTAAGACAGAAGCTTTACCAACGACATTTTTACGCTGCACACGTTTAGGTACATTCACATTAGATGTGCAAACATCGTTATGAATTTTATCTACACTGTCAAAGACAGGAGACTTACCTTTACGCGTGGAGCGTAAAAATTGATTATCTACCACATCACAGACGGGAGATTTTGCTTTACGCGAGGAGCGTAATTTATTTGGGCCTACCACGTCACCGACGGGAGACTGATTCTTACACTCAGAAGCATAAACTTTAGAGTCTGCCCAATTACGAATGGGAGATTCATTCTTATGTACTGAGCGTAAAATTTGGTTCTTACCCACTGAGCGTAAAACTTGATTCTTATGCAGTGGGCGTGAAACCTGATTATCTTCACCGTTACAAACGGGAGATAAATCGTCACACTTTGAGTGCAACTCTGAAGTAAGGACTGCCTCGTTACGAACGGGAGCCCCTACGACAAGAGTGGAAAAAATTTTCTTGTCATCAGAAGCAACAGAGAGATCAGAAACCACTTTGGATTTGGGAATCCAAACTTTTCGTGCTTTGCGAGACTTTTGAACATTGGAGTGGCGAGAACCACCCCCAGTTCGGAGCATTTCTTCATAGGCAGTCTGGTCGAAGTGTACAACCAGAGTCTTCTTGGTCGAACCGACCGAAACATTATCATATTGAGCAATCGCCTCCTCGTTAGAGGAGAAGGTCGTCCCCAGCAGAGTCGCCATTTTGTTTCACTTAACAAAATTGCCAAACAAAAGTTAGATTTTGAAAATAAAACGAAAAAAAAGTACAAGAAGTACAAATTTGATTCTGGAAAGTATTGCTATGGAAGTCTGATCTGTAAATGATCACTTTGTTCTTTGGACCATATGATGATGATGAAGATCACTGCTTGAAGTAGAACAACTTGAAAGAAATAAGTCACCAGAAAGGTATCGACGCACTTGGGCACTGATGGCGAGGCCGAATGCTTTCCTGCTTTGCTTCACTCTGTTCTGAAAGAAAAGTTGAAGAAGAATGCTCTGGAGAATCAAAATCTCGAAGTTCTGATCTCTGTATTCTCTCCTGTCTCTCTGTCTTTTTTCTCTCCGTCTGTGTTATGAGAAAAATAAGTCTATTTATAGACTTGGGCTCTTGTGCGTAAAAACTCAGCAAAAGTTCCATCTTTACGCTAACAACTGCCACCCATAATCGAAGCCATCCTCTGCATATGTTGACGTGTGTCCCATCACTTCAGTAAGGATAGAATGCATCTACACACGTTCTTCGAAAAGAGTGGCATGAAAGTCACGTAAGCAAACCACGTTCCAAACTGGTGGAGGAGAATAGGGCGTAAAAATAGCCCAATGTACTCTGAGCGTAAAGCAGTAGATTTGGCGTAGAATAGCCTTGACATAGACTTTCCGCGTAAAGTGGTTATTAAATAACCTTGAGCGTAAAAGTAGCTCAAATAGACTTTACGCACACGTCGACTGTTGAGCGTAAAGGCTCATATAATCTTCGTGCGTAAAAGAAGCCGTAGTGTGAGCGTAAAGTAGCTCAATCCACACACTAAACGACAACATTGGTCTCTGTGTAAAGATAAATCCCTTTGTGATATATGCCATCATTAATATCATCATGTCAGAGTTTGCATTAAATGCAAGATTTGACAGCTTTGTCCAGCGTAAAAGTGGCTGCTCTGTCCTTGGCGTAAAATCATAGGTGTAGACCCAAGCGTAAAATGATCAGCCTTCTTAGGCGTAAATTGATTAGCCTAGTCTTGGGCGTAAAGAAATTACCCGTTCTGCTAGGCGTAAAGTAGATCACTTATGAATGAGATGACACTTTCTTTGAAACACTTTTTACGCTCCTACAATTTATATATATTAAATATGATGCAATTAAAGCTGTTGTTGGAAATCTAAAATGAAGTTATCCATACATCATTAGAACCTTAAAAAAAAGTGTTTAACATCAAAAACTGTTGGCATTCCTTTCTTTTGTCCTCCCAATACAAAATAATCATTAATTGAATGCCTATATATTGGGCTTACAATATAAGAATGGGGTTTCAATTTTGTCATTTCCAAATCCCAACAAAAATATAACAAGGAACGAACTATTACAAAGAAAAAAAATTGAGAATGAGGAACCTGACAAGGAGTACAACACTTAACAAGCGACCGAAACTTACAAACGATAGAGGAGGTAATAGTTCCATCTAATTTCTGGAGTCTTTTAAGTTATTTTAATTACTTCTAATAGTGCAGCATATTTTTATCACTAATATACATTGTAAACATCAGACTTATCTATATGTTTGAGCTGAAAATTACCATTTAACAATCATAAAAAATATATTATAACTATTTATATATAAGCCGTGCATGTTGAAAATCTAATTTACTGTAAAATTCCAAACATCCATAGATTAATAATTTATATGATCATGCAGTATATATCCATCCATTTCAAAGATGTATAATCAAATATTAGGTAAAAATTGAAGTGCTATTTAGTGTACAAAATCATTAAATAAATGTAAAAAAAATTAATGTACAAGCATTATTTTACAACATGTAGATATTTGCATTATTTTTAAAGATTTAGTGTACAAGCATTATTTTACTAAATCATTTGAATGATATAAAATAACATTAAATTAGAAGTATTTTTTTACCCAACATTTGAGGAATTACTAAATAACATTAAATATGACATATAGTGATCAATTTTGGACTGAATATAAAATCACTAAATTATTACAATTTAGTTAAGAAAATATTCAAACATGTCTTCATAGATAATTTAAATAATATTCAGTCCAAAAAGTTTACTTGCAGGGTTATATATTTTCATGAATTTATTCCAAATGCATTTATATGTATTTGTTTTTAGTTATATAATTGTATCTTTGTATTATTATGTGCAAAAATATACAAGCTTGTGCATATACTTTCATGTTGTAGCGCACCATTTCGAAGTAGTTCATTGACATATTTGATGGCAACAAATACCTGCAAATATAATTCAATAATAAATTTAGAATATATATATATATATATATATATATATATATATATATATATATATATATATATATATATATATATATATATATATATATATATTGTGTGCTGAAAACAATTTTACCTATAATAAAATTCTTCTTCAGTTATATCGATATAACTTACCCATCCTTTCATGAATCACCTAAATAAACTTTCAATACATATATATCTAGAACGTTTTTCATTATTCTATAAAAAAAATCGAACAAAAAAACACTAAGAAAAACATACAATACCCAGATTTGTATCTATGTCTGTCATGAATCACCGTAAAAAAGCCGAAATAAATAGATGTTTATGATTGCGTAAAAATCACGAAAAATAAATTAGGAAAAAACCCGAAAAAAATCAGTAAAAATCATGAAAAAGAAAAAAATTGTTGAAATACCTAAATCTTTAAATATATGTTTAGATCAATAACAAACACAGTTTATTCATTAAATAGAGAACAATAAAATTAGGAAAAAACCTCACAAATTGAACTAAATTCGTAGATCCAGAACATAAAATGATGATTCACCAAAAGTAAACCTTTTAATTGCATTTCCCATGCGTGTTACGTCAAACATAGCTCCATTAAAAAATTGAAGAAAGAACAAGAACATCAAATACTGAAAAAGTTGCCAAAACAACATTTTCCAAAACAAAAAAAATGAGATTATATAATCAAAGAAAAACCAAATAGAACTTTTGACCATTTCCAGAGCATAGGAATGGAAAGAGAAAAAGAAAGCAAGAAATGAATCTACTCTAATACCAATGTTCGAAACCATAGATGAAGTTGCGGTGGGAAGTGAAACAGTGGGCTCCTAAAACCGGAATCAGGTCCCCTCCCCAATACCGGAGCTGGACGAAACCGTAGTGTTGACAAAACAGTGGGCTGCCAAGGAAAATACAAAGGAAGCACAAAATCATTGGTATATGTGAAACAAAGTTAGCGAAACAATGGGCTCACAAAATCGGAATCAGGTCCATTTCCAAAACATATCACTAATTTTTGGTATTATTTTATTATTAAATTATTGGAACCACAATTTTATGTGAGAGTGAACATAATTGGGTCAGAAAATATGGAAATATTAGAATTGGAATAGAGAGGAAGAGAGAGAAAGAAAATTGGAAATGGGGTGCACGCGGATTTGTGCTCCCATCCGCTGTATTTTATTGTGGTTGTTTGGGTGATCCGAAAATTAAGGCAACTTTTATGGCAAGAGTAAAGGGACGATTAATGATTTGTACAGGTGGCAGCCTTCACAAATTTCAAACGGCTTTGTTAGGGTTTAATGCTTTTAACAGCTGGCAACCATTCATTATGTGGGCTAAATAAGTTTTTTTTGTTATTGTTAAATTTTATGTGTGCTAAATTAAGATTAGTTTATATAAATTACTATTTTTTTAAAACGAGAAAAACTTCTTGATAACAGTTTTTGTAACGAAACAAAAATTGACTAAATGGCAAAGAAATATTAAGAAATAAACTAATTCATAAAAAAAGTTTAGAATAAATTGTTAAGATAAGTATAAGATCTTTTACGATTTAAAATGAAGTTTTGTTAACAAATAAAATAATTCATTAATTTTTTTTGGCTTTAATAAATTTTGTTAACTTTTTCTTATGGGCTTTAGTAGAAACAAATAAAATGATTAAATGTGCGCTAAACTAAGGTTTATATATATAAATTACTATTTTTCAAAAATAAAAGAATATTTCTTAAAGCCACCATATTTGGATCAAAATTACTAAAGATTAAATTTAAAAGAAATATTAACAAACAAACAAATTCATCGGAAAAAAAATCCAGACCATCCAATTAAATTTGATGTGTGCTAAATTAATGTTTGCCTATATAGATTACTACATTTTCAAAACAACAAAAAAAATTTAAAATAACATTTTTGATAAAAATAAGTTTTTTTATTTGTAAATTGTATGTGCGCTAAATTAAGGTTTGCCTATATAATGATAAAAAAAATTCTTTATTTTTAAATTTAATGTGCGCTAAATTAAGGTTTGCCTATATAAATTAATCTTTTTTAGAACAAAAAATAATTGTATGTTATAATTGTAAATCGGTAGAAATTAAATTTGAAAACAATAGAAGACATATAAACTAATTTATGGAAAAATTATTATTTTTATTAATATGGAAATTTATATATATATATATATATATATATATATATATATATATATATATATATATATATATATATATATATATATATATATATATTAATTTTTTATTATTTTACATTTAAATTTTATTTAAATTTAACTTAATCATTCTTTATTTTTTTTAGAAAATATAGATATGAATTTAGATGAATGTACGCCTCCATCAAGCCAAAAAAAATTTCAGCATATATTTTGTGGGAACGATTCGAACATGACCAGTTGTCCATCATCTAGGTCTCATTTTGGTGACATCACGAATGGTATGATATGATTTTTTTTTTTACAAAGTATGTAATGATTAATTTTTTTAATATATCTATCTAACAATATATATGTATATACATATATATGGTAATTTTTTATGCAGTATGTGGGTCAAGTGAGCCTGCGCAGTTAATTGTTTCTCAGGAGAAAAATTCATTTGACTACTCGACGAAGAGATTTACAAAACTGTACTCTGATCCATCGAGAGTAATTTTTTCAACTAATGATGATGGTCCTTCAAGTACGTTATTTTTCCAACCTAAAAAAAATTTATTCTCAAAAATCTGTTACAATAATTTATTAGAGCCTAATTAACTATTTTTACGAATAAAATGTGATCTATGATTATTGTATTGTTATTACTTTTCTAACTTTTTTCTTACTTTTTTGCAGAAGATTTAAATCCATATGGAAAACAGTTTTATTCTAGCAGCGTATTGTTTAATAATGTGCTGAATACGTCTACATATCCTTTTAGTGGAATCACGAATGGTATGTGATAGATTTTTTATTAAAGTATACATACATACATATATATTTATGTTTGCAAAGTTTTTTATTGAATTATTTTATGCAGTGTGTAGATCAAGTCAAGCAGTTGATTTGACTACTTCAATGAACCAAAGTTCGCTGTTGTCACGCCCCAGAACCAGAATACTGGAGAGCGGGGGCAGACACAGCCAGCTACGTATATTGAAATAGAATACATCTCAACTATACGGTCACGGCTGTCTAGATATGAGGGTTTACTACCAGCCAGCAGTCTCTTAAGGTCAAGCCTATTGTCTCAATCTCAAGCAATTAACAGAGTCACAAGATGTTAGAGCATCAAATATATATATATAAGGCGTCCCAAATATTACATATTGGATGATCATGAAGCTAGTCGTACAAAATGATAGGACTAGCAAGAGTTCAGTCATACATGATCAACCCTAGGATTTGTTAATCATGTTACAGCCCGTAGGCAGACAGTAAGTAAATGTGCATCGAGCTAACAGGTGCTCGTCGGCAAACGCCTCAAAAGAATAAATTTACATATGAGTGGGTGAAACAAAAGGGAAGACCCACTCGTAGCCCGGGTTCCGTCTAGTGTTCACCATTGGGCTGGAAGCTTGGTAGATCCTCGGGAGCTGCTCCGAAATCTGGCCACACAAAACCAGCTGGGTCAAACCCCAGAAAGAGCAAGTGCCACAAAGGAGGCCATAAATAAGAACAAAGCCAGCATATCAGAACATAAAGAATAAAAGAAAGTACAAGTAGTAAAAGTACACAGAGCGATAAATGACTAGGGACGTGGAACCATTCCGGGAGCCAGGTTACAATCCTTAACCAAACAAGGACCGGGATTGTACCCCTTCGCCTGAATAGCTCACTGTCTCTACCCATTTATCGTTAGAGATAAGTAAAACAATCATGACCAAGAGTTCCAGGTACAGGGGCTAGACAAGACTTAGACAAGGCTGGACAACATCCATTTCACAACGGCCAAGCAAGTACTACGGCTTACTATTTTAACTAACTAGGGTTATCACAAGCCTAATTACTAACAAGATGCAGGTGAGAAACTCCCAGTCCCAAGCCCTGCAGACCATCCAGTTATCCTTCCGCGGGTTGAGAGTTATAGGTGGGTACATTGCCCGGGAGACAAATGTACCCTTAGGTGACTTAGAGGGTGCAACACATGACAGTGTGCTGGAAATGTGCTCTACTCGTCGGCAAGCTACAAGTCCATTAATGCCTCCAGATAACGAGACTGCCTGTGACCGGGAATTCTCCATGTTCTAATTTGGTCTACTCATTACCTAGTCCAATTTTAGTGTGAGTCCCTGGCCGTGGTACCCAGGGAGTCATCCCTTAGACATGATGCAAGACAAGACAAGTGATTTGCACAGAGCAACAGGTAGTACACCCACGGTGTCAAGACAAGTCAAGTCGAGTCAAGAGTGCGCCGCCACGGGCCACTTATCAAGTGAAGCCAAGTCATACCAAGTCAAGTCAAGTTGAGTTATCAAGTCATGCCAAGTCGGGTGTGCGCCACCACGGGCCACTATCAAGTCAAGCCGAGTTATCAAGTTACCGATCCCAGTTATTAACAAGATATTCAACAGATAGGAGAAAACTAGCTGCAGGCCAAACCATGCCAAATCATAGAAAATAGTGTCAAGACGTGTCAGACCAAGTCAAGTTGTGCATGTGAGCAATCAAAATCTCAAAAGCTCCAATCATATCAAAGAAAACCAAGTTATAAAGCAGGCACTAAGGCACTAGGGTGTAGGTGAACTAGGGTGTGCTAGGGAACAAGCACACTAGAGTGCGCCTGGTGGCAGCACACTAGAGTGCGCCTGGTTGAGGCAGCACACCAGAGTGCGCCTGGGGTGGCAGCACACTAGAGTACGCCTGGTTGAGGCAGCACACCAGAGTGCGCCTGGGGTGGCAGCACACTAGAGTGTGCCTGGATCCAAGTGCACTGGAGTGCACTGGAGTGCGCTTAAGCCGGAACCAACAAAGTGCGCCTAGCCAGGGTACGCTAGAATGCGCCTGGGTCCAAGGGTCAAAGTGCGCCTAGCCAGGGGAGCAGGCGCAATCGGACCAAGCGCTAAACAGCGTGGCCCGCAAGGAGGCGCGCAGCGCTAAACAGCGCGCGGCCAGGAAAGTAGGCGCAGTGCGCTAAAGAGCGCCTGGCCAGAAAGTAAGCGCAATCGGGCAAGGAGGCCAGAAAGTAGGCGCGCCTGGGGGTCGTCTTCCTCCTCAAGCCGAGGAGAAGAACCCATGGGTTCCAAAACTTTGGAACACCATAAGTCGGCCATCCAAGCTCCAAATCCGAACTTCCAAGGCTCTAACTTGGGTAAAATTCCACCCTCTACAACATGGAAACAATAAAACCAACCAAAACTCAAGTTTAATAGATCAAATCTAAAGAAATCCGAAAATGAACAAAGTCTAGATCTAGGGAAATCCAAGCTTCAAAACCCAAAATGCCAAGCTCTAACATTGGTCCTAGAGCTCTAATCTAACTAAATATCAAATAAAATGGGTCCTTATTAAATGGCAAGGTGCAACTTGCCTATGGTGGGGATGTTGGTGGTGGTAGGAGAAAGAAGAAGAAGAAGAAATAAATGGAAGTTATGGGGAGAGAGAAAAGTTGGTGGGATTTTAATGGGGGTTGTTGTGGTGTTCATGAGGGTGCAAGATAGCTAAAGGTGTTCTCATTCCTACAACCAAACCAAGTCATATTAAACCAAACCGAAAATCCGAATAAGAAAAATACGAGAAATATCGAAATACCGCAGTTAGGCAAGATTTAAAATATACGCAAAAATCAAAATACGGGCAAAAATACGAAATACGGGAAATGAGGGTGACAACTCTACCTACCTTAAAAGAATTCCGTCCTCGGAATTTAATCAAGGAGCTAGAGATTGCCACGACAAGCTACACTAATCACAGGCAAGCTACACTAAGCAGTTCAATCATACAATCATGCAATGCAAGCAAGGAAGGGAAGGCGTAAGGCATAAGAAAGACATTATACCTCACGAGTCAAACAGATAGGGATATCGCGATCGGATGTCGTCCTCACGCTCCCACGTTGACTCACCTAGAGAGTGATGACCCCAAGCAACACGGACCAATTTAATAGTCTTGTTCTTGAGTATCTTTTCCCTCCGGTCCAAAATAGACACGGGCCTCTCCTCATACGAAAGGTTGGTACCAACAACCAATTCCGAATGATCTAGGATATGGCTCGGGTCCGGAATATACCGTCGTAACTGGGACACATGGAATACATCATGTACCTCGCTTAACGACGGCGGAAGAGCGAGACGATAGGACACATCGCCTACTCGCTCCAGAATATCGAACGGTCCTATATACCTAGGACTAAGCTTTCCCCGTACGCCAAAACGAATGACGCCGCGGGTAGGCGAGATCCTAAGGAATACATGGTCGCCGACAGCAAATTCTAAGGGACGCCGATGAGCATCGGCCCAATGGCGCTGGCGATCCTGAGCAACTCGGAGGTGATCTCTGATTCTTCTGACCACTTCAACCGTCTGAGAAATCAGTTCTGGACCGAGCATCTGCCTCTCTCCGATATCGTCCCATGCTAACGGAGATCTGTATTTCCTGCCATACAGAGCCTCGAAGGGTGCCATCTGGATACTAGCCTGGAAACTATTGTTGTACGAGAATTCCACCAAGTGCAGGTGATCCTCCCATGAACCACCAAAATTGAGGGTACACGATCTCAACATATCTTCGAGAGTTTGTATAGTACGCTCTGACTGCCCATCTGTCTGCGGATGATACGCTGAGCTGAACTTAAGACGAGTCCCCAAACCTTGATGAAGACTGCGCCAGAAGTGTGATGTGAATCTCGTATCCCTGTCTGATACTATGCTGACTGGCACTCCGTGAAGTCGGACGATCTGCCTGAGATACATCTCTGCTAGCTGTGCCGTCGACTGTCCAACTCTAAAGGGAAGAAAGTGTGCCACCTTGGTAAGCCTGTCTACAATGACCCAAATAGCATCTCTGCCTGCCGGAGATCTGGGTAACCCAGTCACGAAATCCATGGTTATGTGCTCCCATTTCCATTCTGGGATCGGTAAAGGTTGAAGAAGTCCAGCCGGCCTCTGATGTTCAGCCTTGACTTGTTGGCAAACCAAACATCGAGAGACATACCGGGCTATCTCCCTCTTCATACCATTCCACCAAAAGTGCTGACGAATATCTCTGTACATCTTCGTGCCGCCTGGGTGAATGGAATACTGCGAACTGTGAGCCTCTGCCATGACTTCCTGTCTGATATCTCCACTGGGTACACAAAGACGCGTGCCGTGTCGAAGTGTACCATCCTCATGAATACATAACTCTGGCCTTCTCCCTGCCTCGCACTCTGCTCTGAGCCGCTGAATCTTGGAATCTGTTAATTGTGCTATCCGGATCCTCTCAACTATGGTGGACTGTATCTGTAGGCTGGCCATCACGACCACATTGGAAGGGAGAATCACTTCAATTCCCATCTTCTGAAGATCTGCCAATAGCTCTGGTTGCGCTGTTAGAAGGTAGACTCCGGCTCTCCGGCTCAATGCATCTGCTACCACGTTGGCCTTCCCTGGGTGATACTGCAAGTCCACATCATAGTCCACAAGTAGCTCGAGCCATCTTCTCTGCCGCATATTAAGATCCTTCTGGGTGAAAACATACTTCAGGCTCTTGTGATCAGTAAATATCTCTACTCTGTCTCCGTACAAGTAGTGCCTCCACAACTTAAGTGCAAACACTACTGCTGCTAGCTCCAAGTCGTGGGTCGGGTAATTCTTCTCATGATCACGGAGTTGATGTGACGCATAAGCAATTACCTTCCCATGCTGCATCAAAATACATCCCAATCCTCTGCCTGAAGCGTCGCAATATACTGTGAATCCTCCGGTCCCATCTGGAAGGGTGAGAATGGGAGCCGTTATCAAACCTCGCTTCAATTTCTCAAATGATTCCTGACATTCTGCTGTCCAAACGAACGGCACATCCTTGCGGGTCAACTGGGTCATCGGCGCTGAAATCCTTGCAAAATCAGAGACGAACCGCCGGTAGTAGCCGGCCAATCCAAGAAAGCTGCGAACTTCTGCCACTGAACTGGGTACTGGCCATGCCTCGATGGCCACAATCTTCTGGGGATCCACTTCCACTCCTCCTCGGGTAATGATGTGACCCAAGTATGAAATGCGATCGAGCCAGAACTCGCATTTACTGAACTTGGCGTACAACTGGTGCTCTCTGAGAATCTGAAGAACCACACGGAGATGCTGTTCATGCTCCGCCTCACTCTTGCTGTAGACCAGGATGTCATCAAGGAATACTATCACAAACTGATCCAAGTAAGGCATGAAAATACGGTTCATGAGATCCATGAACACTGCCGGCGCATTGGTCGCTCCAAAGGGCATAACTAGAAACTCCCAATGCCCGTACCTAGATCTGAACGCCGTCTTCGGGATGTCCTGCTCTCTAACTCTGATCTGGTGGTATCCTGACCGCAAGTCTATCTTCGAGAAAACTGAAGCCCCTTTGAGTTGATCAAATAAGTCATCTATCCTTGGAAGAGGGTATCTGTTCTTGATTGTCACTGAGTTCAAGGTACGATAATCAACACATAGCCTGGACGTACCATCCTTCTTTTTCACAAGAAGCATCGGGGCTCCCCAAGGCGATCCACTTGCACGAATGAATCCCTTGGTCCTGAGTTCTTCAATCATCTTGTACAAAATCTCCAACTCTGAAGGCGCCATTCTGTAGACTCGCTCTGATACTGGTGCTGTCCCGGGAATCAAGTCAATGGTGAACTCGATCTCCCGCTCTGGTGGCATCCCTGGAAGTTCCTCTGGGAAGACATCTGGAAACTCTTCAACTATCCGGGGAACTGCACTGCTGCTACTGCCATCCGCAATACTGGAGGAGATGGCTCTACTGTGCCTCTGGAAAATGAAAACTCTGGCTCTCCGGGAATACTAAAGACAACTCTGCCAACATGGCAGTCTATCCTAGCATAATGGTTCCTCAACCAATCCATGCCTAGGACTACATCATAGTCTGCCATAGGGAATTCTATGAATCTAGCGGGGAACTCTCTACCGCTAACTACGATCTGACACGAGGAGAACACTCGATCTACTCCCACAAGACCGTTACCAGTAAGTATATTGAGCCTCACTGATAATGACTCGGGCTCCAACCCTATCCGTGTCGCGAATCGTGCAGACATGAATGAATGCGATGCACCAGAATCAAATAATACAGATGCTGGAAAAGTGTTGACGAGAATAGTACCTGCCACTACCTCACCTGGTGCAACTTTTTCTTCCATGGTCATCATCATAGCCTGACCTCTAGCTGTGGGTCCCCTCTGCTGGAAACCCCTCTGTCGGTTCTGTGCCGGAGCCTGGGTGAACTGCTGCTGGTTCTGCTGCTGAAAGGCCTGGGCCTGGGGCGCCAATGGCCTCGGGTACTGCTGTTGCTGCTGCTGCTGGACTGGAACTGGGGCTGGTCCCCTCACCGAAGAACTAGAAAGGTTGGATGATGATGGACCTCCCCTATTCGGGCAGGTACCTATCTGGTGGTCTGCTCCTCCACAAGCCAGGCACAATCCTCGTGCCCTACGACACTCTGCCACTACATGGCCCGGCTTCCCGCAATGAGAACATTCCACCGCGGAAGACTGCTTCTGCTTCTGCTGCTGCGGGTACGTCGGGGTCGAATGCTGAACCGACGTCACTGAGGCCGCCCGCCTCGGAGTTCCAATGGTTATACCCCTAGCTGCCGGGGCTGGAGCTGAAGATTGGTGCATCTGGTTGTGGGACCGCTTCCTGCCTCCGGTCCTGTCCACAATTCTCCGGGAGGTATACTCATGCCTCCTTGCTGCTTTCAATACTGCATCGAACGTCTGGTGCTCGAACTGTTCCACAGCCAATAATATCTCCAAATGCAGTCCTTGCTGGAACCGCTGAGCCCTATCGAACTCGGTTGCCACCAAGGTGGGGGCGAACCTACTCAGCCTAGAGAACTCGGTCGCATAGCCATCGACCGTCCTGCCTCCTTGCTTCAAGTTGGTGAATCTGGTCTGCAGGTCGTACCGTGCCACCGCATCGAAGTACTTTGTCTGGAACCTCTCTCTGAACGTCGCCCAAGTGACTGGTGTTGCTAATCCCATGGCCTGAGCTGCCCACCAATCGCGAGCCAAGTCTAACAACTGTAGGCGTACCACCGCCACCTTCTCATTTTCAGGTGTCCTAGCTGCTTCCAGGACCACCTCGGTATCCTGAAGCCAAGCATCCGCGGCAATCGCATCTTCATTGCCGTCAAAGAAGGGAGGGTTCAAGCGCTTGAAACTGTTGGCCGCCTGATTCCCTTGGGGACCTCCTCGGTTTAGTGCATCATGAACCTCCTGGTGCAAGGCGTCACCTCGACGATCCTGGGATGCAAGCAGTTCTCTGATAAGCCCTACCAAAGGCCCCTCGTCCTGTCTAGCTGGTTGAACGGGCGGAGCTGCCTGAACTGGAGGTTCCGGGCCTCCGGAAGGCATAACTCGAGAGGCTACTCCAGAGTGCTGAGCTTGATCTTCCTGGTGCTGGAGTACTTGTCGAGCTTCCTCTGGCTGGTTGGCAGGTCCGGGAGTAATGCCGCTGAAGAAGATGACATAGGGAACAATAAGGAAAGGTCCAGGACAGATCAATTATACAAGCAATATGATCAGGTCAAGAATCTCAGGGATTTGAAGATACGGGCAGAGATCAAGGGCGAATATTGATTGAGACATCTATTTGGTAAACCCTCACATTTCTTGAATGCCAAGACCTGCATGGGCCACCACTTAAACCGTGTCACGCCCCAGAACCAGAATACTGGAGAGCGGGGGCAGACACAGCCAGCTACGTATATTGAAATAGAATACATCTCAACTATACGGTCACGGCTGTCTAGATATGAGGGTTTACTACCAGCCAGCAGTCTCTTAAGGTCAAGCCTATTGTCTCAATCTCAAGCAATTAACAGAGTCACAAGATGTTAGAGCATCAAATATATATATATAAGGCGTCCCAAATATTACATATTGGATGATCATGAAGCTAGTCGTACAAAATGATAGGACTAGCAAGAGTTCAGTCATACATGATCAACCCTAGGATTTGTTAATCATGTTACAGCCCGTAGGCAGACAGTAAGTAAATGTGCATCGAGCTAACAGGTGCTCGTCGGCAAACGCCTCAAAAGAATAAATTTACATATGAGTGGGTGAAACAAAAGGGAAGACCCACTCGTAGCCCGGGTTCCGTCTAGTGTTCACCATTGGGCTGGAAGCTTGGTAGATCCTCGGGAGCTGCTCCGAAATCTGGCCACACAAAACCAGCTGGGTCAAACCCCAGAAAGAGCAAGTGCCACAAAGGAGGCCATAAATAAGAACAAAGCCAGCATATCAGAACATAAAGAATAAAAGAAAGTACAAGTAGTAAAAGTACACAGAGCGATAAATGACTAGGGACGTGGAACCATTCCGGGAGCCAGGTTACAATCCTTAACCAAACAAGGACCGGGATTGTACCCCTTCGCCTGAATAGCTCACTGTCTCTACCCATTTATCGTTAGAGATAAGTAAAACAATCATGACCAAGAGTTCCAGGTACAGGGGCTAGACAAGACTTAGACAAGGCTGGACAACATCCATTTCACAACGGCCAAGCAAGTACTACGGCTTACTATTTTAACTAACTAGGGTTATCACAAGCCTAATTACTAACAAGATGCAGGTGAGAAACTCCCAGTCCCAAGCCCTGCAGACCATCCAGTTATCCTTCCGCGGATTGAGAGTTATAGGTGGGTACATTGCCCGGGAGACAAATGTACCCTTAGGTGACTTAGAGGGTGCAACACATGACAGTGTGCTGGAAATGTGCTCTACTCGTCGGCAAGCTACAAGTCCATTAATGCCTCCAGATAACGAGACTGCCTGTGACCGGGAATTCTCCATGTTCTAATTTGGTCTACTCATTACCTAGTCCAATTTTAGTGTGAGTCCCTGGCCGTGGTACCCAGGGAGTCACCCCTTAGACATGATGCAAGACAAGACAAGTGATTTGCACAGAGCAACAGGTAGTACACCCACGGTGTCAAGACAAGTCAAGTCGAGTCAAGAGTGCGCCGCCACGGGCCACTTATCAAGTGAAGCCAAGTCATACCAAGTCAAGTCAAGTTGAGTTATCAAGTCATGCCAAGTCGGGTGTGCGCCACCACGGGCCACTATCAAGTCAAGCCGAGTTATCAAGTTACCGGTCCCAGTTATTAACAAGATATTCAACAGATAGGAGAAAACTAGCTGCAGGCCAAACCATGCCAAATCATAGAAAATAGTGTCAAGACGTGTCAGACCAAGTCAAGTTGTGCATGTGAGCAATCAAAATCTCAAAAGCTCCAATCATATCAAAGAAAACCAAGTTATAAAGCAGGCACTAAGGCACTAGGGTGTAGGTGAACTAGGGTGTGCCAGGGAACAAGCACACTAGAGTGCGCCTGGTGGCAGCACACTAGAGTGCGCCTGGTTGAGGCAGCACACCAGAGTGCGCCTGGGGTGGCAGCACACTAGAGTGCGCCTGGTTGAGGCAGCACACCAGAGTGCGCCTGGGGTGGCAGCACACTAGAGTGCGCCTGGATCCAAGTGCACTGGAGTGCACTGGAGTGCGCTTAAGCCGGAACCAACAAAGTGCGCCTAGCCAGGGTGCGCTAGAATGCGCCTGGGTCCAAGGGTCAAAATGCGCCTAGCCAGGGGAGCAGGCGCAATCGGACCAAGTGCTAAACAGCGTGGCCCGCAAGGAGGCGCGCAGCGCTAAACAGCGCGCGGCCAGAAAAGTAGGCGCAGTGCGCTAAAGAGCGCCTGGCCAGAAAAGGAGGCGCAGTGCGCTAAAGAGCGCCTGGCCAGAAAGTAAGCGCAATCGGGCAAGGAGGCCAGAAAGTAGGCGCGCCTGGGGGTCGTCTTCCTCCTCAAGCCGAGGAGAAGAACCCATGGGTTCCAAAACTTTGGAACACCATAAGTCGGCCATCCAAGCTCCAAATCCGAACTTCCAAGGCTCTAACTTGGGTAAAATTCCACCCTCTACAACATGGAAACAATAAAACCAACCAAAACTCAAGTTTAATAGATCAAATCTAAAGAAATCCGAAAATGAACAAAGTCTAGATCTAGGAAAATCCAAGCTTCAAAACCCAAAATGCCAAGCTCTAACATTGGTCCTAGAGCTCTAATCTAACTAAATATCAAATAAAATGGGTCCTTATTAAATGGCAAGGTGCAACTTGCCTATGGTGGGGATGTTGGTGGTGGTAGGAGGAAGAAGAAGAAGAAGAAATAAATGGAAGTTATGGGGAGAGAGAAAAGTTGGTAGGATTTTAATGGGGGTTGTTGTGGTGTTCATGAGGGTGCAAGATAGCTAAAGGTGTTCTCATTCCTACAACCAAACCAAGTCATATTAAACCAAACCGAAAATCCGAATAAGAAAAATACGAGAAATATCGAAATACCGCAGTTAGGCAAGATTTAAAATATACGCAAAAATCAAAATACGGGCAAAAATACGAAATACGGAAAATGAGGGTGACAGCTGTATTGCTCGAAGAATACAATCTCAAATTTGCAGCAAAATAATCATTTAACAACGATTGATTTGACTGCAGATGAGGAGTCTTTAAGCATGTTTTAAGCCTAATTTATTTCTCAAATTCACATATTTGAAATTTTTAATTAATTTCAACGTTTTAAAAAGGAAAGTAGTTTCAGATCTTTTAAAAATTTGTTGCTTTTTTTTTGCAGTGGTTGTTAAATTGATGAATGGAGATTGTAAATTTGATCATGGACATGCAAATCCTACAATTGGTATTAGTCTATATATGTTTGTGTGTGTGTGTGTGTGTGTGTGTGTGTGTGTGTATTCATTAGTTTAGTTTATGAGTTATGTAATTTATTTATATTTTATTGGTCTTTTTTATTGACAGATTATTGGGATATTGGCGATCCAACTTATAAATGTAACTTTTGTGGTGCACACTTTTGGTATGACGAGAGAGTTCAGTCTTCCTACAAGTGCTAAAACCCGACATACTCTTTATGTTGTATGCAAGGAAGATTCAAATTTCACCAATGAAGAGACCGCCTAAAGTTTTACATGATCTATTATATGGTGTGAGCGATAAGAGCAAACATTTTCTAGAAAATATAAGATCATATAACAGCATGTTTTCATTCACTTCAATGGGAGGCAAGGTCGATCCGGAGCCAAATCAAGGAAATTCTCCACCAATTTTTAGAATGCATGGACAAAACTACCATCTATTGGGAAGTTTATTACCCGTTGAAGGTTTGTCATGCCCCAATACCAGAATACGGGGGCAGACGTAGGCCAGCTACACCGTATAAGGTACGAATACGCTATACGGCGATGACGGCTGTCAAGTCTTGCTGGGTATCCTAGCATGCAATCAATCTATGGCCTAAATCCGATCTCATGTCCACAGGCAAATCACAATGAAACAACATCAAGAGAGATAATCATATGGAAAGCAAGGAATACACATGATAATCAGAAATCCAAAGTACAGAATAATAATGTAGACTAGTATACCTTTCCACAGTCCCTAGCATGGTCTGGAACTGAAGCACATTCCCCAAGTCAAGTCTGGAAGATCCACAGGGTCGATCTCAGGCAATCTGGGAACAATCCAGGGTTGGTCAGGCCAACCGTAGCAAGTACCAGAAAGGAAGGCTCAAGGACGAGCGAAGAAAACCAGCATGATAAAATGTGACAGGAATAGCATCTAAAAACAGTAAATAAGGTAAAGGATCGTGCGGTACCAACGCACGATTACAGAATATAAGGCAGCAATCCAACTACTAATACGTAAGTAACCAACAATCTTCACAGTCATTATAACATCCACTAATGCTTGCATCGCCAACTGGAACTCGTAGTCTGTCATCGGAACAGTAACTCACCCCTACATCAAACAAGAACAAGGGAATGAATTACTGCGCCGGGACAGCGTTACGTGGCAGCCAGCTTAGCAAGCAACAAGCCAAACAATTATATAAATAAGCGGCCACTCAAATGCCTACGGCTGTCTATATGGAGGTTGGGTTACCCCAACAATTCAATATAGGAATCCTCAGATTGTGCCGTCCCAGCAGGGCTAGCGGGACCAACTATAGCATGTAAGAAGAGCACTGATCCCTCGTAAGGCCACCGGGCTTTGCATGTCACCACCGGTCCCTCATAAGGCCACCGTGCCGAGCATGCCATGTATATAATGTATAGTACATAAGTAGCCGGATATTGCCATCCACTAGTACGAATGGTAACAATATCCGTGGCGGCTAGCCTGCAGGTCATGACTAATGTCTGGGATAAGGCTGGTAATGCACGATCTCGGGATTCCGTTCCCTCCCAATGCTTCTACCAGTTTAAGTTGCCTAGATTAACCATACATTTATTCGGAATCACATGCCGTGGTCACATGATCATCCTCCTAGATGTTGTACCTCAGTACGAGAACGCTAAGTAAGAATCAACCTCGGCACCTATAGTCCCAATTGTGATCCTTCCTTAGTGTTATGCAACAAGCAAGCAAGCAATCCTAACCACGTAAGACTATAGGCCAACTACCAGATACCCGTGCAGGTAATCATATAATATAGCTAGAATATCAAGATGGCATCGCAATGCCATATAATCATGGAAGTAGCACCTCAAAGTGCCAATAGACAAAGGGCACCGCAGTGCAAGGTCAGGGCCAGTACCTCAAAGGGTAACTGGACTTATAGTATGGATACAGGTAGTCAGGTCTGGGACAAGGACAAATCTGTCAGTCACAAGAAGTCATCTGCCCACATCGTGGCATGGATATCAGGTCAAGTACAAGACCAGAACCTCTACTATAATAACATCTCAAGCATATATGGGAGCCTACAACTCCAATCATCAAGTCGGTCCATCCACCAGATCAATCTAGCAAGAGTCTCCCATCCATGATGGAGGGAATATCACGTCAATAAAGACAAACACCAAATACCAAGCTCATCCCCCTAACAATGCTAGGCCCTTTGACTCACAAGAATCCTCCAAGTCAATGATCACAAGCCACTAGAAAATAAGCCCCTCAACTACCAAGACATAGCAATCAAACCAGGTTCCCCAAGTACCGGAATACACAAGGTACCAGGTTTTGGGCGTTTGGGAAGTCGAGTAAAAATTATATAATAATACCCTCGATATTCTCCTCGTTCCGCAAGACACTCGCACCAGTATCCAAAATCCAAAAGTTATCGAAGACATATCTGATCAAATTAGAACATCACCAAAGAACTAGCAACACTATCTAAGAATCCACTTAGTCTACCATTATCACTATCTCAATATCATATCTCCTCATAGTCAATCCTCGAATAAGATCATAATCCCAACACATGGGTCAACACTAATCAACGCCGTCGGAAGATGGCAAGGATTGTGTGAACCACTCTGGATCAGATCCATAACCCTTAAACCAAACAAGGACCAGGGTTGCAGACCTTCACCCGAGTAGAACCGCTCTCCTTACACAATCCGGCGGACAGGACAAACAATGGGATAACAAACTAAACTAGAACACTATCAAAAAGAAGGGTCACGGGTCAAGAGTCCAATGGGTGATACCGTCGAAAAGGCAAGGATTGCGTGAACCACTCTGGATCAGATCCACAACCCTTAAACCAAACAAGGATCAGGGTTGCAGACCTTCACCCGAGTAGGACCGCTCTCCTTACACAATCCGGCGGACAAGACAGGTCAAGACGCTAGGCGACTAATCTAGTCGGGAGTCTATCTAGCAGACAATGAGATCAGGGATGCTATACCAAGAAGAACATGCAAGAGTTCAGTCCCGCAAACCAAAGGAATGGTTCTGCCCAATCCTTCGAACCAAATTCCCAATCGAAAATTCTGGAAAAATTCGGCAGAGTCTCCTTTGTAATCTGGATGGGAGCACCCTACGAATAGGGGCTAAAACCACTCGGCGCAACCCGCCGCAGAATCGCAAAATCGCAGGCTGAGAATACTAAGTCTCAGCTACCAGCAGCACTACGATGCGTACTAGAAACAAATCGATAGCCGAGAATACTAAGTCTCGGCCTCCAGTAGCACTACGATGCGTACTGGAAACCACTCGAACCCGAGACCACTAAGTCCCGGCCTCCAGCAGCGCTACAATGCGTACTGGCGCCAAGCCAACATATATAATAATAAAATAACTGCCTCGCAGGGCGCACCACAACACATGTCCATAAATTCCTAACCCAAGCACAATCACCGCCACAAGTAAAGTTAGCCAAAGCCGTTACCCGATCGCGAGTCGGACACGGGGCATATCGGGACAATCCGTACAAGTGAGTCGTGCTCGTGTCCTCGGAGGTGTGGATGACCCATCCGAGTCGTCCGATACGGTCTATCCCAGTATCGGACCAAGCTAGTCTAGGTTATCATGGCAATTCTACTGCTAAGCTACACTACTCATGGCTATACAATTTACAATAAATTAAATATAATAAAATCCAGGAGAGATGGCAAGAGCCGCCGATGAGCAAGGGATACTTGCCTAGAGGGCTCGGCTAGGTAAGCGAGTCTTCGGCAGTCGCGATCCAAGCTAGCACGCCAATCGAGATCCTCAGAACACACAATAAATAGTCATCAGCACCAAATAATAAAATAATAGAATAATCACAAGGGATGGCAGAAGGCTATACCGTGTGGGTCCCGCAAGCAGTGCAGAGATCGGGCACGAAAACTAAGGTACGTGGATCAATACGGACACATAAACCGAGACGTACACGTATATCGAGACGCGCACGAGAATCAAGATGACACGAATATCGAGATGAACGAAAAACATGTGCACGTAAATCGAGACGTACACATAGATCGAGAAAATCACGAATATCAGAATGGTCCACGAATCATGCGACACGCAAATCGAGGCGAGCACGTAAATCGAAATGACCCAAAGTCCAAGGAGCACGTAAATTGATACGGCACACAAATCGGTGCATACACGTAAATCGATGCAGTACGGAGTCCAATACGGCACATAAACCGAGACGGTCATACAATTCGATGCATGCACACGAATCGATGCGGCACGAAAATCAAGAAAGGCACAAAGGCCGAGGTACGGAAAACGAGATGGTACGTAAACCGAGATAGCACGTTGCCCGAGGCAGCACGGGGCTCGAGGCATCCCGCTGCCCGAGGCAGCACGTGCATCGGGGTGGCGCGAAAATGAGACTAACACGTTCACCGAGGTGCACGCGTCCTAAAAACATGGGGAACGAGAAAGTGCACCAACCGAGGGTGCGCCACCCGAGGTGACACGCTGCACGAGGTGGCGTACTGCTCGAGGCAGCACGCTGCCCGAGGCGCACGGATCGAGGGGGCTCGCTTCCCGAGGAGCTCACAACCCGAGGAGGGGAGAGAGGAGGGTGGCGGAGCTCACCGGGAAAGCTCGGCCAGGCGGGGTTGGCTTATCGGCGGAGGAGGGAGGATGGCAGCAGCGGCAGCACAGCCAAGTCGGGGCAGCGCGGGCTGCCGGAGAAGAAGAGGGGAGGAGCTGGTGGTGCGGTGGTCGCAGAGGAGGGGGTCGCGCTGGAGGGTGGCGGCGGATGGAAGTGGTGGCGATGGCTGTCGCGGCCACGGAGGCGGTGGTGATGAGGGAGACGACGATGATGATGGTTGTGGCGGCGCTGGAAGTGGTGGCGAGGATGGCAACCGTCGAAGGAGGCGGCGGCGACGCCGGTGGTGAGGGTGGTCGCGGTGGAGGAGGCCGGTCGCGGTGAGGGGGAGAGGGAGCTGAGCGGGAAAGCGGGGGAGCTCTGGTCCAGTGGGGGGAGAAAGAGGATTCGGGAGAGGGAGAGAGTGAAGAGAGAGAATTGGGGGGCGGCTGAGAGTGTGGAGTGAGAGAGAGTTAGGTTAGGGTTTGGGTTTTCTTTTGGGAGGGTAGATATAGGGATCAAGGAAATTAATAATAATAATAATAATAATGAGGATAAAATTACCTCCAAGAAAAAAAATAAAAAATTCAAGAATACCCCAAAAATGAAAATCCTCCAAATACAATAATACTGTCAAAATACAGTCATATACCTATTTCTAAAATAGGGATATGACAAGGTTCAAGTCCAAAATTTGCACAGCTATATATTTATGATACAGAAAATAAAATTCAAAACAGAATGAAAGCTGTTAGGTATTTATCGAATTTTTTTCCCAGATATGTACAATTATATATTGATCATTGATTATTAATATATTCAGTTATCTTATTTTTTTAATATTATTTTCAGGAAGAACGATAATATTAATAATTTGCATGCAGAAATTGTACGTGATTTGAAGGATATGTTGGATGAAAATAATGTATTAGTAAAGTCTTTTAGAACGAGAAAATGTGTGAAGGAGATAATTCAAGCGTTCGATTGAAATTGATAGGAAGGAGACATGGAGATGGACGACAGTATAATTTACTTACAGTTTCTGAGGTTGCTGCTTTGATAGTTGGAGATCTTGATGAATGCTTAGGTGATAGAGATATCATGGTTGAAACACGAGCTGGGAACCTACAACGAATAAATGAGTTACATGCTTCTTATTTAGCATTACAATACCCCTTGATCTTTCCCTACGGTGAAGATGGTTATAGAGAAGACATTCCATTATCTGAATCAACAAATAGAGGTAATGGTGGAAGAAGGAGAGTAAGTATTAGAGAATGGTTCGCTTATAGACTGCATGAAAGGGATAATGAGCCTTCTATCATATTTGCTACTAAAAGACTTATGCAACAATTTTTTGTTGATGCTTATACAATGGTTGAATCTGCAAGATTAAAATTTATTCGAACGCATCAAAAACAATTACTGTGTGAGATGTATAAAGGTCTTACAGATGCGTTATTACGAGGTGAAACAGATCCGACTACTCAAGGAAAAAGAGTCATTCTACCATCTTCTTTTACAGGAGGTGCTCGGTACATGATTCAAAATTATCAAGATGCAATAGCAATATGCAGATGGGTTGGTTACCCGGATTGTTTATAACATTTACATGCAACCCCAAATGGCCTGAAATACTTCGATATGTTGAAAAAAATGGTCTTCAACCTGAAGATCGACCAGATATATTATGTAGGGTTTTCAAGGTAAAATTGGATGGGCTGATCAAAGATCTGAAGCATAATAAAATATTTGGAACAGTTAGAGCTGGTAACGATTTTGCCATTTTTTGTACTTAATCATGTATTTTATTAATAAATTTAATATTTATTTGTTTTCTATTGTTTTTCAGTTATATATACGGTCGAATTTCAAAAATGTGGGTTACCGCATGCTCATATTTTATTGTTCCTAGCCAAAGAAGATAAGTTTCCATCGGGTAAAGATATTGATCAGATAATCTCAGCAGAAATTCCTGATCAAAAATCAGATCCTACATATTACAATGCAGTGCGAGATTGTATGATACATGGACCTTGTGGTACTGCAAGAAAGAATTCACCATGTATGTCAGATGGCCGTTGCTCAAAGCATTTTCCGAAAAAATTTGTTGATGAAGACGGATATCCATTATATAGACGCAAAGATGATGGAAGAACGGTTTTAAAGAATGGTGTTGAACTAGATAATCGATTTGTAGTGCCTCATAATCGTTATCTATTGTTGAAGTATGGAGGTCATATGAATGTTGAATGGTGCAATCAGTCTCGATCTATAAAATATTTGTTCAAGTATGTGAATAAAGGACATGATCGGGTAACTGCATCCTTTTATAGAACTACAGACGAGGCGGAACCCAAAAAACCAATTGATAAAATTAACATGTATTACGATTGTAGATACATTTCTGCTTGTGAGGCAGCATGAAGATTGTTTGGTTTTGAGATCCAATATAAGAACCCTCCTGTTGAGCGACTTAGCTTTCACTTACCCGACGAGCAGCCTATTATTTTCTCAGACGCAGATGCTATTGATACCATTATTGATCGTGCCAGTGTGAATGAAAGCATGTTCTTAGCTTGGTTTGAAGCGAATAAGCGATATCCAGAGGCAATAAATCTGACATATGCAGAATTTCCACAAAAGTTTGTTTGGAAACAGAAGACTAGAGAATGGACTCCGAAAAAAAAATGTTTCTCATTAGGTCGAATTTTTTATGTTCCACCTGGTTGCGGTGAGATGTACCATTTAAGATGTCTTCTCAATATCGTCCGTGGACCTAAATGCTATGATGACATTAAGAAAGTCAATGGTATTCATTACGAGTTATATCATGAAGCTTGCTATGTCTTAGGATTGTTGGAGGATGATGACGAGTATATCAATGGTATTATTGAGGCAAGTTATTGTGCATCTACATATTCTTTGAGAAATTTATTTGTGACATTATTGTCATCTGGCTCTGTAAGCCGGCCTGAATTACTTTGGAAAAAGTGTTGGACATACTTATCGGATGATGTTTTATATAATCAACGAATTGCGTTGCACGACCAAGGTAAAATGTTCTTATTTTTAAGTTTAAATTGTATTTTGTATATTATTTGATCGTTAATATAGCTTTAAAATTAATTATAACATATTATTTCTCTCTTTAATTATAGATTTGCTTATGAGTGAGGATGACATTCAAAATCACGCTTTGGTTGAGATTGAAAAGTTATTAAGGAATTGTGGTAGAAGTTTGCGAGAGTTTCCATCAATGCCATTTCCAAACATGGACTCCTTATCAAATACTACAAATAGATTGGTGCATGATGAATTACATTATGATAGAGCGGCTCTAGAAGAAGAACACGTACACCTACTTGCTCGCTTGAATGATGAACAACAATATGTTTATGACATAATAATGGATGCTGTTAATTCTACAAATGGTGGTGTTTTCTTTTTATACGGATATGGCGGTACTGGAAAAACATTCATTTGGAAAACATTATCTGCATGGTTGAGATCTAAGGGAGAAATTGTTCTAAATGTTGCTTCAAGTGGGATATCATCACTTCTGTTGCCTGGTGGACGAACAGCTCATTCAAGGTTTGCTATTCCAATAAATGTAAATGAGAATTCAACATGCAATATCAAACAAGGAAGTCAACTTGCAGAACTAATTGTTAGGTGCAAACTTATAATTTGGGATGAAGCACCAATGATGCACCGATATTGCTTTGAAGCGTTGGATAGATCGCTTAGAGATATAATGCAATTTAGCAATCCACTCAGTTCTGAGACACCATTTGGAGGAAAAATAATTGTCTTCGGAGGAGATTTTCGTCAAATATTGCCTGTAATTCTGAAAGGTAGTAGACAAGATATAGTTCATGCAACTATAAATTCTTCTTATATTTGGCAAAACTACAAAGTCTTGAGGTTGACAAAAAACATGAGACTTCAAGGTTCTAGCATATCATCTGAAAATGAAGAGCTCAAACGATTTTCTGAATGGATTGCAAGTATAGGAGATGGAACACTTGGAGGGCATAATGATGGTTGTGCAAGTATCGATATTCCAAGTGATGTTTTACTTAGTAATGCAAATGATCCACTGCAAACAATTGTTGAGAGCACATATCCTTCTTTTGCGAATTTTGTCATCGATCCAGATTTCTTGAAGGATAGAGCTATATTATATAGCGCCAACTCTTGATGTTGTCGAGTATGTAAATGAGTACATGATCTCACTGAATTCTGGTAACGCAAGCACATATTTAAGTTCTGATAGTCCATCTAAGTCAGATGCCAATGTTGACTTATTATCAGATGTTCACACTCAAGAGTTCTTGAATAGTATTAAATGTTCAGGTGTACCGAATCATGAGTTAAAATTGAAAGTTGGTACCCCAGTAATGTTATTAAGAAATATAGATCATTCAGCTGGGCTATGTAATGGTACTAGATTGCTAATTACAAAATTAGACAATCATGTTCTTGAAGCAAAGATTCTTTGTGGAGACAATGCTGGTAATAAAGTTTTGATTCCAAGAATGTCATTGACACCTTCTGATCCAAGATTGCCTTTCAAATTTCAAAGAAGACAATATCCATTGATTGTTTCTTATGCAATGACAATAAACAAAAGTCAGGGTCAATCACTTTCTCATGTTTGACTTTTCTTGAAGAATCTCGTTTTTAGTCATGGACAGTTATATGTTGCTGTTTCAAGGGTAACAAGTAAAAATGGATTGAAGATTTTAATATGCAGTGAAGATAAAGATCAATGTAATTCAACAACAAATGTTGTGTATAAGGAAGTATATCAGAATTTGTAATTCAGACAAATGTTATCTTTTATGTCATCAAAATAGACTTTATCGTATAATTTTATTTACGTTGAGGTATATATTGTTATAATTCGTTCATAATCATATTAATATATTTTGGTCTAAGATATTTTGTGAATTACACAAATACTACTAATGATAATTATGTTGTTAAAATTTAATTCGTTCATAATCATATTAATATAATGTTATCTTTTATGTAATTCACAATTGACTTTATTCTAACTTTTGTTTTAATTTCAAATGTTATATAAATATCAAGAACATTCATTTATTTTTTTTTTTAAATAAAACAGTATTAAATATACAAACCGTGCATCGCACGGATGATATACTAGTATCTATAAATACTAAAATATTTTAGAATTTAAATTTTATTTAAACTAACTAAATGATATTATCTAACTAAACACACATCTAAAAATTAAAAATATATTTATAATAAATCATAACTAAAATATATTTAAATTATATTAAAAATATTTTAACATAATTTAATTTTTTTATATTTTAGTTATAATTTAGATTTTTTTTGTACGTGCAGCGCACGTGTTGCACGTGAAAGTAATTAGTTTAATTTAAAAGAGAGGAGAAATTTGTGTAATTAGTTTAAAAATAGAAATAGTTCTAGTAATACCCATAAATCTGAGCCGTCCGTTCCCTTCAAAATGGATTCTCTGAGATGAGAAAAAAAATTTGAAAAAAAAAAACGCTATATTTTTCTCATAAGCCGACCGCCGCCTCCAAGCCACTCACGCTCTCTCTCTCTCTCTCTCATTCATCCTTTCTCTCTCTCTCTCTCTCTCTCTCTACAATTCTTTCACTCTCTCTCTCTCTATAGAACAATGAAGGGACCTGGTCTGTACTCCGACATTGGAAAGAAAGCCAAAGGTTCGTTCTCTTCTCCACTCGATTTTCAATTTTTCGCTCTTTTTTCCCCCAATTTTTTGATTCTATTTTCTTGATGTTTCGATCGATTCTTCAGATCTACTCACCAGGGACTACACTTACGACCAGAAGCTCTCCGTCTCCACCTACAGCGCCACCGGAGTGGTAACCCTCGGATCTCTGCTTCCCCCATTAGTTCATGGTCCGATTTTGGACTTCGTCGTAGATTTCTGTTTATGGGATCGATTCTTCTCGTTTTTCCGGATTTTCTTAGTTAAAATGCCATCGGTTCTTGCATGCTACAGTCTATATTGCACGGACACGAATAGGACACGGCGAGGCGGACACGCCTTGGGTCTTGGCGTGTCTGGTGTGTCGGCGTCACCAATTCGGGAGTGTCCGTACTTTACTACAGCTGATATTAGAGCATCGTTAGTAGATGGAGCTCCCAATGCATCATGAGGCCCAAATTTAGAATGGGTTGGGTCTGTACGAGAATTGTATAAATTGATAAAATGACCTTTGGTCCCAAAAGGATGTGTGCTAAAAAAAATTAATGTGGTAAAAAAATAATGTAAATCTAGAATCTATAAAGTGGGGCTCCAAAATGATTTCCTACATTTTGAATCTAGAAATTCTCAGGCCCAACCTATAGCTCCTGTGAGTGGGTTGGGGGGCCTGAGAATTTAGAAATTGGAACTTTGGATGGGTCTTACTATTCAACCAAACGAGCTTCTAAATTCTGAATCTAGATTCTGGGGTGGGCCTTACTAATGATGCCCTTAGTGATATATGAGCAGTGGCGTAGGCAGGATTTTTCATGTAAGGGAGCGATGCCTACTATTAAAAATAAAATAAAATTATAATAAACTCATTTATAATCCCCAGAAATGGGATATATTAATATCAAATGTCATAAACTATTACGATTACCCCTCGATGATTAATAAACCAGTGTAATGAACTCACTGTGAATTCACCATTCTTAGTCAACAGCCAAATGCACCTCTCTCAGACTCCATTGTGTAGAGTTGTGTTCAAAAGGTCTTCCTTCTCTCCCCCCTAGGTTCTCACTTATAATACCTCCCCTCTATTGAGCTGCAACAAGATCCCATCTATTCCGAACTTCTTTATATAATAATGAGAATTGCTACCTAAGAGGTATTTCCCCACACGAGTATTTTTCCTTTTGAAAACAAATTTGTTTTCCATCACCCAACGAGAATTGAACCCCATTAAAAAAGAACTCTTTCACCTTAGTAATACTCGCACAGATTCTTAACCTAGTGGCTGAGTTTTTGATGAGATTGTTTTCTTTTGTCCCCCAGATCTTCCACCACCATGGACAAAAGGGCTGTGTTCATATCTCTTACAACAATAGATGGGGTTATGTAACATACCCCCCTCTCTACAAAATAGATCAAGTTACCTAACACCACTTGCAACAGCTTTATTAGATTTGTATTCTTTTTGAGATTTGTATCCTCTCTCCTCGTGATGGAAAAATGGACAAAATGCCTTTATGAGGTAGTTGAAGAACATAAAGATGTCCATTTAACATACGAAGATTCAGGTTTAAGAAAATTTCAAATCCCATTGTGACGATTTATGAAGTCGTAGTTCTTAGATGCAGCTTCCTATTAACCCGTATGGGAAGGCCAAGAAAATGACATCTTGGATTACTACACGGGGATGTAGCTACCTGGTTCCGAGGGGCCGCGGTAAGAACACAAGAAAATGGCACAAGACATCATCATAGACCCTTAATAAATTTTTTCTTATATATATATATATATATATATATATATATATATATATTCAAAACCCGAGGGGGAGCAACCACGGCCCCTCGGGACCAGGTAGCTACGCCCCTGTTATATGAGTGCTTGATTGGGTATTTGATGGGACTGCTCTTCGTGGTATAAATATCTTCACTGTTTCTTGGATTTTGTTTGGAACTATTTTGCTAAAGTGTGGTAATGATCTGTCTGTTCATGGAAAATTTCTCTTTTCTTTAGAACTTAACCTAGAAAGCCATGTTGGACAAGTAATGGAGGCAGCACATGCGCTCCAAAATACACCAAGAGAAACACTAAAATCAATGTCGTGTCGGTGCTTTTGAGTTCGAATTGTGTTGTATCCATGTCCGTGCCACATATATCTTGTCTGAATGTGCAACATATATCTTGTTGTCCATATTTCGTACATTCTTTTGTTTAATCATGGAAGGAGCTTATCTTGTTACAAGTTGGTGGAATCGTTGTGTGTGTGTGTGGTCAACTACAGAACACGAGCTCATTAAAATAATTAATAGAAGCTCAATGACCAACTGTCAACCTGTTGTCAACACTCTACATTGGTGCTAAATTCCATGTTTCCATGGCAGGGTAGCCTATGGGCGAGGTAAGGTTCATATAACCAAGGAGCAGAGAGAAGGCCGGTTGGTAGTTCGGTAGGTAGACATGCCTTTATTGTCATGCAATGTAAGCACATATAACCAAGGAGCACCCTCTATACTCCCCTAGACTAGAAAGAGTCTAGACAAAATGGAAAAATGATAGTAATTTGCATAGACACGTATACGAATTTGGTATGGATATGATGCAAATTCGGAATATGACATCTTTTAAATATTCATGATATGATAACAGGATTGATACAACAATATGTAGACATGAATACATATCTTATACATATTATGCATAGTTGATTTTGAAATTTCTTCATTTATGGACTTCTGGGAGAGTAACTAGTTTCTACAAAGTTCTAAGAACCCATTTCAAAGAGATGCTACTTTCTAGTATCTCAATTAAGTTGCACATGTTCACGACCATGGCAAATCACTTTCCAACCATGTTCTGGGCCTCTTACGTGGGATCAATATTCAGCATGAATGTCAAGCAAGTGTCATGCTGGATACGTGTCATACAAATACGGTCATCTGGAGGAGTAATCATCCAACTTATGTAATATTTTGGTATAGAGAGTTACATTTTGTCTCCATGACAAATTAAGCCAAATGGCGAAAAGAATCACAGTTCCAAGCTAAAGACCCAACCCTTGGTATAATATAATACAAGTTCAAACACATTGAAATTGGAAAATGGTAGGGGCTTTCATAAAAGGGAATCAAAATTTTGAGTTAGGATGCTCCTAATAAATAGATTCTTGATACTTGATAGGGTATGGAGCTTGGAGTGAGCCAATAAAGTACCAAGTGATTTGTATGAGGTATGGTTCATATTTTTTTTTAGTAGAGTTGTTTTTAGCAAGAAGCGATTGTTGTGTTGAATTCATTCAATTTTTGCATGTCAGGGTTGATTCATCTTTGTTTTCTTTCTTCCTGTGTGTGAGGATTTGTGGAATTGTGCTGGAACTCAAATGCTATCTGACATTTAACTTTAGAACTTTTGGTAGTATGATGAACTTTCGTCGATTTAAGATATGGTTTTGGATGGACAACTCTGAAGATGGAATTAGGACAATATTGTGATCTTTGTTTTCTCTGTATTACACTTGCATATCAAATTATGCAGGGTAACTTGGATTTTATATTAGTCATACTTCTATGAATAATATTGGTTTCCTCCGATGAGGGTGCCCATTCTTAAGGACTGCTTTGAGGATGCAAGTAGCACATGGGTTTTCTTTATAAGTTAGATCCTATTGTACGTTTTGAATTATGCGAGGGTTGTAAGAACTAAGAAGAGGACTACAGGAGTTCTACATAGTAAACTTGAAGAATATGATACTTAAACTATGTACAAATTTAGCTATTACTTTGCCTAGTCATATTGGCAGACTTTATTTACATGGCCACCACTGAAGAGATGTATAACATGTAATCAAACTATATGTTTCTATTTTTTATTTGCTATATCTCTATTTATTTAATAGCATTATAGCTAATGTTTATGATTACATTTTTTTGGCATAGGGATGTGTGACATATTAAACGGTAAACAAACTTTCTTCCTTAATTTCACAATATGATCAGCATTAGATTGATGGACTGGACTTATTAGCTTAATGTGTAGTAACATATCACTTATGACTCTAGTAAACTGCCTCTACATTAAATGGGGATAAGGCTATGCACAGCTTGATGATACCCATGCCCAACATTTGCTAGAGCCTTGTGGCACTGGGACATCAGTATCTTGATGCCCAAGTGCTAAATAAACTTTCTCCCTTAATTTCACAATATGATCAGCATTTTATGTTAGAGACCTGATTATGGACCAGACTCATTTGGTTAATGTGTATTAACCTATCACTTATGACTCTAGCAAACTGCCTCTCCATGAAATGGGGAGAAGCTATGCACAACTTGATGATCTCCATGCCCAACATTTACTAGAGCCTTGTGACATTGGGACATCATTATATCGATGGCCAAGTATCATTGGTTAATTGCTCACAACAGATTACTGAAATTTTTATTCTGTATTGATTCCTTCTACTCAGGTGTCCCACTATCCTTTCATATCACTATACAACCTGCAACCTGCAGATACTTGTTCTTATAGCAAAAGATTGTTGTCATTCAGTTTTAATATACTCCTTGAATAATAATCCCTTTTCTTTGCACTGGTATGTCAATTAAGCATTCTTTAAAATGCTTCTAACTTAGAATCTTCTTCTGTTAGTTTTTTACTCTTTGCAGTTGATTTCTACCTTCTTCTTTTTGTAAAGGACTGCGTTTCATGATCATAAGGGATGCCTCAACTTATAACAATGGTTAAAATGATCTTAGTCGCTTTATTTCCTTCTTTAGAAGGTGGATTTCGTAGGGGAGATATCCTTGAGTACTTAACCAGACACAGTTGCGTTGAGTTCAATAATGTAACCTATTCTTAATGAAGGCTTGATTGCATGTACAAGTTCTATACATTGAGAAGGGTTCTTAATTATTTGACGATATCAAGAGGGTTAGGAACAACAAGCTGATGCTACCTGGACTTATGATTGGCAGACAATTCCATTTGAGTGTGATTCAACTGTCTCCTGCCTTTTAGCTAGTCGCTGACAATCCGGATATGATTTGAACACCATGCTTACATTCACTGTGGCAAATATTTTCTATGAACATTTAACTGAGTTTATGACGAAAATATGTCCCTTGAATGTTATACGTTCCTCATATATATCATATATTTTCTGCGCTGTCTGATAACTCGTTATCTCCCTTCTTTTATTAGTTTCCCTAATGATTTTAGTCCAATATATTTTACTTGGATAAATTATTGACATCTCCATCATCTATTTGCCAGTTTCCAGTTGGTCCCTTATCTATTTCAAAAGAGGATAAGATGCTTTATCAACTTCCCAAGCGGCTGTCCGTTACTAATCTGTCAGGACTCCATCCAAAAGTTGTATCGTTAACAGTAGCTGGCACACACAACCAATGGTGACATGTTGGCAACCAAGTGTGGATTAGGTAGCTTGCGGGAGTGCAAGCAAAATATAGGGAACTATGAGAAATTATAAAATATGTAGGAACTTAGACAAGCATTAAGACGTGACAGGGAGTTATACTAAATTTAAGAAAACCACAGGTAGGTAAACTAAATTTTACTTACATCTCAATTGTAAGTTATAGAACATAGGAATACGAAGAAATGCAAGGAATTGCAAAGTTGTCCGTGACCCGGCAGATAAAACCTATAATTCCTAGTAAAATACCAAAACTAAGAAGGACCAAATTTATCATGTTTGCACATTTTAAATTGTCGACATAAATGGTTCAGGGAGAGATGGGCAAAGTTTGAAATAAACATACACACTAGTTAAATGGAGCTCTAAAGCAGGCTAGACAGGAATTTCTTTCTTTTACTACAAAAAAAAACTTCGCCTAATTTCTTTCTTACTACAAAAATGATATCTTCATTTCTTAGGGTGCATTTGGTTGGTTGCAAAAAAAAGTTGCAGTATAGATTTGCTTTTAGTCAACCTAACTTTTCAATATTTAGTTTATGAAATTGAATCTTTAATTGTAGGTGAGCCCTTTGTTCTTGGTAGGTATCCTGCAAGTAAAACTGTAGAAAAATTGATTGTTACTTGTAGGCTATTAGCATCCTACTAACTTGTTTGGTGCACAATTATCCCCTCTTTCCCCTTATGAGAATATTGCCAGGTCAACTTTTGCTGTAGTGCAACAACACTCACAACTAGTGCTCTCGCGTTTCAGCAATATGTTTGCTTGTAGCATCAGTTGCAACAACGACGAGCCAAGTGTTGTTTGAGAGAGGTTAATTGGAGCGAGAAATTAATTAATGAAGTAATGTAAGTGGCAATATCCCGATTGGAGTTGAAAGGTTAACTGTAGCTTATATGATAGTAGACTGCTGCTAACAGCTTGCATGTAATGTTGCAATGAATTTTGTTTAGCTTTACCTGCAGAATATCTCACATGAATAGTAGACCTGCCTACAAGTAAAGTTTAGTTGCATCTAACAAAACACTGAAATGTTAAACTGGTTGCAAATAAAGATGCAATGCAACTTATGAAACAACCCTCTCAAAGAGCCTGAGAAAGTTGTCTTTTTTGAAAGAAACAAAGCCAAGCGCCCCCCCACCCCCCACCCCCCCAACCCAACCAGAAAATTTTCGGGGTCCACCCCCTGTTGTAGTTGTAATGAGAAGAGACTCATGTATTATTTCATTAAATTTGGTGATATTCAGTTTTAGTGTTAATGCTAACTGTGACCCAGACCAGCTTCCGCCAGTTGCATCCCAGCCCTCTTTGAGCTGGCTTGGCTAATAAACTATATATGATTTAGGGCTTATATTTCTATTTTGAGGCTACTTTGGTTTGACCCGTGTTTGGACTTGAGAATTGTGGCCCGCCTGGTTAATGGTAGCTATCTAGTATGATTATAATAATAATAATATGAGACTGTAGAGATACTTAATGTTATCGAACTCTTCAATACCAAATTAGTGGCTGGCCCTAGTTGCTTTATCTTTATTTCCTTCAAACTTTTTGGAAACTAACGCTTGGTTCAACCTTAAATACTAATAATAGCACCTGCTTTCTCTCCAAGCCTCAATATGGGATTGACGACTACTACCAAAACCAACATTAAGGGCAGCAAGTCACCAAAGACGTATTTTTCTTCAAAGTTCATTTTGGGGGCATTTTGAAAACAATTTGATTCCATGAAGAAAAGGACAGGGCTAGAACTTGATCTTTTGTTTTATATACGTTTTGGGACGTTTCAGAAACAATTTTGTTCTACTTATATGCTTAGTGAGGACTTTGTTAATGCTAACTGTTTGATTTCAGGTAGGTGGGATCATGTAGTGGATATTAGTGATGGCTTTGTTAATGCTAACTGTTTGATTTCATGCAGTGGATAAGTTGATGGGTTTAAGCTGCCTACTAATAAGAGACGAAAGTTGATGGGTTTAGTGATGGCTTTTATAGTAAATTATTGTAATATATTATTTGTATTTGTAAACGTACTTTTAGCTAAGTTGCCTATGATTTTTTTTTATTTTGCTAGTTATATGATTTCTTTGGCATATTATCAAGTTCTCAATGTATACTTTTGGTACATGCTATTTCTGAAGTAGTGTTTGAGTGGGTGTTTGACTGCTGCTAACGAGATGTTGAGCTGAATCGTTGTGTATATCACTATTTTCTCTTTTTGAAACCATATTATCTTGTTTTAAAATTGGGCCTCCCAGTGGCTCCAGCAAATGCAGGATATGGGGAGCTTCAAAATATACGTAGCCTTACCCAAATATATGAAGAGACTGTTTATGTGATTCTAACCCTCATCTTAGCATGTGCTTCATGTTACAAAATCATAGCTTCATTGTCAACCTTTGTTTAGTGTATTTGCTTCCTTCCATCTTAACTTTGTCGTCCATGTCTCCATTTGTTTGTAGAGAAAGAGTAAATAATAATAATTTTTAATTTGTTTTCAGGGTCTTACTTCTACTGCAGTGAAGAAAGGGGGACTTTATTCCTTTGATGTTGGTACACAGTACAAATATAAGAACACCATTGTAGATTTAAAAGTGGACACTGATTCAAATGTACGAATACCATTTTTATGTATTTTTTTTCTTTTGGTTACTTAAAAGCAAACACTGTAGATAACTAAGAGTATATTCCCAATTATCTGTATCAGATCTCAACTACTTTAACTGTCTCCGAAATCCTGCCATTTACCAAGACTATTGCTGCTTTGAAGTTTCCCGACTACAATTCAGGAAAGGTAGTCATATTTTGTTGCAATGTTTGTTATCATTGTACTGTTGATTCTTAAATTATGAATAAGCCTATATCTGCTTCTTTTTCTTTTCCCCCTTCTTATCAGGTAGAGGTGCAATATTTCCACGACCATGCAAGTTTTGCCTCGGTTGTTGCTCTGAAGCAAAACCCAGTTGTCGACCTTTCTGGTACAGTTGGTGCTCATGGCGTTGCCTTTGGCGCAGAGGCAGGCTTTGATACAGCCTCAGGAGCTTTTACGAAGTATAGTGCTGGAGTCAGTGTTACTAAGCCTGATTACCATGCTTCCATAATCCTGTAAGTGTTCAATCCAGCTCATTTTTATTAGTTGAAAGAACCATACGTGATGGGGGCATAGGATAACTGCAGTTGGAGGAATTGGGAAAGAGACTATGTATGCTAAAGTGACTTTCAAGAGCTATTCCATAAATTATTCTTTTGTAACTAATCGGTTGTACGAGTTTAGGAATTCACGAGTTATTTAGATTGTTCATGAAAAGCCAATAACTTGTTCATCAAGTATACACTTATGATGTAGTAGTTGTGTAATCTTGAGTAGTTCATGTTGTTAGCAATGGCCATATTATATTCTGAGTGCCAAAAATCTTAATTGTTTCACTTGGGGGTGTTTACATCTTTCATTCTACTTTAACTGTTATTGCTGTTTTCTTTACCGTAGCCTATTTGATGCACTTCAAACTACACTAAGTTATTTTAATTTTCACTTTTAACTCTGGTAAATAAACTATGAAACTTGTTCGTAAACTAGAAGTTTATGCACCAAGTGAACACTGGATTCCCAATTGTACAAATTATCACGCTCATAATCTATTTGTGTTGGAACACTTCTAATGTAGTACTCATTTATTTTTAATTGATGCTAGCTTTTGGTAGGATACCCATACTATTTTTCAAGTCCAAAGTAGTAACTCATCCATAGGTTTGCACAACTCTTTCCAGTTTGTACTTTGTAGTTGCTGTTGCCTCTTTCTGTAGCCTGTTTGCACATTGCATTATATGTAGGTATCAACTGTCAAGTGCTCAAATGATGGTGCCAAAGCACGTGATAGGCTCTCCCGTTAATTGAACATTTTGACTGAATTAAGTCTTGGATTCTTACCGAGCGTCAGATTTTTCTTTCTTTATGTATTTGCATATACTGCGACTCCAAAACTCGGAAAAACAAACACCTATAGGAGATAATCTTCAAGTACTTATTAAAATAATCCATTGTGTTTTTTTCTTTCAAATAGGGCAGATAAGGGGGACACCCTCAAAGCTTCCTATGTGAGAAATTTGGATGTGCTGCAGAAGAGCACAGTGGTGGCAGAAATAACTAGGAGGTTTTCGACCAATGAAAACACTTTGACAGTAGGAACGGCTTATGTCGTGGATCCCCAGACAACTGTGAAGTCGAGGCTCAACAACTCTGGGAAGCTTGCCGCCCTTCTTCAGCACGAGGTGAAGCCAAAGTCAGTTTTGACCATATCCGGCGAATTTGACACCAAAGCCCTGGAGAGGAGTCCCAAGTTTGGTTTGGCACTTGCCCTCAAGCCTTGAGTGTGGTTTAGTTTATGGTAGATGCTGGAACTGGATTCTTTTTTTGTTGGGTTTGAAAGCTGGAAATAAAAGTTCTCCACGGATATGATTTTGCTCGGGTTTTGGTTACTGTGAATGACTGATTATTCATTTTGGTGGTCGTTCTTTTAGGCACACATTCTTGCTTTGCTTACTATATGTTTGGTTCTCAGTAAAGCTGTGGAAGTGGTGACAGACATGGGAGACGATTGAGAGAATTTTCCTGCCAAGCTACCAAAAGAATTCACGACTTAAATAATTTCTTTTGAGGATTACGAATTGTTCTTCTACGAGCTACTTTGAGATTAAACTGAGTTGTTCTGCTCTTATGCTTTGTTTATGTTCGTTCGAACTGTTTGGGTTCCTTGGATGATGACAGATCAGTTTCTTTTCTGTTTTTTTGGTTCTTATTTGGTATCTATCAGATCTGCTTCACCTTTTGGAACGAATGATAGGAAGTGTTTCTTTTCTTGTCGAATTGTTTTATATTTGCAATGAGTATTTTTGATAATGAAATCAGGCCAGCTACTTGAGAACATTAAGATAGTGACTGGTCAGGGTCTACTAGGCCTGCGTGTCGCCATGTACTGTAAGTAGCATATGTAGCTGTAATGTAACAATTTCATTTGTAATGGTACTAGTCAAAATCAGTTACACATTATTTGTCTCATATTGCCATTGCTATTGATTTCACGATAAAAAAAAGAATTTAATTTCTTCTTCTTTTGCTTGCTATTACATCTTTAGGAGATTATGACCAAAGATAATAAACAACCATAAATGCTTCATTAGGAATTTGAGTAGTTGCTGTGTCTTTGTAAAATTTTGTGACAACTCAACAACCCTAGAGGAATGATTTGTCCGGGTAGAGGATCATGGTATACTGAGCATATGACAGATCGTTTCGAACCAAAGAAGGATAAAACATACACAAAAATTGGCAGAAACAGAACCAGATTCGGAAAATTTATGCAACATTAGCCGGATAATAGGATGTTCTCGCCACTGGATAATAGGATGTAGACGTGACATTTCCATTTTAACAGGAAAATAGCTCTTAAAACCAAAGTTTAAGAATCCAGTCTCAATTTTGAATATCATGTTCTTCCAAGAACTCCGGTTGTATCATGGGTCCGGCAGTTTACTATGCGTGTCGCTAGGGTTGGTAAAAAAATAAAAACATGGTTCACAGTCTAAACATGTTTGGGATTAGTACTAGTTTGGCTTTACTATTATTTTCCCCGCTGGGGATTTTTAGTACATTTTGGCGTGTACCTCACTCTGGCGAAGACACCGACACTTTCGTTAGCCAGTGTTAATACAACAGAAGTTTCTAATGCTCTCATGCTCATCGCACCTTCAGAAAGCAAATGGATGCTAAAGCAAGCATTTTCCTGTAATATCCATGGAAGAAGAAGAAAAATAAATTCAACCAGAGCATAATAGACTAAACCACAAATGAATCACTGCAGCTTCAGCAGTGGCCTATCATTTGGTAAGCCTTACAATACCGTCTCAACAAAGAACTGGAAAGAATTAGCAGTTCGCCGTAATGCTGTAAACAAGTAAAGGCGGTAAAATATGCCCGAGTTGGGGATTCCACCAAGCCCTGGTCAAATACCTAGTTCATGAGAAGCACGCAAACGCAAAGTTATAGCTAAAGATCTGTAACTGCCAAGGAAGCTTTTACAATGTCCACGGATTTTGACTAAACACGATCAAAACTAGTGGGCAAGGTTCGCTCCTGAATACAGTTTACATCCAAACTTAAAACTTCATTGCACAAAATTATACCCGTACCTTCCCTGAGAACTACCACCGTAACTCTAGGAAAGCAGCAGCAGCAGCAGCAGCAGCAGCAAAGGACAAGCAGCATGCGCACATAACACTACTTCACCAGACAGCAAAAGCCTGCCAATGCAAATCTCAGTATATATCAGAAGCCACGAGACAACGAAAATGTTAAGGTAAAGGACCATATACCTTATTAAGAATTACCTCAACTTCTGCGTCCAACTGATCCAGTTTCCATCTAGTAAGAGGGTTGGATCTTGTTTAAATATACTAGCAAACATAATAAAGGTAAGACTCCTTGTCGATAAACTAATCAGACAAAGATGAGATCCACTTTTAGATGAGCATATGATAATCTCATATCTAATGCGCAAACCGGCCACCCTAGCACCACCGCATGCAGCTACTGCCAGTTGTACTGTTGGTTGCGGTTATTTCCCATATTCTGTCCTCGTCCTGCACCTGAACCCCCATATGGAGCACCCTGGGGATAATTTGGAGCTCCATAGCCCCCACCGCCAGCACCTCCTCTAGGGCCACCTTGTCCAGGCATACCTCCACCCGCATAGGGGGGCCCACGGCCCTGTGGAGGGTAGGGCCCGCTGCTGTAGCCACCGCCACCTTGGCTTCCACGATTCGGGTGATTAGGGTTGTATCCGCCGCTAGGGTTTCCGCCTTGTGGGTACCTGTTTGGGCCACCACCTGGCCCTCGGGGCTTCCCATAGTGGTGACCTGGGCCTCCAGCTGCCATCTGCGGCTGGGGATTGTGGATGGGCTGGCTGGGACCTGGCCTGATCTGAGGATGGGGCTGGCCTCCTGTTTGTTGAATGGGAGGGAGGCGAGCATGTGGCTGTGGATGCTGCAGTTTTTGTCGCTTCGCCATCTCCTCGTGTTGCCTCTGTTGCTGGCGCTTCTTCTTAGTCTGGAACTCGTGTGAAGCTTCATACTTCGGTAAGCTGTCAATAGAAAGGGACCCAATATAAATGTTACAAAATTGAACTTGACTATTCTCCATCGCGACTGAATGCAAGAGATTACAAAAGGAAAAAGCTTTTAAAGGGGGCCTAACAAAGAAAGAAACCTTTTAGGATCGCATGGTAATGGGTCATTCCAGAAATACTCTGCATCAAGTGCATCCTTGGCCGAGATTCTCTAAATAACAAAAGGGGGAAGTAAAGAAACAGATCAAAGATAAGGTACACAGAAAGTACACAGATACTTAATATAGATTCATGATCTTCAGAAGTCGATATAAGTAGAACCCAACCAAAGAAGAAAAAGACGAAATGGAAACATGATTATTTTCAATCATTTTCAGAGTGAAAATTTTTCCATTGAAGAATTTGCCTGGAAATGGCTGGCAAGTCAGCAAAACAGAAGTAGAACTTTGACAAATAACTAGAGAAGCAAGTTGACTAGAGGATGCTTCTTTCTCGTGATGACTTATTCTGATATAAAGAATCAAGTATAATTCTAAGTTGCACAGACACGGAAAATGGTGGCCGTATCCGTTTCGTGTTCGTACCCTTATCCATACAAACATAAGTGATTACACTGTCCATATTTGAAAATGCCCGTATCCCATACCCCCATCACGTAGTTATCCGTATCCGTGTCCATATTTGTGCAACATAGGGCATAATGACAGCACATATGCTTTGCATATGAAGACAGTATGGAAATTAAACTGAAGATGAAACTACAGCAGGTTAACAAGATTGGTTTCCAAATGGACCAGACAGCTGTGAAAATGGGAAATTTTACAAATGTAATACATAAAGATAGCTAAGGACCTTTGAAGAGCCACTAGAAGAACAATGAAAATTTCAAATGTAATATTTGAAAATATTTTCTACATATAGGATTTACCAAAATAATGTTTTTGTTAAATAAATTATATTAACTATTCATAGAGATGAGCACATACATCAATAATGTGAAAACATTGTATTGAGAATGTGCTCTCACTATACAAACCAATACTGAGAACCTGAACCTCCACACACTATATATTCATGTAGCTTTTCTTTCGTCACCATGACTCTTGAAACTTGAATATTTCTGCTCATAGCAACCAAAAGGAAGAATATTCTGCTAAACCAGTATTTACAATAACCAAATCCCTGTAGACACAGTAGACAATACCTGAGATGGATCCAGTGTCAACATCCTCTCAAGTAACTCCAATGCGTGACGATCAAAACTGTCAAATCAAGCATAAATCTATATTAAAAACTAAGCAAATTATATATGTCCAGACCCTGACGATTTTAATAAGTTCAAACCTATTATCGAATGGTTATAGAAGTTGAAACATCGTAAGGAAAATCTGAAGGTTATAAGTAGATTGCTTACTGCTTAAAAATCTCTCTGACACGCCTTTTCATAGGCTTTGCTGGCTTGAAGTTGTTATACCAGGGTATCTTAGAAACACCTGGCCAATTAATCTCATCTGGAGTTCCACAAAGCTCAAATATTTTTGTTAACTGCTCTGGCTGTAGACAAGGAGCACAGTGTTAAATTAAATATACTCCAAAATTGATAAGAAGACAGAAGCAGGAATAACTTACCAAATCAGCCATTTTTTTAATTTTATTTTTGAAATAGAAATCAGCCTCGATATAGACAATTAAAATGATTATCATGTTTTTTCTTGATAAAAGGGAGATAAACTATGTTGCAGGAATACAGACAGAGATACGGATACGATCACAATATGTATACGGGATATGGACATTTTCAAATGGGTACTATATTAGTCACCTATATCGCATCAATACGGACATGGATACGGGTGAAGACACAATACGGACACCATCTTGCAGTACATTATATGAGAGCGAACCTTTATGGTCACAGAAGATATGATCTCTATCCTATGGTTTATGGTTGCAAAAGATCTGTCACAGAACACAAAAAAAAGTTATTGTCTCAATGGTAAGTGAAGGAAAATTAAAGTCCGCAAAAAATTGCTTCCTTTTTAATAGAAAGAGGGAAATGGTGCCAAATAACTACCCCTGTCCACTCACAGAAAGTTTTCCCACCTAAAAGGTAGAGAAAAGGATTTTGCTACTGCCTATGCATGGGTTTGTGGTTGCAAAAGGTATGTCATAACAAAATACAGATATCACCATTTCAAGGCAATTGAAGAAAGAAAAATACAGTAAAGAATTGGTTCCTTTTGGTGAAAGAGGGGAAAGGTGCCAAAATTCAACACCAACAATCTCCCACTGAAAATTTTCCCATGTAAAGGTAGATAATTATTTACTTACTTATTTTATTTTGCATATTTCCATTCTTTTTTACCTTTTATTTTCCACAGGATTCCAATCACCAAAATATAGAGCCAGAAAACCAAAGGTAACATACATGTCATGAAAAATAACATACATAAAACAACAACACAACAAAAACCAAGCCTTGATCCCAAATTTCAAGGGTCCACGTGTATAACATATATAAATAAGAACAAATTTTCATGCAGAATCATCTTTTACCTCATTCTTTCCTGGCAAGATTGGTTTCCCATAGAGAAGTTCGGCAAAAATACAGCCCACGGACCACATATCAACAGCTGGACCATATTTTGTGGTTCCAAGCAAGAGTTCTGGAGGTCTGTGATCAAATCAATGTACCTAAACCAATCAAATCTGAAGACTGGTGCAAATTCCTCGAAAAGCAGTAAACAGAATGATTATTTCTTTTCTAATTTAACATTATAGCTCCCGTTAGCTACATTTACCTATACCACAAAGTGATCACACGATTTGTCAAATTCCCATTGTGGTCACTTGCGAATGAACGTGCAAGGCCAAAATCAGCAAGCTTCAAATTTCCTTCATTATCAATTAGTAAGTTCGACCCTGCAACAACAACATTATAACTTTAACATCATATGGCCACGTCTAACTTCAGAAATAAAGAATGTCCTAAAAACACTGAACACAGTTAAATTTTTTTTGAAATTCAACACAGTTAAATAATAACCTTTAATGTCACGATGAAGGACTTGATTCACATGACAATAATGCAGTCCAGTTAACAGCTGCCTCATATAACACTATTATAATAAAAACCGAAACGGACCATTAGTAGACAACAAATAGAAGTAACAAAAAAGAAAATTGCAAGAAATAATAACACCTTTATCTGAGGTACAGTAAACCGCAAGCCAGGACGATCTGAAAGACCCGTTAGATCATGGTCCATGTATTCAAACACCATATAGATGCTGCCTTTGTATTTGTTCCCATCTGTGCTTCCCGTGAAAGTACAAAACCATTAGATTTATCTAGCACAGCAGAAGCAATATTGCAACGCATACAATTTCCTAGTCCAATGATCACTTTATAAATAAAATGTAGAATAAATCATTCAGAACTCATAGAAACAAGAAAATGTACCTGGCCTTCCTTGTTCATCCTTCTCAGGACCTGGATTTTTTTTATGAAAATAAAGTTTAGGAAACATATAACGACCTTTTCTTGCAAAATACACTGTACTAAGTCCTAACAAAATAAGACTGTAAGAACAGATCATGAAACAGCAAATAAAAGGTTTCTTAGTCAGGAGAGCTACCTGGAGAAGTTACAATCTCTTTCAGCTGTATTACATTTTCATGATGTAACTTCTTCAGAATTTTAATTTCCCGTATTGCTGTAATTGGGAACTGCAGAATGATATAACTCAAGTCACATGAAGAAGGATATAACTCAGTCACATACAAAAATAAATGAATGATATTATATATGATTGAAAAAAAAAAGAAGCACACCCCTTCTCTCTCATTGTCCATCCTAATCTTTTTCAGTGCCACTATTTCCCCAGTTCGTATTTCTTTTGCCATGTATACCTGTCTACAATACCGAAATGCCAGAAATAAAATTAATGACAAATTACAGATGAAAAAAATAGAGGCGATAATTAGCAAAAAAACTACTTTCTTATAACTCGAACAAGGGAACATGTGAATAATGAGTAGAAATAATGTTTACTCGGAAATAAAGAAAAAATGAGTCTTGATGTGTCCGTAGGATGAGCTTTCAAACTTAAAAATAATCCAAAAATAATAATTCCTAACCAAGGAGCCTACAGTATTGCAAAACATCAAGACAATAAAAAGGATCCTCAACTCCTAGGAGGTTAGTTAACCTCTATGAACTAAATCTCAAGGGCAGTTGGTAGGCTGAGAGAGGCCTCGTTTGGTTCGCGGAATCATGGGGTTGGAAAAGAAAATTCATTACTTTCATATGTTTGGATGCCAAAGGAATTGAGGAGGAAAGGAAAGTGATTCCCCAATGGAAGGGAAATTAGAGGGGAAGATGATTCCATCCATCCAAGCAAGGAATAGCTTTCCCACATTGAAGTATTCACTTTCCTTTCTAATTTCCTTGGCATTTCCAAACATCGGAAAGAAAAATAAATGGGAATTGTAATTTCCCTAAGGAAAGGAAATACCAAGGAATTGATTTCCTTTCCATCCTTTCCGCGAACCAAACGAGGCCGTGTTAACCATCCTGATAATAAACAGAATTCCAAACGATCATAAAGATATAAGCATATGAAGCAGACAGCCCTAAAGACAATGTCAATGATAGCCAATGTACAAATCTTAAGCTAATATGAAATTCAATTTGTATCATCCAAATCTAGCAATATGTATCATCTCAAATCTTACATATGTAAGAAAAATGAACAATCTAGCAATATGTTTTCACAAATGGATGAACATACGTCATTTAGAATATTAAAATCCTCCCCTATGTGCCATGGTTGTGATCATAAACCAAAAAAGGGGAACTTTGGTACGGTGCGCGCCCTCCACTCTCTTTTTTCCATTTAATGGAGGCCCCACAACTTATAATTTCTTCCCAACCCTTGTTTGCATATGCAGCCATACAAAACCCGATTTTGTACATATAGTATGTAGAACCATACTAAATTGTTAGTAAAATCATATGAATGCCCTTCACATGGGACAAAAAAAATGAATCCAGCTTCCCTTTAGAAGTGAAAACTAATTCACTTTATTAAACTCCCCAAAGACTTCGCTTCATTTATATCATCCTACCCTTCCGCCAAACGGTCAAAAGTTTGGAAATTAGTTGACCTATTAAACACCCCCAAGGTTCAACATATTTACATCTTTCTAGTTTCTACCCCATGGGGCACGTGTTTCAATTCTGGTGGCTCCCTTTATTTAAGGAAGGAAAGAATGCACTTTCTAAAACATCCCAATAGCTCCCTAAAATTACATCTTCATCATCTTTATTCCCTCCAAATTTTGCTTTACACGTGTATAAATTACGAAACTTGCCCTTGGCTGTATAAAGTGGCTCTTTATTTCTTATGGAAGTTCCTCCTCCTGCAGACCAGCAGATATTACATTAGACTTATATATCACAAATTAGGTTGACAGTGAAAAATAAAATTTAGAAAAAATCTAAATAAAAATATAATTTAAATATAACAATTTATTCTAATATTAATTATATCAGAAATATAAATTGTGTAGTATAAAATTAAGTTATCTCTTAGAATAATCTCAATTATAACAATATTTACAGGAAAAAGAAATCAGAAAATAAGGATACAAACATAAGATCTATTAAACCACGTTATTTAATATAAAATAAGGATACAAAGATGAGATCTATTAAATGATGTTATTTAAAATAAAATAAAAAATTATATAGGTTTAGGATTAATAATCTAAACGGATCATACCAACGACAATCAAAGTAAAACAAATAATTTCCAAAAATGTAAAAAAACATACAAAATAAAATCATGAACACATTAGATATTTTTATAGTATAAAATACAAAATATACAATATAGAATTTTACGAGTGTTACATAAAATCATCCGATGTTGTATATTACTACTATTTGTTGCACATAAGGGTAATATGTGGTATCTACTTGTAACTTGTTACATGTTACTGCTATGTATTACATATAATAGAACATATGTGAGATCTAGTTGTAACTTGTGACATTATCTAAGTTGTGATCGTTGATCTCATATGTGACATTGGTACCCAACTTGTGGTTTCTATAATTCACGTGTGACATTTTCATAAAATATGATATTGGTATTTTACTTGTGATCAATGTGACTTATGACCTTGATACTAGCATGTGATATTAGTAATTAACTTGTGATATTGGTACTTACATGCGATCAACGTCAAAACAAAGTTCGGCATGCAAATAGAAGAAAACAACTAATTAGTGGGCCCAAGGGGGGCATGTCAGCCAATGCTAACATTGTTCCATTGGGGGTTCCTTAAGAGCCAAGCGTAATTAATGCACATGATCTCTTTTAAATACTCATATTACCTTTGCAGGGGGGGTAAAATAGTAAATAACATGTTGGGAAAGGGGAGCCACCATGTTTCAACAAAGTGCCCCAACACACACACACACACACACACATATATATATATATATATATATATATATATATATATATATTTTTTTTTTTTTCTTTTGTCCCACACAAAGGGCATTATGGTCCGAAAATAGTACTACATACGATATGTACAAAAATGGATGTATGTAGTTGTTTACGCAAATAAGGGTTGGTAAGAAATTAAAAGTTGAGGGGCCTCCACTAAATAGAAGAAGAAAAAAAGTGGAGGGGGCGTACCAAATTTCCCACAAAAAGTATTATGCATCTAATTTTCCAATATTTGGTCACTTAATTCTTTTGTACGTCTTAAAAAGAGTGTCAAAAGTTACATTAGGTTCTCACTTATGCAAGGTCTTGGGAGGGTTTTGATATATACAGCCTTACCCCCCCCCCCCCCCCCCCCCCCCCCCCCCCCGTTTTATGCAAAAATGGTTCACAATGTGCTAACCCAATATTTGGTCTCTTTTTGTCCCGAAATAATACAACATAAAATATAGTATAAGAAGGGTGTTATGGTGTTCTCACTTATGCAAGGTCTTGGGAGGGTTTTGATATATACAGCCTTAACCCCGCCCCCCCCCCCCCCCCCCCCCCCCCCCCCCCCCCCCCGTTTTATGCAAAAATGGTTCACAATGTGCTAACCCAATATTTGGTCTCTTTTTTGTCCCGAAATAATACAACATAAAATATAGTATAAGAAGGGTGTTATGGTGTCCTGAGGTTCTTGTTTATGCAAGGTATATAGAAGGTCAATAATAATAATAATAATAATAATAATAATAATAGTAAAGAGGTTCTTTCCGAAAGACAATTTTTCTCCTCCATGACTCCATGATGCAAACATCAAGTATTATCATAGCGTCAAGGTTTATAGAAATGTAACATTTCGACCACCATGTTTAATTCTACAAAAAAAATCCTTCTCGATCTCTACATTAAGAAGAATGGATTCTAAATAGCAAAACATATCGCTCCTAGATATCTCATCCATCAAGATGTACTACCCCCTAATTTCTCGTTGTGATTTGATTGAACTTACATTTCATACACTTTGCTTTCGTCCTACTAATTTTAAGACCCTTAAAACCCAAAGCTCACTCACTACACTTTTATTTTAGAGTCGAATTCTTCTACAATCCCATCAACTAATACAATATAATCAATAAACAAAATAAAAAATGGAACTTCATCTCAAGTTTTTCTAGTAATTTCATCCATAACTAATGCAAACATGTACGGGCTTAATGTTGATGCTTAATGTAGACCAATAGTTATGAGAAATGGTATGGTATCTCCTCCAATGGTCCGCATGATACTCGTAACTCCACGATATAAATCCTTTATGATCTCAAAATAGCTATTAAAGAATTGTTTCTTCTCCAAAACCCATCACAACATCTCCCTAGGCACTCTATCATGAGTCTTTTTTAAAATCAATAAATACTATGCATATATCCCTTTTCTTCTCTCTAAACTTTTATTAATCTTCTTACTAGGTAAAGGCATCCATATAGACCTTCATGACATTAAACCAAATTAATTATCTAAAACTTTAGTTTCCTTTCTTGGGGGAGTTAGTGTTATTCCCGGGGCTTGATCAAAGATGGAAAACTGAAGCAATCGAGATCTGAGATGTCACACAAAACTTTGCAGTGATCAAACTCAAGATCTACGATGGTACAAAAAACCAAATAACCAAATTACAATCTGAAGGAGGGAAATAGAAAAAAGAAGATCTCTCGTTCTTCCTTGCAAACGTGTTGCAATTGGGACAGAACAAGTTACAATAAACTAGAGAGAGATGAGAAGAAGAACAATGCTGGGGTGTCAAAACACCGTTGCTCAAAGCAAGATTCGCCCCACACGATCTGCTTCCAGGAACCAGCAAGTTTGAAGAACTTGTGGAACGCTCGATGTCACCTCTGTTCTGACTCCTCGGATGGACTTGCAATGGCGGCAGCAGCTCTCTCTCTCTTTCTACTTCTCTGACTTGTATTTTCGTAGTACCCACAAAGGAGGCCAGAAGAGAGTATATATAGAGAGAGAGTGGAAACCCTAGCCGCCTCTTCAGTTATGGTAAGATTGAATCAAATCACAAAAAGATAGCAACGAATTAATTATAATCCCACAAACATAGGAACTAAATTAATTCAAATCCCACAAAGATAGGAACGAAATTAATTCAAATTCCACAAAGATAGGATCTGAATTAATTGCATTGATTCATCCTTTCCATAATCGATTTGAAATCTGCACAGTCAGCGTAGCCCTCCATGCGGCAGCAGCAGCAGCAGCCTGGCCGCATGGACCGCTTGAGCCGCATGGACCGCATGAGCCGCATGGACCGCATGGACCACGTGAGCCGCATGAGCCCGCATATGAGCCGCATGCCGCATAAGACCGCATGGCCGCATATGAGCCGCATGACTGCTGACGTGCTAAGTGCAAAGTGCACCAACAAAACGCCACATTACGCCTCATGAGCCCGAGCCCGAGCCCGAGTCCGAGTCCGAGTCCGAGTCCGAGTCGCTAAGTCCCGTTGGGGCTTAGCTCCAAGTGGAATAAATCCAAGAGAATGACAAAAGCATTAATGCTTAATCCTTGGAGCCTTATTCTTACCTCCTAGTAAAATCACCCACATGGTTCCCTCCTTAGGGTCACCACCCCATGTGCATCTCTCAACAACACACCTAAGTATATATGTTGAGATAACTCATGGTGCATTTCCGATGTGGGACTAAAATTTACAAGGCATGTTGAGAGCAAGCTCTCTTCATGTAAAGAAAGCACCAAAGAAAGCACCAACAATCCCCCACATATCACAACATATATATGTGTCCAGGGTTGAGCGTTCCTCACAGTAACTGTCCATTTTGCATTAGGATAGATGTCGCTGACGACTTGAATCTTCCCGCATGGGTTAAATAACAATGTGATACAAGAATGGACTACGCCTTGAATTCTGCACCACAATTGTAATTCTTCCCACTCACAAAGTGTAGTTACGTGTGCTTCTGGCTGCACATTAAAGGCCCTGTGCCAGCCTGGTTTCAGTGTATAATTTTGGACGTCTACAAGTTTACCCTCAAGAGACGGCCTGATATCTCTTTCCATACACTATAGGTGAGTTCTTTATTAAAAAGATATGGCATGAAGCCTTGCGCTTCCTTGCGGTGCTACGCCGCTATGACATGGCCTGAAGCCGAGGCATTACCCCTACTTGGGAACCTCATCGTAGTGTCATACTACTGTAGCATGAGGTCACAAGCCTCTTTGTAGTGCCAAACTACCCAGCATGAAGCCTAAGGCTTCCTTGCGGTGTTACGCCGCAACGACATAGCTTGCAATGCCGAGGCTTTACCCCTACCTGGGTACCTCATCGTGGTGTCGTGCCACTGTAACATGGGGCCATCCTCCCCTTTGTAGTGCTGTCTACAACTCTTTAATTACGTCATACAGCATTAGGCTACCTGCCTATTTGCGGTGCTACGCCGCTATGACTTGGCTTGCAAAGCCGAGGCATTACCCCTACCTGGGAACCTCATGGTGGAGTCATCCCACTGTAGCATGGAGTTTCACTCCTTGTAGTGCTGCTCTACCGTGCTTCCTGTAAAGCACACCAGACATTCACTCTGCCTGAGAACTCATTAAGGCGTTTAAGCCAACCTTCCACAGGATCTGTTTTTTCGCAGAAAAATACATAGTAGACAACAGTGGTTATGGGTTCGTATCCCTTCCATGTTCCATAGAACAAGTACCCACCGTTACCTGATAGTTTTCCAGTCAGTGATCCTCCTTTGAACCAAAAGTTAGATGCCTAGTAGATTTCTCTTTGAACTAATAGCATAAAACTTTTATGGTAGGATTACAAAGACACACTATCAGAATGCCTTCAAGCCCATTTTACAAGCTGTGTCATCGACCAACTGGCGCTTGAGGCCCTTTGTGAACGGATCTGCCAGGTTCTCCTGACTCCGAACATCAACCACTGCAATTACACCTCTTTTGATAAGATCGTGTACTGTCCTGTGCTTCAATCGCACAGTCCTCTTCTTCCCGTTGAAGAGGTCATTTGATGCCACCGCCGCAGTCGCCTGGTTGTCACAGTATATCGGTATCGCCGGTATCTGAGCTCCAACCACTGGAAGATCATACATGAGCTCCCGAAGCCATTCTGCTTCATCTGCTGCAGTTTCGAGTGCATAGAATTCAGATTCCATGGAGGAACGAGAGAGTATTGTCTGCTTCTTCGACTTCCACGATATAGCAGCTCCACCCAAGGAAAAAACATATCCACCTGTGGATCTCTCGCTTTCCACTTCTGAACACCAGCTAGCATCACTGAAGCCTTCCACTACTGTCGGATACCCGTTGTAGTGCAGTGCATATGTCTGAGTCTTCTTGAGATATCTCATAACCCGTTTCACAGCTTTCCAGTGCTCAATGCCTGGATTGCTCGTGAAACGACTCAGCATTCCCACGGCGAAAGCTATGTCAGGCCTTGTGGCAGTAGTAGCATACATCAAACTCCCGATTACGCTTGCATACTCCAGCTGCCTGACGCTTTCCCTCGAGTTTGGCTTCAGCTTCTGATCACACCTGTATGGCGTATCGATCCCTGGAAGATCCTTATACCCATATCGTGTGAGCATCTTCTCAATGTAGTGAGATTGTGACAGCGCTACTCCAGTGTCTGTCCGGATGATCTTTATTCCCAAGATGACATCTGCATCCCCCAAGTCCTTCATACAAAACTTGGTTGAGAGGAACTTCTTTGTCTCTGTGACACAGCCTATATCCGTACCTAGGATTAGCATGTCGTCCACGTACAGACAAACGATGACTCCTCTTCCATCAGCGAACTTTGTGTAAACACATTTGTCCGTCTCGCTGACTCTGTAGCCGTTTGACCTAATAACTTTGTCAAACTTCTCATGCCACATCTTGGGAGCTTGCTTCAAACCATATAATGATTTCACCAACTTGCAGACTTTGTCTTCAAGACCTTTGACGACAAATCCATCTGGCTGTTGCATGTAAATCTCTTCGGTCAGCTCCCCATTCAGGAATGCTGTCTTTACATCCATCTGATGTATTACCAACTTATGTATAGCTGCTAGAGCGATTAACATCCTGATGGTGGTCATCCGAGCTACTGGAGCGTACGTGTCAAAGTAGTCTATCTCCTGTTTCTGAGAAAATCCCTTGGCGACCAGCCTGGCCTTGAACTTGTCGATAGTTCCATCTGCCTTCATCTTCTTCTTGAAGATCCATTTACATCCAATAGGCTTTTCTCCTTCAGGTAGATCTACCAACACCCATGTGTTATTGTAGGTGATAGAGTCAAACTCGTCATTCACTGCCTCCTTCCAGAAGATAGCATCTCTGGTCTTCATCGCCTCATCATAGGTAAGCGGATCTGCTTCCACATGATAGGTGACAAAGTCTTCTCCGAAATCTTTCGGTCTCCTCGCTCGCTTAGCTGACGGCTCTGCGAGTTCTGGTACAAGAGTTGTTTCATCAACAACAGCTTCTTCTTGGACTACTGGCTCGTATGAGATTTCAGTCTCATTTGCACCTACATCATTTTCCGGAATGTCCGAAAGAACAATGTTTTTGTCTTTTGCAAACTTGTCTTCAAAGTATTCAGCATCGCGAGATTCGATGATATGATTTGATTCAATATCAAGAAATCTCCGAGCATCACTCTTCTCGGCATACCCCAAGAAGATCGCCTTCGTAGTCCTTGTCCCCAGCTTCTGAATCTTCAGATCTGGAAGCTTCACACACGCCAGACACCCCCACACTCGAATAACATTCAAGTTTGGTCTGACTTTGAACCAGAGTTCATGAGGAGTTACGTCCGAAGTTGCATATGGCACTCTATTCAGAATGAAAGTGGCCGTTAATGCAGCTTCTCCCCAGTAGCATTTTGGAAGACCTGCAGTGAGCAGCATAGAATTCATCATTTCTGTTAATGTTCGGTTCTTCCTCTCTGCTACTCCGTTGGATTGAGGAGAATATGGAGCAGTAGTCTCGCATATGATTCCATGTTCTTTGCAGAACGATGCGAATTCATGAGACCTGTACTCCCCACCTCGATCACTTCTCAACCTCTTGAGTTGTTGTCCGGTCTGCCGTTCAGCTTCGGCCCTGAACTCTCTGAACTTCTCGAAAGCTTCGTCTTTGGACTTGAGCAAGTAGACGAACGCGTATTTTGAGAAGTCGTCGATGAAGGTTATGAAATACTTCATCCCGGCCTTCGTGGAGAAATGTTTGAAGTCACAGATGTCGGAGTGCACCAACTCCAGAAGATCTGTGCTTCGATTGACCCGATGAAAGGGTTTCCTTGTGATCTTCGTCTGAGCACACACTTCACACTTCTCCACCTTACTCCCACATTTGGAGATAAGTCCTAGACTAGACATTTTGTTGATTCTTTTACAATGAACATGTCCTAGTCAATTATGCCACAACTCAAGAGAATAATCAGAAAATGCAACTGCATTAATGTCATCAAACTGGTTGACAAGTTGAATTTTAAACATTCCTTCGGTTTGATAAGCCTTCCCGAAGTATGTTCCCTTCTTGGACATAACCATCTGACCAGCGTTGATGTCCATCCTCAAGCCTGCGTTGCAGAGCAGGCTCTCAGAGATCAGGTTCTTGGCAATCACAGGAACATGCTTCACACCTTGAAGCGTCAGAGTGTTCCCATAAGTGAGTTTCAGCTCCACAGTCCCAATCCCCAGAACTTCAGCTTGGACCTGGTTCGCCATGACAACCTTCTCAGATATCGGCTGGTACGTGACGAACCATTCCTTGTCAGAACAGACATGGCAAGTCGCACCAGTGTCTATCCACCAGTCAGAGTCAACCCCCACAGTTGTGACCTGTCCGATCATAGCAATAATGTTAGAAACCAATGAAACCTTATTAGGCTCACCTTTCTCTGATTGTTTAGGCTTAGATCTGCATTCACTCTTGTAGTGGCCTTTCTTGCCACAATTGTAACAAGTCACGTGGGACTTAGTCTTCTGTTGCTTGAATGAAGGACCCTTTACTTTCAGATTAGTGAAATCCTTCTTCTTGGGATGAGAAGCCGCCTGCTTCCCCTTGGGATCCCTCGTCTGCACCAGATTGGCTTTAGCCAACTGTTTGGACAGAGTGTCCACCTTCTGTTGAGAACGCATCTCGTCCTCAACATGGATCTCTTGAAGTAGATCTCCCAAGCTAATGTCTAGCTTCTTCCTGTGCATCCTTGCATAGAAGGTACTCCATCCAGCAGGAAGTTTTGAGACGATCCCTCCGACGACAAACTTGTCGGGAAGGGGCATCTCTTCGTCTTTCAGTTTCTGATGCAGCTTCAGAAATTCTTTCACCTGTGGTAACATGGACTTTTCGTCCTCAAAGAACAATTTGTGATATTTTTCAACCACAAACATTTTGCTCCTGTTCTTGTCTTCTTCATACAGATTTTCCACAGACTCCCATATGTCTCTGGCAAGTTCCTTCTTTGAGTAGGATTCTGCCAGGGAGTCCTCCATAGCATTCAGGATGAGAAGCCTGCATATGCTATTTTCCCTTCTCCACTTGGCCTGGAGTTTGGTAGCCGCGTTGATGGCGGCAGTAGATCCAGTGTCTGGAACAGAGGGTTCTTCCTCCAACAGAACATGATTAACGTCTTTCAGTTGAAGAGTTAGGTACACCTTTCTCTTCCAGACTTGATAGTGCTCTCCATCGAACTTTTCCAACTTGCAGAAGTCCGATTGGAGGAGCGAAGCATTAATGTTTTCCATCTATACGGATCTTGCTTTGAGATTGTTATTCCCGGGGCTTGATCAAAGATGGAAAACTGAAGCAATCGAGATCTGAGATGTCACACAAAACTTTGCAGTGATCAAACTCAAGATCTACGATGGTACAAAAAACCAAATTACAATCTGAAGGAGGGAAATAGAAAAAAGAAGATCTCTCGTTCTTCCTTGTAAACGTGTTGCAATTGGGACAGAACAAGTTACAATAAATTAAAGAGAGATGAGAAGAAGAACAATGCTGGGGTGTCAAAACACCGTTGCTCAAAGCAAGATTCGCCCCACACAATCTGCTTCCAGGAACCAGCAAGTTTGAAGAACTTGTGGAACGCTCGATGTCACCTCTGTTCTGACTCCTCGGATGGACTTGCAATGGCGGCAGCAGCTCTCTCTCTCTTTCTACTTCTCTGACTTGTATTTTCGTAGTACCCACAAAGGAGGCCAGAAGAGAGTATATATAGAGAGAGAGTGGAAACCCTAGCCGCCTCTTCAGTTATGGTAAGATTGAATCAAATCACAAAAAGATAGCAACGAATTAATTATAATCCCACAAACATAGGAACTAAATTAATTCAAATCCCACAAAGATAGGAACGAAATTAATTCAAATTCCACAAAGATAGGATCTGAATTAATTGCATTGATTCATCCTTTCCATAATCGATTTGAAATCTGCACAGTCAGCGTAGCCCTCCATGCGGCAGCAGCAGCAGCAGCCTGGCCGCATGGACCGCTTGGGCCGCATGGACCACATGAGCCGCATGGACCGCATGAGCCGCATGGACCGCATGAGCCGCATGAGCCCGCATATGAGCCGCATGCCGCATAAGACCGCATGGCCACATATGAGCCGCATGACTGCTGACGTGCTAAGTGCAAAGTGCGCCAACAAAACGCCACATTACGCCTCATGAGCCCATGAGCCCGAGCCCGAGCCCGAGCCCGAGCCCGAGCCCGAGCCCGAGTCCGAGTCCGAGTCCGAGTCCGAGTCCGAGTCGCTAAGCCCCGTTGGGGCTTAGCTCCAAGTAGAATAAATCCAAGAGAATGACAAAAGCATTAATGCTTAATCCTTGGAGCCTTATTCTTACCTCCTAGTAAAATCACCCACATGGTTCCCTCCTTAGGGTCACCACCCCATATGCATCTCTCAACAACACACCCAAGTATATATGTTGAGATAACTCATGGTGCATTTCCGATGTGGGACTAAAATTTACAAGGCATGTTGAGAGCAAGCTCTCTTCATGTAAAGAAAGCACCAAAGAAAGCACCAACAATCCCCCACATATCACAACATATATATGTGTCCAGGGTTGAGCGTTCCTCACAGTAACTGTCCATTTTGCATTAGGATAGATGTCGCTGACGACTTGAATCTTCCCGCATGGGTTAAATAACAATGTGATACAAGAATGGACTACGCCTTGAATTCTGCACCACAATTGTAATTCTTCCCACTCACAAAGTGTAGTTACGTGTGCTTCTGGCTGCACATTAAAGAACCTGTGCCAGCCTGGTTTCAGTGTATAATTTTGGGCGTCTACAAGTTTACCCTCAAGAGACGGCCTGATATCTCTTTCCATACACTATAGGTGAGTTCTTTATTAAAGAGATATGGCATGAAGCCTTGCGCTTCCTTGCGGTGCTACGCCGCTATGACATGGCCTGAAGCCGAGGCATTACCCCTACTTGGGAACCTCATCGTAGTGTCATACTACTGTAGCATGAGGTCACAAGCCTCTTTGTAGTGCCAAACTACCCAGCATGAAGCCTAAGGCTTCCTTGCGGTGTTACGCCGCAACGACATAGCTTGCAATGCCGAGGCTTTACCCCTACCTGGGTACCTCATCGTGGTGTCGTGCCACTGTAACATGGGGCCATCCTCCCCTTTGTAGTGCTGTCTACAACTCTTTAATTACGTCATACAGCATTAGGCTACCTGCCTATTTGCGGTGCTACGCCGCTATGACTTGGCTTGCAAAGCCGAGGCATTACCCCTACCTGGGAACCTCATGGTGGAGTTATCCCACTGTAGCATGGAGTTTCACTCCTTGTAGTGCTGCTCTACCGTGCTTCCTGTAAAGCACACCAGACATTCACTCTGCCTGAGAACTCATTAAGGCGTTTAAGCCAACCTTCCACAGGATCTGTTTTTCCGCAGAAAAATACATAGTAGACAACAGTGGTTATGGGTTCGTATCCCTTCCATGTTCCATAGAACAAGTACCCACCGTTACCTGATAGTTTCCCAGTCAGTGATCCTCCTTTGAACCAAAAGTTAGATGCCTAGTAGATTTCTCTTTGAACTAATAGCATAAAACTTTTATGGTAGGATTACAAAGACACACTATCAGAATGGAACCAGCAAGTTTGAAGAACTTGTGGAACGCTCGATGTCACCTCTGTTCTGACTCCTCGGATGGACTTGCAATGGCGGCAGCAGCTCTCTCTCTCTTTCTACTTCTCTGACTTGTATTTTCGTAGTACCCACAAAGGAGGCCAGAAGAGAGTATATATAGAGAGAGAGTGGAAATCCTAGCCGCCTCTTCAGTTATGGTAAGATTGAATCAAATCACAAAAAGATAGCAACGAATTACTTCTAATCCCACAAAGATAGGAACTAAATTAATTCAAATCCCACAAAGATAGGAACGAAATTAATTCAAATCCCACAAAGATAGGATCTGAATTAATTGCATTGATTCATCCTTTCCATAACCGATTTGAAATCTGCACAGTCAGCGTAGCCCTCCATGCGGCAGCAGCAGCAGCAGCCTGGCCGCATGGACCGCTTGGGCCGCATGGACCACATGAGCCGCATGGACCGCATGGACCGCATGAGCCGCATGGACCGCATGAGCCGCATGAGCCGCATGGACCGCATGAGCCGCATGAGCCCGCATATGAGCCGCATGCCGCATAAGACCGCATGGCCGCATATGAGCCGCATGACTGCTGACGTGCTAAGTGCAAAGTGCGCCAACAAAACGCCACATTACGCCTCATGAGCCCATGAGCCCGAGCCCGAGCCCGAGTCCGAGTCCGAGTCCGAGTCCGAGTCGCTAAGCCCCGTTGGGGCTTAGCTCCAAGTGGAATAAATCCAAGAGAATGACAAAAGCATTAATGCTTAATCCTTGGAGCCTTATTCTTACCTCCTAGTAAAATCACCCATATGGTTCCCTCCTTAGGGTCACCACCCCATGTGCATCTCTCAACAACACACCCAAGTATATATGTTGAGATAACTCATGGTGCATTTCCGATGTGGGACTAAAATTTACAAGGCATGTTGAGAGCAAGCTCTCTTCATGTAAAGATAGCACCAAAGAAAGCACCAACAGTTAGGTAAGTCAACATTGGTTTCATAATCTAGTTTATATTTGAATATCAAAATCTAAATGACTATCAATAGGATTTGCTAAACTTATGGTCGTCATTTGGATTATGAAATGGTGAATTTTGAAACCCTACATACACTTGCTAGCTCATATTCCATAATATTGTAACTACTTTACAACTCTTTCTAGTGATAGTAAAAGAATCCTTGATAGGTTGATACCACATACATATTAAATTAATCAAATTAATATTCTGGAAAATAATTATTAGTAAAGTGATAACTATTTTACTATTTGTTGATGCTTTAAATTAATTTGCATAAACAAAATTGAGGAGCTTATAAATAATGGTGGACAACCAAGGCAATCGGCTAAGGGTGATGGGATCGAGGATATCCTATATTATTAATAATTTTCAAAACAAATATAGGGAAGGAAGGAGAGAACGCAAATGATAGTAATGCAATGAACTTTTGCTCTTGCTAAAGAAGTATGAGTAAAGACCTGGCAGGGCATAAGCCATAAGGAATTGAAGGTGGTCTACTATATCTTCATCTAAAGAGGTGCCCACGAGCTGCCATGTACAAATGGACAACCAAGTCTTCACTTTATGCACCAATGGGCAGTGGAGAGTCGTGCCCCCCCCCCCCCCCCCCCCCCCCCCTCTTCTAGTTTCAATTGCAAATGGACTACTCTTACTAAAGCATCAACTACAATGAAAACCAATATGATATTGGCATAGCTCGCTTTGATCTCAAGACAGAGGAGTGGGCGTGTGAAACCCATTATTTTTGTAGCAATTTATTTAAATAAATATTTGTGTTATTAATTAATGTTTTCAAAAAAAAAAATTTATTCTTATTAAATATTACTATTAATTACTTTTGGGTGAAAAAGGATTTTTGAAAATTATAACAACTTGGATTTTTGATTTCGGACCCAGACCCGAGTCCGAGCCCAGAACCAGGCCTGAGCCCAATTCCTTCTTTCTCAATTCTGATTATTTTGGCTTAATCTTTATATATATAAAAAAAATATATATATAATTAGTTTTTGGGCTGGTCACGAAGGACCAGCATTTGGGTGGAGACTTTTTCTTCTCCATTACTTATTCTTTTCCCCAACTCCTGCTCTTCCACACGTTCCTAACGTTAATATCTCACCACTCTCCATTAATAACCTCCCATTTCCCCCACTCTCTCCCTCACTCACGAGCTCTTCACAGAGAATAGAAAATCACTCTCTCTCTCTCTCTCTTTCCTCACAAAGCAAACCAATCATCCCTCTCTGTCTCTGGAAGGGTTTCCACAGAACCCTCCCCAAGCCCTAGCCACCGACGCCCTTCCGGCGAAGCCCTCTGCGCGGCCCCGTTCCCGCGCCACCGCGCGACTTCCCCGGCGGAGCCAGCATCCCGCGGCCCCCTCTCCCGCGGGCCGACCCTTCTCGGCTGTCCCCGCGGCCGCGTCCGCCAAACGCCCCGCCTCCGCGCGCGCCCTCTCCGGCCATCCCGCGGAGCCGCGCCACCCTCCGGCCGGCTGTATTTGGCCGCCGCCGACCCCGTCTCGCCCCTTCTCGCGGCAGCTCTCCCGCGCCCTTTGCCCTTCGGCGCCCCACAGCGGACCCGCTGTCCAGATCTGTCCGCCCGCGCGGTCCTACTCCGACGACCAGCGCTCCCTGCGAGCTTCCCCTCTGGCAGCGTCACCCCGACGCTGACAGCGTCGCTGTCCGCCGACGTCGCTGCTCTTCGCGTCATCTTTTTCTGGCCAGCGTGCCCTATTGCTGATTTCCGGCGTTTTCGGCGTTGACGTCGCTGCTGGATTTATTTTATTCTCTTTATATCATCTGAGAGCTCTAGCCGAGCACCCGAGGTATAAATTCTCTGTCCCGTTGCTTTTCATTGGTAGTCTATGATGATATCGGTCCCCGGTTTCCCCTTCGGAAATCCGGTTAGCTACGTGGTAGTTTCGGTTAGCTACGTTAGCATTTTCTGTGATACTGTCTGCTGAGATTTGTGTGTTGTTGATTTGATTGCAGGAATCCCGGGTATTTCGGGAAGGTTCTGTGGTTGGAAAAATTATTTCTGTGGATATATTTTTGGGTTATTCCTGGTTGGAACAATTGCAGGTTTTTGGTTGGCGCATTTCCCAGTTTTGGGTTGCCTCGAAATAGAGGAAATGCTGCCCAAATTTTTACAAAAACTTTATTTATTTGGATTTCAAATTGGTTTTCGGAAAATGAATTTAAAACTGATTTTTGGGTGACGACCGTACCGGTCTGTGGGCCCTAGCAAAATGCAAACGCACCGGTCCGACCGGGCGTTGAGGTATTAGCTAGATTTGATGATGGACCGAGTCTGAGACTCCAACTTTGATTTAAATTATTTTATTTAATGTTTAAGTTGTTTATTTTAGATAATTAAGTACTGCACATTTTAAGAATTAAACAGTTTTTCTCTTATTTTATGTAAAAGAATTGTACAGGGCATAAGCCCATAACTCTAGGATGATTAGCTGTGCCCATGTATTGCATAGTGTAGATTTTACTTTCTTTTCTGGGTTGATGTTGATTTTTGGGTGGTTTTGGATTGGATGTATAATCGTAGTTAGAGCGTAATCATATAATTAATTAAGAATTAATTAAATGGATAAAATATTAGTAAGATAACTAGTTCATGATTTGTCACTGCAAGAAACTATATTTTTATAGATATATTACAAAAACACAAAGTTTTCCAAAGATAATTGGTTCTTGTTATTATTTTCCAATAATCAAATTAGCCGGTTTAATCAACGCACGTAGTTGCGACGTAATCGTTAGTTGTAGCTTAATAACAACTAAAACCTGACTAGGACTTGCTACTAGAGATTGCAACTAGCACACTTAGCTTGGTTACGCAACGGTTCTAAGTCGAGTTCTCAACTGTAGGAACTCGAAGTTACACCTGACGTTCCTCCTCGGTATCAACCCGTCTTTCCAGTCATCTAATACAAGACAAGTTTCGGATTATGTATTCATGTATTTTACTTAGTAAAGTTAAGCTGCATGTTAAACCACACTGCTGACACGGAACTCTATCTTGGGGTTCAACTACTGATTGATACTGTTACTGATTGTGGGACTGGAGGAATAGTGTAGGCGTTTATGACCAAAGCCCCTATGACATAACTGTGTTAGCTTACCCCTCTTACACACGGGGATAAGCCATATCGTATCGCTAGGATACTACTGTTCAAACCCAAGCCGGTCATAGACGTTTGCATATTCAAAACACACTGAACTGTTTTATACTGCTGAAAATCATTATTTCAAACTGTTTACCCTGCACTTTCCAATTACTATTTAAATTATGAGATGCATATTTCGTTCTTGCTCCCTCCTGACTGGAGACAACATTTTAGGTAACACTGAGGATGAAGAGCTATATTATAACAGCTATTATGACCCGGTTCTCTACCCTGCGACGGTACCGGAGCCGTCTCTGGAGGACTGCTGAACCTGATGCTTAGATAGTTTCCCTTTCTGCATTTTCTTCTTTATTTGGAGTTTGTAGTTTATTTCAGCATTTCCCTTTTCAGTTGTACTCCTGAATATTTATTAAACAAAGTTTCAAATTCCGAATAGAACAGTTGTGACAAATGTACTTGTGTTGTTGTGAATACCTGCAATGGAACAGCTTACTGCCGCCGTCTCACCACGGTGCAGGCTGGGCATGGTCCGGTTCGACCCATTAACTTGGGATCGGGTCGTGACATGTTTTCAGTGGTGGCCCATGCAGGTCCACAACAACAACAACTTAGGAAAACCTATCTAGAAGCAACTAGAACACTAGAACATCAATTTGTCACGACATAGGACCAAAATATTTTATTATTAAATATTTTTGATTGATATAGACTGGTAGGCTACCTTGCTTATGTATTGCAACCTATACTTTCCAGAATATGACCAAGGGAACGACCACCCCTGCTGGTGATGCGGTGCCATCTCCCGATCGCACCCCATCTTCCCCAGTACGACTAGAACCCCCATCCTTGCAGTTGACCGATCGGCCCCATGAATCACCAGCACCTGGCGCCGCTTCTGGAACTGCAGATCAAGCGGCGGACCTTACCTATTCTCGGGCTGAGGTGCAGGACACTGCAGCAGTAGCTGCTCAAGCTGTGGCCTCAGTGCCCGATAACTCCTCTGACCTCGCAAGCCTGCTGCGAGGTGTACTTGAAGGTCAGAAGGCCCAAGCCGAGGCCCAGCAGAAACAGATTGATATTACGAGGGATGTTATGAATAATGTCATTGACGTAGCCTTAGCTATCTTAAACCGAGTTAGTGCGGAACCTCACCCTAGAAGGTATACCCCTGAATCTAGAAGATATTTGGGTCCCATCAAGTACCCTATTTTTCGGCAGTCTTGTCGTAAGAGGCTATTGGCTTGTGACTACTGCAAGAGGTCTGGTCATCAGGCCGTTAGTTGCCGCAAGAGATTGGGACAGTGTTTGGCATGTGGATCCACTGAACATCGGGTAAAGAACTGCCTCTTGTCTGTCCATTATACCAGAGCACCTATCCCAGCAACACCTGCTACGCTGCAACCTAGGGACTCTCTTCCTATCGAGCAAGCCTTGCCTCCTACACTCACTGCAGGAAGGCATGATGCAGACTCGAGGATCATAGAAGAAGATGAGGCGATTGGAGACTGCTCATACAAGAGCCAGAGCCATGAGGACTAGTACCTAGAACTGCCATTACCTATTGTTATAAGAAGTTGTAACTGAATGTCCTTAGAATAATCATGAGAGTCTTGCTGTAATTCTCCTTTATGAATAAAATTCTTGTTTACACCCTTATGGTAGAAATCTTTCCCAAAGTCTCTCTCCTACGATACAATTGCTGAAATTGTAAATGAGGAGGAATGAAAGGCGATATTTATCAGGGATATGTTGGTGATTAAGAATTGGAAGGGTAGAATTTGGATTACCCAAACATTAGTTGGTACCTATAACAATTAGAATTTGATGAGGGCATGAGTAGTGATTTGGACCCTGACCAGTTTAGGCCGACTGTATGTTACTACATATGTTTTTCCTAGATTTTGTACCTTTTAGTATCCCGTGATTTTAGGGATTATCTCCTTCCCATATCTTTAACGAACTTTTAGCATCCCTTAGGATCTATACTTTTGCTAATTATGGACCATTACTAGAACTCCTTAATCTCCTTCGTCAGCAGACCTTTTAACTTCTCCACTAGTGATCAATCTTTTTCTATCTTTAACGGGAATCCAGACTCATTCTCTATCTAGAGTTCTAAACTCTAATAACTCTTGTCTACCGGAGAAACTTTTATGATTTGCGTACCCAAACTTGATCTAAATTCTAAATTGACTTCCTTGGAGCGAATCCTGAACCAAATCCTTTTGGAACCATAAACCTCAGTTATTACCGAAAGAATTGGTTCAGCCTGGTTAGTTCATGATTCCCCTAGAGAAGATATTTTCAAAATAACCTCAAATCTTGATTGTTATCTCCTAGGTTATTCCAAATATTTTTGTTGATTTCCCCACTCAACTTGAAACCCTACACTCTCTATGCAACTTCTTGATCAATCCAAAGCTTAGGCAGTATTTTAACTCAATGCTTGAGTACCGTGAAGTACGAACGGTCAGAGAATTGATTCCATCTTATTAGTAAAATCTTCTTTTAAAATTGTTGAATCATTTCCCTGTTGGCTCTACTAAATCATTTTAACCAGACTTCCCGAAATCCATAAAGACATACTTCTTTTACGACAACCCTACTCCCTATCACATTCTCAAAACTTTCCTTGGATAAGAAATTATTTCTTCAAATAATTTTGGTAAACGTCTGTATCCTTTAAGTGATTTATCGGAAAATGTTCTCATTGACTTCTTCAACTCAACCCAAAACTCTGATTTTTCTACCTTATCCTGCGTCCAACTCAATTGGCCATACTCAAGCTTGATCAATTTCCTCAAAATCAAATCTCTTAATTCTCAAGAGTTACTGGAACACATATTTATCCTGATAAATTTTATTGAAACCAGTAGAACATACATCAATACCTTTTTCTATCATAAATGAAACTTTAGAACTCGTTTGAATTTTAGGAAATTTCCTTGAAATTTTCATGGACACAGCTGAGAAAATATCCAATAACCTAATACAACTTCGCACATGTGCGTAGTAGTGATTTGCCTGAATTATGAAAACTGCGAGTTTACTGCAGCCGGTTGCGCACTGGCGAGGCAAAAAGACTTTAAAGTTGAAGTGATTTTGGGTGATCATAGATTTCTGGATATTATCGTGACTATGTTCTAAATACACCATGTTGATCATCTTTGTTGTTTAGTCATGAAATGGATAAAGTTAAAAGAGTACTCGGTCACCTAAAATTATTCAAGTTATTGGGTCAAAAAAAATTCACTGCAGTCAGGTGCACTCTGGCGAGGCATGGATTTGAGACAAAGTGACTTCAAACATATTTGGTTCCCGAATACTATTCAGACTACATTCATATCATGGTTACCTTTTGCACTATCAAATCATTCTGACTTTCGTCTGATTAGAGGATTTACATTTCTAGCGGTTGTCTTCATTTCCAGGAATCTTTTGTCACAATCAGAGATAACAGATTTTCTACAAAATTCTACTTGGTCGTCCTAAAAATTTATTAGGATCAAATCAAGCTCGACCACCTCGACCTCTTTTCTGTTCAACCTTGGCACGCTGCATACATATATATTCCTATACCTTATGTATTTATTCATTCATTATTATTATCATCTAGTTACAGATTTAATTTGGAAGCTATAGGTAGTTATCTTGTAGGTCTTTTCCCGCATATCCTATCTTCTGACCGTTGAGCGGTGAAACGACATACTTCCATCCTCGTTGATCATCACTCGGCCCTCATTGGAAATATTTCACTCGATTACATTCATTATCATTCTAATCATCTTTAGTATCCTACTATCGTACAACTTTTCAATTCTCCCTGAGTCACAAATCTTTGTACCCTATTTCAATTTGATGGGACATTTAGGTTTCTCATCTTAGAAGATTCCATCATCTTCTGCCTTTTTAAATAAAATGTCGACCTCCACTCTTTTCTTGTTTTCTCTCGTAACCACTTTTAGTTCTCGCCTATTCTATGATCCTGGAGGTACCTAGGTTTTTTCTCGTGCCTAAAATGATTTGAATACTCCAAAATTTCCCGTCCCATTTCAGATCATATTTTGATAATTCCGATCGTGCCTGCTAGTTTAAAGTTCATTTTGTTTAAGGCTAAGTGTTGATTGTACCCCGGCCCTGATCCTTGGAATTTCGAGGACGAAATTTTCTAAGGAGAGAAGATTGTGAAACCCATTATTTTTGTAGCAGTTTATTTAAATAAATATTTGTGTTATTAATTAATGCTTTCAAAAAAAAATTATTATTATTAAATATTACTATTAATTATTTTTGGGTGAAAAAGGATTTTTGAAAATTATAACAACTTGGATTTTTGATTTCGGACCCAGACCCGAGTCCGAGCCCAGAACCAGGCCTGAGCCCAATTCCTTCTTTCTCAATTCTGATTATTTTGGCTTAATCTTTATATATATAAAAAATATATATATATAATTAGTTTTTGGGCTGGTCCCGAAGGACCAGCATTTGGGTGGAGACTTTTTCTTCTCCATTACTTATTCTTTTCCCCAACTCCTGCTCTTCCACACGTTCCTAAAGTTAATATCTCACCACTCTCCATTAATAACCTCCCATTTCCCCCACTTTCTCCCTCACTCACGAGCTCTTCACAGAGAATAGAAAATCACTCTCTCTCTCTCTCTCTCTCTCTCTTTCCTCACAAAGCAAACCAATCATCCCTCTCTGTCTCTGGAAGGGTTTCCACAGAACCCTCCCCAAGCCCTAGCCACCGACGCCCTTCCGGCGAAGCCCTCTGCGCGGCCCCGTTCCCGCGCCACCGCGCGACTTCCCCGGCGGAGCCAGCATCCCGCAGCCCCCTCCCGCGGGCCGACCCCTCCCCGAGCGCCGGCCGAGCCTTCTCGGCTGTCCCCGCGGCCGCGTCCGCCAAACGCCCCGCCTCCGCGCGCGCCCTCTCCGGCCATCCCGCGGAGCCGCGCCACCCTCCGGCCGGCTGTATTTGGCCGCCGCCGACCCCGTCTCGCCCCTTCTCGCGGCAGCTCTCCCGCGCCCTTTGCCCTTCGGCGCCCCACAGCGGACCCGCTGTCCAGATCTGTCCGCCCGCGCGGTCCTACTCCGACGACCAGCGCTCCCCGCGAGCTTCCCCTCTGGCAGCGTCACCCCGACGCTGACAGCGTCGCTGTCCGCCGACGTCGCTGCTCTTCGCGTCATCTTTTTCTGGCCAGCGTGCCCTATTGCTGATTTCCGGCGTTTTCGGCGTTGACGTCGCTGCTGGATTTATTTTATTCTCTTTATATCATCTGAGAACTCTAGCCGAGCACCCGAGGTATAAATTCTCTGTCCCGTTGCTTTTCATTGGTAGTCTATGATGATATCGGTCCCCGGTTTCCCCTTCGGAAATCCGGTTAGCTACGTGGTAGTTTCGGTTAGCTACGTTAGCATTTTCTGTGATACTGTCTGCTGAGATTTGTGTGTTGTTGGTTTGATTGCGGGAATCCCGGGTATTTCGGGAAGGTTCTGTGGTTGGAAAAATTATTTCTGTGGATATATTTTTGGGTTATTCCTGGTTGGAACAATTGCAGGTTTTTGGTTGGCGCATTTCCCAGTTTTGGGTTGCCCCAAAATAGAGGAAATGCTGCCCAAATTTTTACAAAAACTTTATTTATTTGGATTTCAAATTGGTTTTCGAAAAATGAATTTAAAACTGATTTTTGGGCGACGACCGTACCGGTCTGTGGACCCTAGCAAAATGCAAACGCACCGGTCCGACCGGGCGTTGAGGTATTAGCTAGATTTGATGATGGACCGAGTCTGAGACTCCAACTTTGATTTAAATTATTTTATTTAATGTTTAAGTTGTTTATTTTAGATAATTAAGTACTGCACATTTTAAGAATTAAACAGTTTTTCTCTTATTTTATGTAAAAGAATTGTACAGGGCATAAGCCCATAACTCTAGGATGATTAGCTGTGCCCATGTATTGCATAGTGTAGATTTTACTTTCTTTTCTGGGTTGATGTTGATTTTTGGGTGGTTTTGGATTGGATGTATAATCGTAGTTAGAGCGTAATCATATAATTAATTAAGAATTAATTAAATGGATAAAATATTAGTAAGATAACTAGTTCATGATTTGTCACTGCAAGAAACTATATTTTTATAGATATATTACAAAAACACAAAGTTTTCCAAAGATAATTGGTTCTTGTTATTATTTTCCAATAATCAAATTAGCCGGTTTAATCAACGCACGTAGTTGCGACGTAATCGTTAGTTGTAGCTTAATAACAACTAAAACCTGACTAGGACTTGCTACTAGAGATTGCAACTAGCATACTTAGCTTGGTTACGCAACGGTTCTAAGTCGAGTTCTCAACTGTAGGAACTCGAAGTTACACCTGACGTTCCTCCTCGGTATCAACCCGTCTTTCCAGTCATCTAATACAAGGCAAGTTTCGGATTATGTATTCCTGTATTTTACTTAGTAAAGTTAAGCTGCATGTTAAACCACACTGCTGACACGGAACTCTATCTTGGGTTCAACTACTGATTGATACTGTTACTGATTGTGGGACTGGGAGAATAGTGTAGGCGTTTATGACCAAAGCCCCTATGACATAACTGTGTTAGCTTACCCCTCTTACACACGGGGATAAGCCATATCGTATCGCTAGGATACTACTGTTCAAACCCAAGCCGGTCATAGACGTTTGCATATTCAAAACACACTGAACTGTTTTATACTGCTGAAAATCATTATTTCAAACTGTTTACCCTGCACTTTCCAATTACTATTTAAATTATGAGATGCATATTTCGTTCTTGCTCCCTCCTGACTGGAGACAACATTTTAGGTAACACTGAGGATGAAGAGCTATATTATAACAGCTATTATGACCCGGTTCTCTACCCTGCGACGGTACCGGAGCCGTCTCTGGAGGACTGCTGAACCTGATGCTTAGATAGTTTCCCTTTCTGCATTTTCTTCTTTATTTGGAGTTTGTAGTTTATTTCAGCATTTTCCTTTTCAGTTGTACTCCTGAATATTTATTAAACAAAGTTTCAAATTCCGAATAGAACAGTTGTGACAAATGTACTTGTGTTGTTGTGAATACCTGCAATGGAACAGCTTACTGCCGCCGTCTCACCACGGTGCAGGCTGGGCATGGTCCGGTTCGACCAATTAACTTGGGATCGGGTCGTGACAGGGCGATTATTCCATCTCCACTATTGAACTCCATCAACTTAGACCGACCGGCTTTGTCATCTCAAATGAATCTTATGTTTTACCGTACAACCAAGGACGTATACGTGTTTTATTTTGACATGGTTGTTGAAGGACTACGACAATAGTGTGTGGATCAAGAAGTACAAGATTGATCACGTAAGTAGCTTTAATCATTTCGACTTGTTTCTTTGATAGTCGAAGAAGATAGAAGAATCTTAATAGAGACATTTATATTGGAAAGTTCAATTTTACCTTGTATAATGTTTGCTATAAGAAGGGGAAAAAGAGAGTTGATTGATGAATTAAAATAGAGGATTATATAAACCAATAGGAAATTGCCACATAAGCGTCATAGTAGAAGTTTTACTACTATGACATATTAGGAACCAATTTCTTATATTATACAGTAGAAACTCTATAAAATAATACACTTGGGACCACCAAAATTTATTAATTAAAAGAGTTATTAATTAATCGATAAATTAATAATTATTAATTTATATATTAATTAATATTTTATTAATTTATAGTAAAATACTTACGTAGTTTACAAACACCTTTCAAGCTTCCACTTAATTATTGTATACAATGCATGTGTATATCAAATGAAGGGCCCAATTTGAAAGAAACCTTCAATCTCCCACCTTATTATGCTTCTTGTGTTCAGTGTATCACTTTATGGACATTAAAAATATTTTCAAGAAACCTTCAATTCTTCAGTCATTTTTCAAGAAACCTTCATAAATCATTCATGTAATATGCTATATATAAGGAATTATTAATTTATATTTTATATGGGGTCTGAAGAAATTATCAAAAATGTATTATCTTATAATTTTAGCGAATTATTAATTTAGCACCCTATCCCCGAGTCGGGACCGGCCAAAAATATTATCTTAGAGAGTTTATTAAATAATCGAGTATTAATTTATAGAGTTTCTACTGTATATACTAAATAGCCTATCAAATTCAAATTTCGAGATGTAATAAATTGACTAAATGCCACAAAAAGACTAAAACTAAGTAACTAACAAAAAAGTCAAATATAACATCATAACATGGTAAGAAACTAACAATTATAAAATTACAAGTACGGAGGGGGAGAGTGTTCCCTCCACGTGGTCGCGGCTCAACAGAGAGAAAAAGAGGAGCGCTCATAGAGGGAGAGGGCAAGACAAAGGGGAGCACTCACGGCGAGTTAGTTTAGGGCTTCAGATTTTGGGTTTTTTGGCTATAGGCTTTGATTATTTAATGTGTAGATAATATCCAACTCGACCCAAAAACACTACCCCTCTTAATATCCGATAGTTCAATATATTTGATGATACCGTCAGATATTATATAGGTAGATATCGGCCGATTTTCTCAAAACATTATCAATATGTATAGCCGACATATGTAACTTAAGAGTCCAAAACAACTAGTCTCTCAACCTATATCTCCACTGATATATCCGATATATGTAATATTTATTTTCTCTATAGTGAGAATCACGTTTTCCACCATGGAGCTTTAGGAACATCAAAAAAGTTGGAAGGGGGCGTACAAAGTTTTCCCTAATACTTTTGGCCCTCGTTGCCGGCTTTCCCGTTCTTAAAATGGTTAGTACATTCATATTCACTACTTCTATGTAGACATGATCAACATAAGGAATTAATAATAAACCAAACAAGAACCACATTATCTCCAATCTAAAGCTCAATGGAAGAGAGCTTCTTCCTTTGTAAGCCTATTCTACTCTACATCACCCTACCCGTTCACATTCACCACCATCCTACGTCTTGTGATGATCCACCACGTACATCATCCACATCTACGTCTTTAAAACCAGCTCCCTACTCTACCGACCAAGACCGGCACGTATAGACACTTGCACACTTGCATCGCTCGTGACTGTGAGGCAACATAAGCAGACCTCTGATTCATCTCAACACCTACAACCACATTATGAGTGGCTTTAAGGCTGTTAGACATTTAGTTGTGTAGGGTAGAATGGGCTTTCAATATATTGGGCAATATCGACCAATATTATATCGGTGGACATCGACCGATTTTTCTCAAAACCTTATCTACGATATTGATCTCGCCCCACAGTGGCATATCCTCGAAACACATTTAGCTGTCAGAAATCTCCTAACACTACGTAACAAACTGCTGATACTCTGATTTGAAGAAATGTAATTTTAACATATACAGATAAGTTATTTCATATACGCAGTCGTATGCCAAACACCTCAAGCTCAAGTAGTACACCTCAAGCTCAAGTAGTTGAGGTGGACGTCATTCTCCCAGGCTGGGTTCGATCCCACTAATTATGGAGAATTAGGGTCTGTTTGGTTATGAGTTTAAACTCAGTTTTGTGAGTTTAAACTCAAAAACCATTGTAAACCATGTTTGGCTATCAAGAATTCAAAACTTGCATTCCCAAATTTTTTTTTTCCAAACCACCGTTTAAAAACAATTTTCAGAGAGCAAGCAAAACTTGCTTTCCCAAAATTTTCTCCAAGCAACAGCATATCCTCTCCCCACACACAGCAACCAAAAAATTTTCCCTCTCTCTCCTCTCCCCCTCCGCGCACACAGCAACCAAAAGTTTTCTCTCTCTAAGCATATTCCTTCCTTCTACTGGAGGAAAAAAAAAATGTTCTCCCCCGAAGATCTTGAAGGAGGACACGGGGCGGGTGCTAGTGTTTGGGTTTGGGGATGGGAGGCAGATGTTGTGTCCGTGTTGGTCCATGGGGAGGGATTTGGAGGGGTCATTTTGGTCGGCATCGACGCGACGAGGGGGAAGGCATCGAATTTCCACAGGTTCCGGCAATAGGCTTCGGTGCGGCGGTCCTCGTCCTCCTCGCCGGTGGCAGTCTTGGAGTCGGTGGTAGTGGCATCGACTGCGACAGCCGGCGGCCATCCGCATTGACGATTTCTTGAACGGCCGTCGCGTCCTTCCCGAAGCCCCTCCTCCGCCGCTGCACCCTTTGAAACTCTCCTCGGACACGATAGCCTTTACCGTCTTCACTGCCTTCACCACGACCTCCTTTGAAACTCTTGAGGGTCCTGTAGTCGAGCATCACGCTCCACCCGACGACGTTGGCATCGTCACCGACGACCCCAACCGCGGAGATCCGAGCCCAAAGTCGAAAATTTTTTTTTTTTTTTTTTTAAAATCATTTTTTCAGATGAAAGTAACCAAACGCAAAGTCAAAAATTTTACATCTAAAAAACAACTTTACATCATCTTCTCCGAAAATTGTTTTTAAAAATAAATTTCAGAAAACCTATCCAAACGGACCCTTAATATCCCAGTGAAGGCCCACTTTCCTGAAGGAGGAGTTTATATATATATATATATATATATATATATATATATATATATATATGAGAAGAGGACACAAATTCCCTACTGGTAATCTATAGCCTAGTGATAGAATGGAGACATGCGACCCAGGCGGTCGGGTGGGGGAGTTCACGGTTCTATTTACCAGTAGGGAATTTGTGTCCTCTTCTCATATATATATATATATATATATATATATATATATATATATATATATATATATATTTCTTTTTTTTCTTTTTTAATAGGTAATTGTTCATGCTCGCTCCCACCGGGATTCGAACATCGCCCACTCGGATATTATGTCTCAACTCTAGCCACTAGGGCTATCAAGTCTCGACTCTATATCAAATTAATAGCATATAGGACTCTATATCAAATTAATAGCATATAGGAACTATAAATTAACGTCAACTGGTCTCCGAAGTGCATACACTACAAAAACCGGTGCAAAGTCGACGTACTGGACACAACAAACACCACAAAATACAACGGGATAGGCCAAAACTAGTTTCGCATCCATGTCTCCGTGTCTGTTTCGTCTCGTGTCGTAATCTGTGTCATTGCAAAATAAGCCCATATAAAAAAAATCGTACAACGTTACTACTGAAGAATTGAGAAAGTTGCTGACATCGGAAAATTAATAACAAAAAAAAAATTGTACGTCACGAACAAAAAAAAAATTAATAACACAGACGATCACGAACAAAAAAAAATTGTACGTCTTGTGATGTTCCACCACGTACATCATCCACATTGACGTATTTAAAACCAGCTCCCTACTCTACCGACCAAGGCCGGCGCGTATCGACACTTGCATCGCTCGTGACTGTGAGGCAACATAAGCAGACCTCTGATTCATCTCTAAACCTACTACCACATCATGAGTGGCTTTAGGGCTGTTAGACGATTAACTGTGTAGGGTAGAATGGGCTTTCAATATATTGGGCAATATCGACCAATATATCGACCGATTTTTCTCAAAACCTTATCTACGATATTGATCTTCCCCCACAGCGGCATATCCTCGAAACACATTTAGCTATCAGAAATCTCCTATCACTACGTAACAAACTGCTGATACTCCGATTTGAAGAAATTTAATTGTAACATATACAGATAAGTTATTTCATATACGCAGTCGTATGCCAAACACCTCAAGCTCAAGTAGCTGAGGTGGACGGCATTCTCCCTGGTTGGGTTCGATCCCACTAATTATGGAGAATTAAGATCCCAGTGCAGGCCCTCCTAGATTCCTGAAGGAGGAGTTATATATATATATATATATATATATATATATATATAATTTTATTTTTTTCCTTTTTGAATAGGTAATTGTTCATGCTCGCTCCTATCGGGATTCAAACATCGTCCACTTGGATCTTATGTCTCCACACTTGAGCTATCAAGTCTTGACTCTCTCTCTCTCTCTCTCTCTCTCTCTCTCTCTCTATATATATATATATATATATATATATATATATATAGCACAAATTAATAGCAGATAGGAACTATAAATTAACGTCAACTGGTCTCCGAAGTGCATACGCTACAAAAACCGGTGCAAAGTCGACGTACGGGACACAACAAAACTAGTCGCATCCATGTCTCCTTTTCTGTTTCGTCTCGTGTCGTATTTTGTGTCATTGCAAAATAAGCCGATATAAACAAAAAGAAAAAATTTGAGGGGCACCCCACTTTATTTACCCATATTTAAGGTGTACCCCACACAATTACAAGAATGTATGACACCCTCCACTTTTGACGAAAAACGTCTATCGCTAACGGTCAACTCCTTTGACGATTTATTTTGGACAAAAATACCCTCGTTATCTTCTTCCCTTTCCTATGCCCCTACTCAACCCCAGCGACCCCCTACCCCATCGCTGCCGCCGGCATCCCGCCTCACCGCCGCTGCCGGGGTCTGCCCCGTCGGGAGTCCCCCTTTTCTCAGAGCCCCCCTCCACCGCCACCCCCTCCCCACCACTACTGCTGCAGCCGCAAAATGCTGCTACTGCTGCTGCTACCCCCCCCCTCCCGCCCCGCCGCATCCCCCTCCGCCCCTCGGCGCCCCCCTCCGCCCTCAGCAGCAAGCCCAGCCGCCCCCGCTCCGCCGCCGCCTTGCGCCCCCGGAGCCCCCACTCCGCCGCCTCCGTGCCCCCGCTCCCCCTCCGCCCCCCCCCCCTCACTGTCGCACCCCCGCTCCCGCTCCGCCCCCGTGCCCCTAGCACCGCCCCCCTCCCCCGCTCCCGCTCCGCCCCCCTCCCCCGCTCCAACTCCGCCCCCGCGCTCGCGCTACGACCCCTTCCCTATCTTCTTCCCTGCAATAGCAGCAGCAGCAGTGATGGGGGCAGCGGTGGGACGGGGGCGGGGGCGGCAGCGGCGGGGCGAGGGAGGGGGGCAGCGGCAGGGCGGGGTAGGGACATCAGTCGCCCCTGCTCCGCCGCCTCCCGCGCCCCCCTCCGCCGCAAGCCCAGCCACCCCCGCTCCCCCGCCGCCCCCACTCCGCCGCCCCCTGCGCCCCCGCTCCCCCTCCGCTGTCGTGGCCCCCCCGCGCCCCCGCTCCCGCTCCGCCCCCGTGCCCTAGCTCCACCCCCGCGCCCTAGCTCCGCCCCCCTCCTCCGCTCCGGCTCCGCCCTTGCGCCCCCGCTCCGCCCCCCTCCCTCGCTCGTGCTTCCCCCGCCCCCTTCGATGTCTTCTTTCCTGCAATAGCAGCAGCAGCAGTGACGGGGGCAGCGGTGGGGCGGGGGCGGGGGCGGGCGCGGCAGCGGCGGTGCGAGGGAGGGGGGCAGCGGCAGGACGGGGGAGAGAGAACAGCCGTCCCCGCTCCGCCGCCCCCGCGCCCCCCTCCGCCGCAAGCCCAGCCGCCCCTATGGTTTGGGTTTAGCTTTGGGGAGGATGAAGACGATGGTATTTTGGTCAAAATTTGTCAGTCAAATGGTTTGACCGTCAGTTATGGACGGATTTCGTGTGAAGTGGGGGTGTTATACATTTATGTAAAGTGGTGGCGTGCACCATAAATAAGGGTAAAGAAAGTGGGGTGCCACTCAAAATTTCTCTAAAAAAATCGTACAACGTTACTAATGAAGAATTGAGAGAGTTGCTGACAACATCGGAAAATTAATAACACAGACGATCACGAAACAAGAAACCACTGACCCATAAGTTCCTTCCCCAATCTGCTCCAACTTCTCGAAGCAGTCGACGCTCCGCGACCCCCACGACGGGGACTCGTCCAGGTTCAGCTGCCCCGGGGCGGCAACCGCCATCAATCCAATCTAAACCCCAGCAAAGAAAAGTTGAAACCTGAGGATCAAATTAGGGTTATTGATGAAAGTAGGGTTTTAACGAAACTAGGGTTTCGAATTGGTACAAATCAAAGAAACGAGAGAGGACCCAAAAAAAAAGAGTAAGGGGGTGTTATTTTTATTTTATTTTATTTATTTATAAGTGTGGGTCGCTTGTAAGTGTCACTTACTCCGAGAAGTAGGGGTGTGCATCGATCGGTGGTCGACCTATTTGGTCACAATCGAAGTTGAACCGAAGTTAATTGGTTTGAAAATAATCACAGCCGAAACAAACCAACCATTTGGTCGGTTCGATTTTGAAACCGACCGACTTGGTTCGATTTGGATCGGTTCGGCTGATCGATTTTTATCAGACAAAAAATTTCAAGTATATAAAAGTGTTTCACAAAGTAAATTCACACAAAAATAAATTCTAACCATCTTTTGTTTGGAAGATGTTGGTATGAGATTCCAAAATGGACAATAATCTTCTAAGTAGATCACTTGCATAATGAATTTCTTGCACAAATCCAAAATAATTTTCGAAAATAAACTATAATCCTAATAGATCTATAAATTGAAGATGGAAAATAAACAAACAATGAGATGGATATGTTGGACCGGATATAAACTTAACTTTAGGTTGTTTCTAACTAGGTTCGGTTTGGTTCGGTTTAAGCAGTTTTTGGAATGACCAAACCGTGAACCGAACCAAATCGGTCGGTTTTTTAAATGGTCAAGTCGAACCAATCCGACCGGACCATCGGTTCGGTTAGAAATCGACCGATTCGGTTTGGTTTGATTCGATTTGGTCGATTTGGTTCAAATATGCACACCCCTACCGAGGAGTAGTGCTCTATAACCAGTCTGTTGATTTTGTATTATGTAACCAACCTATCTTATATAGATTGGATTGGAATTGAATTGAATGGTTAGAACTAGATGACTTATAAAGGTGTTGTGGTCTATACCTTTAATCAAAACCACAAAAAATAGGGTGGTTTCATATTACAAAACCAGGCAGATGGTTTTGTAACATTTTGCACTTATTTCGTTTTACTTATAAGTACACTTATAAAATCTGTTTTTTCACTTGTAAGTAATTTTTCTATTATTCTTTTTTCAGAAATTTTCGTCCAAAGGAACGAAATTATACAAATTTGTATGCAGAGGGAGAAGTTTGGGGATATTCCAAAGAACGGGATACAACTCCATTAGAGTTGGCGGCACGGTGGGGAGGTGGGCCACCAGGCTCACGACTTTTTTTTTTCTTTTTTCGGTGCCGCCAACTTAGTTGGAGGCATGGATTTTTTTTTTCTTTTTTCCTCTAAGGGCCCGTTTGGTAAACCGTATTTGGAGGTAGGATTTGGATTTTTATGGATTTGGAGACAAATCCATGGAATCCTATGTTTGGTTGGAGATGGATTTGGATATGGAAAGTATGACAAAATCCAAAACTTGGATTTCGTTGGATTTTGGAGAAAATAATAATTATTCTTTAATAATTTCGTTAAAATATTTATTATTTAATAATTTTGTTAAAAATTAGTTAATCTTTAATAATTTCTTTAGAAATTAGTTAATTTCGTTATAATCATAATTAATAATTTATTAGTATTATTATAATATTAATTAATATATTTTATTATTTAGTTAATAATCATAAATTACTAGTATTATTATATTATTATTATAATATTAATTAATAATTTATTAGTATTATTATAATATTAATTAATAATCATATCCTATGTTTACTATTATTAATTAAAAAATTGGTTAATTAGTTAATTAGTTAATTTTGTTATAATCATATTAATTATAATATTAATTAATAATTTATTAATAACTTTTTTATTATAATCTTAATTAATAATATTTTAATCACAATTAGAATCATATTTTATAATAATTTAATTAATAATTTACTAATCATAATAATATTGATTATAATTACTATTTTTAAAATATTTAATTTATAGTTAATTAAACGTTAATTATTAATTATTAATTATTAATTATTAATTATTAATTTATTACTTAATTATTAATTTTTAATTGTTAATTGTTAATTATTAATTATTAATTATTACCTAATAATTTATTTATTACTTAATTTATAATTACTTAATTTATAATCGTTAATTAATAATCATTAATTATAAATCGTTAATTATTAATCGTTATTTATTTAAATATTAATAATAATTACTTAATTTATAATTGTTAATTATTAATTATTACTTAATTATTTATTACTTAATTATATTTACTTAATTATTAATTATTAATTATTAATTTATAATCCTTAATTATTAATTATTAATTATTAATTATTAGTTATTTAATTTATAATTACTATTATTAATTGTTATTTATTATTTATTTAATTTATAGTTATTAATTATTAATTATAAATCATTAATTATTAATTATTAATCGTTATTTATTAATCGTTATTTATTTAAAAATTAACTAATCATTAATTATTAATTTTATAATTAATAATAACTAATCGTCAATTATTAATTACTAATCGTTAATTATTAATTTTTAAATAATAATAACTATAATTAATCATAATTAATTAATAGCTTAATTATTGATTATGACTATAATTTAATTATTAATCATAAAATTTGGTTGGAGTTGAATTTGGAGTTGGATTTGAATAGTAAAATCCATGATTTGGATTTGGAGGATTTCCAAATCCAAATCCAAATAGTAAAATCCGGTTACCAAACAAGCCCTAAAGGGAACTCCAAGTAAGATGGCGGCTATGGGGGGTGGGACAATTTTTTTTTCTTTTTCCCGACCATTTATTTTTTCTTTCTTTTTTTATTTTTTGCTTTGCTTGTCTTTTTCTTTTCTTTTTTTTTTGTTTGGCCCATTGTTTTAGGTTTGGGAGGGGGGTTTTGCTGCTTGTTTTTTCAAAACAGCGGCTGCCTCTCCTCTATATAATTCTCATCCGCTCATTCTCTTCTTCACATTCTAACTCATTTCTTCTCTTTTTTTCAGAGTTCCAACCAAGCTCTTCTCTCTCTTTTTTCACAATCATAGTAAATGGCTAACGATGGTCGTATTTCCGGTGGACCGACTACGGAGTTGATTAGGAAGCAACGTAAAAATTATATATCCGATAAAATATTTACCGTAAAGGTAATTTTTTTATCTCAATAATTTTTTATCTCAACGTGAAAATCTTCATTTTAGTTAGTAGATATCTAATATATTTTAAATGATTTTTTTAAATTTTTAATAGTTACTCGATCATGATCTGAAAGTACGTCTTCGAGAGCATGAAAATTGGCGAAAAGAGAGACAATATGACACGTGGGTGTTAAATGACGCCCAAAAGGCCTTGGTCCGTTCTTTCGGGTTTCAATATTTAGACCAAATTAAATTTCTCACACACGATGTTCATCTTATTTTAAGTCTTGCCGAACTTTGGTGGCCCGAACGCAATACTTTTCAACTTCCAGTTGGGGAGATGACGATCACGCTATGTGATGTCGCAAACATATTGGGATTGCCTATCACTGTTTTCACCTTCAGAAACAACATATGCAATTGGATATAACTGGTAGTTTGGATCATGTGCACAAGCAATAAATAAAATACCTTGATATTTAGATAAAAGAAACGTAGCATCAATACTAATAACCGGTAAACAACCTCTTAAAAACCCGTCAATGCACGGCTTAAAACAAATATATACTCTTTGGAAGCTATTGTTTTCTGTTGTTTTTAGAAAAAATCTACTACCAGAATTTGTCTCCATAATTCTAAATCCGTATTCCTCAAGACTACCATAAGCCTCAACATAACTTCCATTTATTTCGGCTAAGGACATCTCTCGGGTTCTCCATGCTTTGGAATAAGTAATATGTACACGATGTTCTCTATATATATCTTTAACTATCTGTGATGCGCTATACGATTGATTATCTCTAATTATATCAATTATCCTGCTCTTAATCCATGCAGCGCTAGCTAGTCGATGACGTCCGATTGTGAACGCACTAAAACAAGAATGACGACTTTCTAAAGTACTTATTTTTACTATGTTTCCATTTCCAATGGATCTGGCATATACTCTCCAATTACAGTTCGGTTGATCACAAGTATATATAATTCCACGAGAATTGTTCATAATACTAGCTGAACAACTAAAATTATGTTCAATTGCAACATTACTTACAAAACTTCTAAATTCAGAACGAGAAGAAAATTCTTGAATGATAACTAATTCACGGGTGGAAGCATTATCTATATTATCATCTAAGTCATATTCCATATTTTCAACTAAATCATCACTATTTCCGTCGTCTTTATCATCATTATCATCGTCGGATTCATCTGATGATTGATTTTGTTGAAAAGATGGAACAATTTGATGGGAAGAACTACCACCCGCAAAATATTGACTACTTCTGTTATCAAAAGTTGTGGCTATTTGAATAACAAAAATATTTACATAGCGTGATTGAGAATTAATTTCAAAAATATAATTGCATGCTTCATCACTATCTATTAAAAAACATCTACAATTATAAACAGACTTCAAAATAAATTCGTAATGAATAGAACAACGTTGAATAATAAGATTACGTAAATTTTCATAATACGTTCATAAGTTGAAAATATTTGAGTTTCTCCTCCTTCGTAATCTAGCCCATTTAGGTTACCTCCGTGCGAACATAGTAATCTTACGGTACGATCCATAATCGAAGGAGGCAACTGCTAGAGATTGATCAGAAGAAGTTTATGTTGGAGAACTTGATGAATAGAGAACTTATCAACTTGCGCCGGTGAGTAATAGGAAGAAGAGTGATAATAAGGAGTGAGTTGTAAAAATTGAATGCTTTCATATGCTTTTTATAGATAAATTTGGAATAGAGCCGTTAGAACTAACTAGCCGTTGTAGAAAAAGGAGAAGAAGAAAGGAAAAAAATAGCCGTTAGGTCCCCAAACCGAAGAAGAAGAAGAAAAAAGAAAAAAGAAAAGAAAAAATAGTCGTTAGAAACAGGAGAAAGAAGGGAAAAAAAAAGAAAAAAAGAAATGGCAGTCAGAGGGGCCCACCCAACCCATGCCTCCAACTAAGTTGGCGGCACCCTTAGGAAAAAAGAAAAAAAAAAATGGTTGTGAGCCGGGTGGGCCACCTCCCAACCGTGCCGCCAACTCTAATGAAGTTGTATCCCCTTCTATGTAATAACCCCAAACATCTCCCTCTGCATACAAATTTATATAATTTCGTCTCTTTGGACGAAAATTTCTGTTCTTTTTTTGTACTTATAAGTGTTATTTTACAATTATATTCTCTCATATAAAACATGGATAATATATTACAATAAAAAAATATGTGGGATAAAATATTTTACTACAAATACCAAAATATTTAGTTCAATGCACATACATATATAATATTTTGGACGAAAAAGAGAGAGATTCTTGGTTGTTAGGAAGAAAAACGAGAGAGGAATGAATGAATAGGTTTGTATATAGGAAAATTAGTTTCTTTTAGAATTTGGACAAGTAAGAAATTTTAAGTTTGCACATGGACATAAATAGACTTTTCGGATGCAATAAATACTTAAATAATCCAATAAGTAAAAAAAAATTACTTACAAATTTGGAGCCACTTATAAGTGAAAATCACTTATAAATACGAAAAACGAACGTACTTATTGGGGCCAAATTTACTTATAAGTGAAAAAAATACCCCATAACACCCATTTGTGTGTGTGTGTGTGTATATATATATATTTTATATATATATATATATATATATATATATATATATATATATATATATATATATATATATATATGATGATTATGATGATGATGATGATTTAGAAAGACTAAAAGATAATTATTTAAAATATTTTATTATATTAGTACTAATGTATATGCATGCAAGTATTCTATACTATTTGGAAAAAAATCATTATAGTTTCTTCGTCTTTTTTTACTATTTGAGAAGAGAAAACAACAATTCTTAAATTTTTACTAATTGGGAATAGCAAACAATCCCTTAATCTTTTTATACATAATTACCTAACTATCTATGCTAAATTTAATGAATAATTTTAATTAGTACAAGTGGATAAGAATATTTTTGGAACAAAAACTTTCACGGTGAAACCTTTTTTTTTTATATATAATAGCATAGATTATTATTATTATTATTATTATTATTATTATTATTATTATTATTATTATTATTTTATACGTGCATGCAATACTATTTAGGAAGACCAAAAGATAGGTCCCTAATTACCTTGTTATCCCTATTAATTTTACTAAACAATTTAATTAGCAAATATATGCAAGGGTATATTTGGAAAGAAAAGTTGCATGATGAAGCTAAATATTTGTTATATAATAGTATAGATATAATAGGAAAAAGAGTCGCTTACCGTCTTGGAGAATATATTTTTGTTAATAGATGTAGATGTTTAATCATTAGAAACTATGGCAAAATTTGAATACTATTGTTTTTAGAATTGAACAATATAATATAATTGGCAGTACTTTATATACCTAATTTGGATATTTGGTTAAAAAAAGATTATATATAATATAATTATTCTTGTAGAACCTATTATATCTTAGAACCTCGTATAGTCGCATTTATATTAACTTAAAACTTACAAAATTACTTCAGTTAAAAAAAATTCTTCCTTTTTCCTTATTATTTTTTATTTTTATTTGTCTTTTTCTATACCCTTTTTTTGTATTTTTGTTTTTGTATTTTTGTATTTTTATATTTATTTTAAAAAAACTTTTTTTGGATTTTTTTAGTTTCAACTATTTATTTTGTATTTTTTATATTATATTAAAAACTCAATTATATTACATGGTAAGTTAAACATTTGAATGTAATTGATATTACATTATATGATTTGGTTATATTTCTAAACTAAACATGATAATGCAATTGTAATTCTTACATCATAAACTCAATTACATGACAAATGCAATTCCATTATAATTATAATTGCATTGTAATGAACCAAACACAATGTAATATTTAGTAAATGGAATAAAATTTATGTTAAATTGTGATTATTACAATTGTATTATAATGAACAAAATGCAATATAATATTTAGTAAATGGAATGGAATTTCTGTTAAATTATGATGAATTTTGAATATGAAATCTTACATTTTTACTATCTTAATTTGTAGGGTGTATAGATTGAACTGTGTTTTCATTAAATCATGGCAAATTTTGAGTATTAAATGTTGGGTTATTTAGTAATAGGGTCTTGTATAATAGTTAAAATTATAATTTAGGTCTCGAAAATGATCGGTATTAGGACATGGTTCTCCAAATCACTGTTCATTTGCCTACCTGAACAGTGATTTGGAAGCCCAAACTCTAATGCCGGTCATTTTCGAGACTCAAATCCTAATATCCACTATTATATGAGACCTTATTACTAAATACCCTAAATGTTTTCTTTCATATCTTAATTTATGGGCTGTATAGATATAACAAAAATTTTGAATATTAAATCTTGTATTTTAATGTCTTGATTTGGGGGATGTAGAGATAGAATAGTACTGATATTAAATTGTGGCATATTTTAATTATTAAATTATATATTTTGTTACCTTAGGGGTGTTAATGGTGATCAGATTCGACCAAGATGCATCATGCGATAAAAAGGAGTGAGTTTTAAACTAATCAGCTTGCAAAACCTATGCAAGATATGGTAGTAGTTGAGAAGTTATATATATATATATATATATATATATATATATATATATATATATATATATAGAGAGAGAGAGAGAGAGAGAGAGAGAGAGAGAGAGACACACACTATATATATAGTAAATTCATGTGTGTTGCACATAAAATAATTTTTTATAATATAGTTAAAAATAGTAAAATATTTAAATCTATTTGAATTTAGATTTGTTAGACAATTTTAAAAAAAATAATTCACTTTAAATTTAAATTTAGTATTTAAAAAAATTAATTTTAATTTTAAATATATAATTTGCGCGTATAAAAGGAGAGAAAGTTATTTTTATCTGTAAATTTTTTAATAAAATAAATAGTGGATTATATACATACAGATTATTTTCTAATAATTGTTGTACCTCACAAGTCAAATTAATTTGTTGACCGACAGTATCTCGACCTTTAATTACCAAAGCGTTATAAATATAGGCATCTTGCCTAGAGGAAAAACGACATCAAGTACTGCGCCAACATATACGCCCTAGATTTTTTTTCTTCAAGTGTGGAAACCACATGATCAATTTTTCTCATTAAGTGTGGAAACCACATGATCATAAGTAGAATCAAATATAAATGTGCCCCTGCCTCCCAACTCCTACCATTATTATAAATGGAAGGAATAATATGTCCCGTGGCTCGATCTATTGATCTTCTGCCACACAGTCAAGGTCTTGTACCTCTCCTCGATAATCACGAGTCACTCGATTTTGGTATTTTGTATTATCTAGTGGTTGAATTATAAAGTTTTAAAAGTAGTCAAAGGGTAGAAGAGACGTAGAATGAATAAGAGTTTTCTTCTTAAGGATCTGTTGCCTTGTTTGAAGGACTATTCAAGCAATATTCTTTAATTGAACGAAGACGCTGAACTAACGTCGAACTCCATTGAAAGACAGAGCTAAGTCTTGATCGAGTATGTCGTTCTCATGTGATAGCAATCGACAAAGGCACCGAACCAATGTCGAACTCCTTCGAAAGACAAAGTCAAAATATAAATCAAATATATGTGCGCACGCATGCGATCTTCTTCGTTGACAATGATTTGTGCACCGTAATCTTTTTAAATTAGTCTTTATTTAATGACGATATGTTTTTTTATTCCAAATACTGATATTCTAATATAATTATAAACAACGATGACGTGTTGAATGGCTTCCACCGTTGGTTAAAAGAATAGTGGATAACACGACACCCCTTAATATAATCAGAGAGGTGATTATTATTTGATATCGTACAACATTTAATTATTTTTTATGTCAAAACATGTGTAATGTCATGTTAGTCCCGGGGCTTGATCAAAGATGGTAGACTCGATGTCGAGATCAGAGGTTCAACAAACGTTTACCTTCTGATATTTCTCGAGATCCAAGAGGAACACTATAATATGAATCTGATTACAAAAGCAACAATAATCAGAAAATAAATCTCACGTTCTTCTTCGCAATCGCAGTTGCTAACGGACATAACTAAGTTCAGAAAATAAATCTCATGTTCTTCCTCGCAATCGCAGTTGCTGATGGACAGAACTGAGTTACAACTCAGATGAAGGAGAAAAAAGAAAAAAGAAGAAGAGAAAAGGTTCTTGCTGGGGTGATTAAGATCACTATTGCTCAAAGCAAGATTCGCCCTACCACGATCTGCTTTCAGGAACCAGCAAGTTCACGAAGAACTTCTGGAACGCTCGTAAGTCAATATTTGAGACTTGAACGGACTTTCTGGACTTTACAAACTCCCTTAACTCTCTTCTTGGTGCATCTTTCAAAGGAGGTCAAGGGGCTCTATTTATAGAGTGGAGTTGAGACTTCACCTCTTCTTCTATCCGATGTGGGACTAAAATACCAATACTCAAAAATAGAGTTTGATATTTTAGATCATCCCACAATCAGCATAGAAGTGTGCCAGTCCACGCCTACCCCCCGAACACTCCCGTGCATGCACGAGATATCCTGGAGTTCGTGTCCGAGTCCGAGTCCGCACAACAAAAATCAACTTGCATCTTTGTTGGAATTAATCTTTTTTCCTTCTAGAAAAATACTCCCACATGGCACAAACTTGTGCCCCACTACACCTCATGTGCACACCTCAACACAAGCAATGCATTATATTGAGATACTCACCATTTGGTGTAGCCGATATGGGACTATCTTTTATAGTCTAAAGGCAAAAACACCAACAATCTCCCACATATCTCAATATATGGGTTGAACGTTCCCCACAGTGACTGTCCATCATGCATTAGGAGAGATGTCGCTACGACTTGAATCTTCCCGCATAGGTTAAATAACAGCATGATACAAGAATGGACTAAGCCTTGAATTCTGCACCATAACTGCAATTCTTCCTACTCACATAATGACATCAACTGTGCTTCTGGATGCACATTAAAGGCATTGTGCCAGCCTGGTTTCAATGTATAATTTTTGGGCGTCTACAAGTTTACCCTCAAGAGACGGCCTGATATCTCTGTCCATACACTATAGGTGAGTTCTTTATAAAGAGTCATGGCATGAAGCATTGTGCTTCTTTGCGGTGCTACGCCGCTATGACATGGCTTAAAGCCAAGGCTTTACCCCACCTGGGTACCTCATCGTAGTGTCATACTACTGTAGCATGAGGTCACAGGCCTCTTTGTAGTGCCAAACTACCCAACATGAAGCCTTACGCTTCCGTGCGGTGTTATGCCGCTATGACATGGCTCACAAAGCCGAGGCTTTACCCTACCTGGTACCTCTTCGTGGTGTCATGCCACTGTAACATGAGGACATCGTCCTCTTTGTAGTGCTGTCTATCTCTCTTTATTACGATTATCATACATCATTAGGCTACCTGCCTATTTGCGGTGCTACTCCGCTGTGACTTGGCTTGTAAAGCCGAGGCATTACCCCTACCTGGGAACTTCATGGTGGAGTCACCCCACTATAGCATGGAGTTACACTCCTTGTAGTGCTGCGCTACCGTGCTTCCTGTAAAGCACTCCAGGCATTCACTCTGCCTGAGAACTCATTAAGGCATTTAAGCCAACCTTCCCACATGATCCGTTTTCCGCAGAAAACAACAGTAGACAATAGTGGTTGTAGGTCCGTAACCTCTCCATGTCACGAAGGACAAGTACCCACCGTTCCTGATATTCTTCTGGTTAATAGTCCTCCCTTGAACCAAAAGCTAGATGCCTAGTAGATTTCTCTTTGAACTAATAGCATAAAACTTTATGGTAGGATTGTAATAACACAATATCAGAATGCCTTCAAGCCTATTTTACAAGCTGTGTCATCGACCAGCTGGCGCTTGAGGTCCTTGGTGAACGGATCCACCAGGTTCTCCTGACTCCGAACATCAATCACTGCAATAACACCCCTCTTGGTGAGATTATGTATTGTCATGTGCTTCAACCCACAGTCCTCTTCTTTACGTTGAAGAGGTCATTTGATGCCACCGTCGCAGTCGACTGGTTGTCGTAATATATCGGTATCCCCGGTATTTGCGCCCCGACCACTGGAAGATCATACATGAGCTCCCGAAGTCATTCTGCTTCCTCCGCTGCGGTATCAAGTACAAAGAACTCAGATTTTATGGATGACCGCGAGAGCATAGTCTGCTTCTTCGATTTCCACGATATAAAAGCTCCACCCATTATGAAAATGTATCCACCTGTGGACCTCTTGCTCTCCACTTCTGAGCACCAACTGGCATCACTGAAGCCTTCCACTACCGGCGGATCTCCGCTGTAGTACAATGCATATGTCTGAGTCTTCTTGAGATATATCATAACCCGTTTCACAGCTTTCCAGTGCTCAATGCCTGGGTTGCTCGTGAAATGACTCAGCATTCCCACAGCAAAAGCTATGTCAGGCCTTGTGGCAGTAGTAGCATACATCAAACTCCCGATTACGCTTGCATACTCCAGCTGCCTGACGCTTTTCCTTGAATTAGGCTTCAGTTTCAGATCACACTTGTACGGCGTATCGATCCCTGGAAGATCCTGATATCCGTAACGAGTGATCATCTTCTCAACATAATGAGACTGTGCCAGCGCTAGTCCAGTGTCTGTCCGGATGATCTTGAGTCCCAAGATAACATCAGCATCCCCCAAGTTCTTCATACTGAACTTCGTCGAGAGGAACTTCTTTGTCTCCGTGACACAGCTTATATCCGTACCTAGGATTAGTATGTCGTCCACGTATAGACAACCGATGACTCCTCTTCCGTCAGCAAACTTCGTATAGACACACTTGTCTGATTCACTGACCCTGTAGCCATTTGACCTTATGACTTTGTCAAACTTCTCATGCCATATTTTGTGAGCTTGCTTTAAACCGTACAGAGATTTCACCAACTTGCAGACTTTGTCTTCAAGACCTTTGATGACAAACCCTTCTGGTTGTTGTATGTAGATCTCTTCGGTCAGCTCGCCATTCAGGAATGCCGTTTTTACATCCATCTGATGTATCACCATATTATGTATCTGTTTTCCATAAAGAAATTCTCTTTATTTGTTGTGTATCTGGGAAAATTACAACTGTAGAAATCCGATCTAGAAGACGATCGCTTTATCCCTTGGACTATGCGAAGAAGAAAAGCTCTCAAAATTTTGACAGTAGATATCAATATATCTGTACAATGAATAAAAAAAAGAACTCTATTTATAGAGTCAAAACAGTAACTGAAAAGATAACTACCTCACCACTAGTGCATTTGAAAAGTCACGCAGACTCTAAATACACGCAGGGTTAGTGAGTAGTTACTGGACGTGGCCCATAACTGTTGGACACATGGCATTAGTGTATGAGTCGTGTGCAAGTTACTGGGCACGCGAGAGAGAGATCGGTGGCATGGCTGCCACGTACTCCAGTTGAAATAAAATCCACGCTGTCTTGCTGAAGGCAAAAAATCCACGCAGTTTCGTTGACGCAGACTCGTTGAAGGCGAAATCCACGCAAGCTTTGAAGAAGAATACTTCAGAATTCACGCAGGCTTTGAGAAGAATAACTCAAAAATCCACGCAAACTTGAGGAAGGAGAAGGTTCAGAATTATCCACGCAAACCGCCAGCTGTCTTGATTTGGCACGCTTCGTCTGACACAAAATCTCTGACATTGATTATATTATCAGCCGCATTAAATGAAGATAAGACCCAAAGTCACGCCAACTTGGTGAAGAGTGAGTCTTGCTAAGGAAGATTTCGAAAATCACGCAAAAGACGGCGATGATCTCTCGAATTCTGTGCATACGTGGCATACGAGGAGATGTTTCTCGACTGTTGTGTTGTCAGTCATTATGATTCTGACGTATGGCTGAGCTGTCTCTGCGTGACTTCTAAAGGAGATGGCCAGGCAGAACTTAGCGTATCTTTTGTGCTGCTTCTTGGATCACTCTGTGTGACTTGTTCTGATCAACTCAGCGTGACTTTCATTTTTGAGGCCTACAAAACCCCCTTCAAAGTTTTCGAAAAATGATAAAATATTTTCGAAATACTTTGAAATAGAGATGATGAATGAGTTAAAGTCACGCTGAGATGGCTCCAAAATTTTTCGAAAGTCGAAAAGACTTCGAAGTTCTTTGAAAACATCCAAATGAACTTATTAAATGTCATAATGACTCTTCGTTCTCCGAGACTGATTGCGTCCAATTTATGGTGGAATATGAACTGTCGACGAGATCTGTTATATAAACAGGGAGTGATTCTCAGTTTTGACTTCATCTCTCGAAAATATGACCCCAAAGGAAGCAGCTGAAGAGGAAGCACGCAAGTTGGGCTTTTGTTCCCATGGTGACCCCACTTTTGGGGGTAAAGAACCCGAACCTGTCGTCATTGAGCTCAAGGACGACGCCACGCAGTTAGCCAAGAACCTCTTGAGCTACTTTGGATTGGATGGCTCGTCTTCTTCTGATGGGCGGAGTCTTATGGAGAAGCGTAAAATGCTCGAGACTCTATTGCATCGCCTGGGAGTTAAGAGCGTAGAGGAGTTAGGCATCAAACTTAGCCGCTCTGGAAAATAGAGCGTAACCCTCTACGCTTTTGTTGCACTTTTTTTTTTTTTTTGTCTTTTTTTTTTCTTAAGGGATTTGTCTCAAATAAACTCCGTTTAAGGAAACTTTGTTTACGATATATCCTTCCCACTTTATATTTGCCTTTATTCATTGATCTTTTGACTCAGAAATCAGAAAGACTAAATATCATTTTCATAAATATGATATTGAGATAGAAAATTCAGAGGTAATGTGGACATGATTTTCTGGATATCAAATTTGTTGAGAAAACGATACCAAGTAGAATACCTATCTCCACTGGGGATAATAGATATCAGAATGATTCTTCGGAAAGAACAATGAAACAGCTGGAGAGTGATGGGAGGACAATCTTGATAGAAATATCAGACGTAGTACTTCTTCAAGAATTTGCCGTTGATGGGCATCATAGTGGCTTTACCATCTAGAGTAGTGAGTTGATAAGCCCCATTAGAAAAGATCTTATTGACAATGAATGGACCTTCCCATTTTGCATCAAACTTGCCCTTATTCATGTGTGTCATAGTCATCGGGCGTCTGACAGTAAGCACAAGTTCTCCTTTCTGAAATGTTCGAATTCTGACTTTCTTGTTAAAAGCCCTTGAAATTCTAGCTTGATAGAATTCAATATTCTGTTGAGCAGATAACCGTTTTTCATCCAGAGCCTCCAATTCTTGAAGTCGAAGACGATCATTATTTTCGACAGTGAGTTCATTAGCGATTGCTATCCTTAAAGAAGGAATTTGAATCTCTAATGGGAGAACAGCCTCAGATCCGTACACCAGAGAGAAAGGTGTACACTTAGTAGCATTACGGACTGTAGTACGATAAGCCCACAAGCATTCCCCGAGCTTGTCACTCCAATTACGTTTGTTAGTGGAGACAAACTTCTTTAGGAGTTTGATGATAGTCTTGTTGAAAGCTTCTGCCAATCCGTTAGCTGCTGGATTATATGCGGTAGAAGCAACATTATTGATCCAGTGATCGTCACAGAATCGAGTAAATTTCTGGCTGACGAACTGTGGTCCGTTATCATGAACAATGCGTCGAGGAACACCAAATCTGTAGATGACGTGGTGCTTAATAAAGTTGATGACATTAGATGTAGTGCCCCGTCCCACAAAGTCAATCGGAGGAATCGAAATGCCAACGGCGTTCGGCCTTAGCCTTGCAACGGCTTGCTCGGAGACATCGCTCAGGTGGGGTAGTTTCGGTGAACTCTCCTCATCTTTGCCTTCACATAATAAATCGTGTTTTCAACTTGCACAAGTTAGGCTTAATAAATAAAAGCTACGCATCCACATAGCTAAGGGAATAATCCCGTCGGGTCAAAATGAGTTAGAACATGGAAAACGTCCCACGGTCGGCTTAGAGTTGGTGCACGGTGTGCTTTGAAAATGACACTCGGTCCTTCGTCCCGTGGCTTGGGAGAAGGAAAGTTGGTTTTCGGTGCAAAAGCTGAGAGTTAGCCTAAGTCATAGGCGTCGCCCGCACAAATGCTTGCTAAAGCATGCACGATCCTGTCCCGCAAGGCTTGGCATAGCCTTTGCTCGTCCCTTGGGTTAAGTTGTAGGCTTGAGTGAGTTAGGCATAGTTATGCCGGTCGACCTAAGTTATTCTACGTGCTGTCCCGCTCATTCTGCGGTTGTCAAGATAAATAGTCCCACGACCCCAAGGCCCGTCATAGGAAGTATGACTTGGACGATAGCGTTGCGTAGAACACGAGTCGGTTTAAGGCACGAGCCACGGTTGGTTCAGTATGAGAGTTAGCCATGGTTGGTCGGTACTTATGGAAACACGTTATGTTCAAGTTAAGTTGGAAGGCTATGCAGTAGCCGTTCCCTGAGTTCAAAGAATGTTTAGTCTAAGCGATGGTTAGTCGCCGAGAGAAAATATGTCGGGACTGTGGTTCAGTCGCCGAGGCAACCCTGGTTTGGGCTCTGCGAATGAAGTGTGAAAAGTGGAAAGAGTAAAACAAAGGAACTGTGATAATAATGAGACCATGCATTACGTTAAGTCTAGAAGTTAGCGTAGGCGCGTGGTCATGGACAACTTGTCGACAAGGGCGATGGTTTCTTCGAGCGGCAGCCCTGGGCCATGGGCACCGACTCGGCCTAGGAAGAAACAGGTTATAGCCGAGCTGGGTAATAGGCAACGCTGGTAAGGCGATCGGTAAGACGGGGACTTGCATTGGGGCTAGCTACTTGCGTTGCAAGGGTCCCGTATTGCCAGGCTATGTCCAAGATGGCTAGTTAATGCCAGTGACCTTTCATATAGATGTGTCGGCACGGGCGGCAATCCGCGTGCGTGCCTTTGGATTGAGTTGAGTTAAAAAGTGTATGAAGTTAGTGAACACAATGTCTGGGCCTAAGATTTGGCTACAGCGAGAAGGCGGCGTGCTTCGGCACTAGATGTGGCGTCGAGTGTTAAGTTGATGGCATAGAGTTGCATGAGTTAGGCGTGAGCTATTGCGAGTTAAGTCAAAAAAGGGCCGTAGGGCAAGTTGTGTGAAGTTACTTGAGTTATTGGGCACGGCCTCGAAATATGAGGCACGGCCGCATGGTCATAATACAAGTGTAGGCGAGATTAAGCAAGGAGGCACTGCCTCAGAGATATTGAAGCACGGATCGAGTTATGGCACGACCGAGTCGTTACGTCCCAGAGTTTGGCACAAAAGATAAGTATAAGTCAGTGCGTCGACAGTGCAAGCACGAGAAAGGTCTAGAGGAAAGGAAATGGAGTCTTTCGTATAGTTGCGTCTCTGATTTTGGCCGTAAGGCAAACACGACTTGATAGGTTAACGTTGTTGACACGAGGAGTGGTCTAGCGACAAAGTATGAGTTAACATTGACATTGCAAGCACGGGATGGTTCCGATACACAAGTTGCGCTAAGGCGCCGGTCCTAAAACTGATCCTAAGGCAAGAATAGAAAGACAATAGAAAAAGGGTTTATGCTGCACAAAGTAAATAAAACGTGTAGGTTTTGTATGGGTGGACGAGGAGCTCACTCCACCAGTACAGTGGTACTGACACCCACACAGTGTTTTATGTGCAGGCACAGGTAGAAGCTCGTGGCGCGGAGCTCGCTTGGATGCGTCGAGGCACGGAGTTCCTTGGCGATTCGAAGCTTGCGGCCGCGGTGATTGAAGACTTATACAGGACATAATGTATGGACATCGCCTTCCGAAGCTTCCGCTGGATTCAAGTATTGTATCGAGAGATGAGAGAGAGCAGATTGACTTGTAAATGAGAGAAAAGTGAGCACGAGAGACATTGTAATTTGGCCTTGCGCCCACAAATGTAATCTTGTATTCAATATTAATAAAGAGATTCTTTTGAATGACTTGTGTTCATATGTTCTTCTTTAAATTCCGCTGCAATGTATTCAATGTTTCTGCTTGGGACTTCTGGGCGACGACCCTGTCGCCGCCGATGTAATCGGCCGTTATGGAATTGCCTTGCACGAGCGCAATCTAGGCTCGTGCGGCATCACGCCTTAGCGAGGACGATCGCTCCTACGGGAGCGGGGCGTGACATAGTGGTATCAGAGCACGGCTTTACGTCCTTGGACCGTCAATTGAATTCTTTAACTCCGATGTTTCCGCAAAACTCTGTTGCTTCCGCAAGTTGTTATCGTTGGTGTGCTCTCTCTCAAATGTCCCTCGGCATGTCCATACAATAAGTCTAAATATTTTCGAAAGCTCGTACAAGCGTTCAATCTAACGCATCGGTAGGCTGTTGCCAAATGCGTCGATAGGGCCTTTGTGCCGAACGTTGCAAACTTGACTCGATAGAAAACATGTGCTAATGTTAGCAAGTCCTGCGTATGCCCGAATAGTCCTATGTTGACCTTAGCAAGTCACGTGCATGCCTAATTAGTCCAACGTCGACCCTAGCAATTGAGCGTGCAAACTCAGAATATAGTCCGCATGGGATGGCTATGCACACGGCCTTTTGGCTAAGTTGTGTTTCACGTCGCGCACCTCGACCCTTGGTGCAAGCGAGTTGCGAGCGATATCAAGTACCGCTCGGTCGAGAACGGAGATATACTTAGAGTGTCTATCGATAGGAACGCTATCGGACTAACGCTTAGGCGTACACGGAAGATTGATTTGGATTTCGAGGAAATAGCACGAACGACTTAGTGCGTCGATACGACGCGAGCGACTACGCTAGCGATTCGTCGAACGAATCTGAAGGATGTCTTAGCGAATGACGTGAATGTGATTGAGGACTAGATCGTATGGCTTGAATCCGAGTGGTGTATGTGATAGGTTCGGAGATGAATAAGAATGAATGTCGACGACAAGTCGAGTGGCTCGAATCCGAGTGGTGTATAGTTCGTCTTAGAAATTGTTCGAGTGAATATTGAGGATTACGAGTAAGCGGCGAGGCGATGCGATCGCGCAAGCCTTAGAACGCGTCACGCTTAGTTGGTCGTGACTTCGAATGTCCCAAACGAGCATCTCGTTCGGACAACTTGTGAATGAGCAACGCGAGTAGAAAACGATTCGGAACGATGAATGAAAATGAATGGTCTTGATCGAGGAAACTTAGAGGATCGCACGTGCGATATCGGATTGATGCAAATAAAATGTGACTTGAGTTTTGAACAACGATCTTGAAACGAGCTTGAGGAATAGCAATCGAACTTGATCTTGAATATCGAGGAAATTGTGGAATATCCAACTCGGACAATAACATCAGTCGCACGACTCGAAATTTGTTGCAAAGAAAGATCGTCAAGTTACGCATATCGTCGATGGTATTGAGGCGTATCAAAGATCGATATGCGATAACTCGGGGGCACTCTGACTCGGCGAATGACGGTCGTGCAAATGTCTGTTCCGTTGGATGCTATACTTGGGATGTTAAAAATGTGTCGAGGAAAAGATAGACTGGCTCGAGGATTTTCTAAGTTGAACGAATGACGATCGAACTATCGAACTTGGCTTGGATGAAAACTGGAATATTTGGATTTGCTTCGTCGACAACCACAACGTTGATGTTCTTGTCTTATGCGAGTGCTACTCCAGCCTCGTACATGCGTCACGCCGATTAGGGCGATCACTCTGTGTGAGCGCTGGTATGGTGATTCATACAGCGGGAGTGGTCGAACTTGTACGGTGCGACAATTTGTGCTTCGATTTGTGGTTTGACGCGAAGGTGACTCGAGAATGGATTTGTGTGCTTGAAGAATCGAACTTGAGGATTGTGTAGGTCCAATCCGCGTATCGAAAATGAGTTAGTCTAACCTCAAATAAGAGTTACGCCCCGATGAGAATGATTATTCTGCGGGTGCGTTGCATGGTGATTCATGAACCACCGTGGATAATCGGACTCGCGTGAGATTGGGGCACAACGTATTGTCGAGCTAGATGACCTCGTGATCGAATACATGAATTGGTTAGAATTGGTGATTTGAATGGATTCGAATACGCGTAACGAATACGCTGAGGCGAATAGGTGATCGTGCTTGATGTTTAGAAATCTGAGTGACGCGAGCTTGGGTAGAAAATCCCGTACTACCGACTTTGGTTTGACCCTAGGATTGGGGTCAGTGTTGGCATTATTGTTGGGGAACTATGATTCCAATCCTGACATTGACTTAGCCTCGAAAAGAAATAGCCTAGCGGTTAGGCGAGACGCCCTGTTGCAAGTGTTAGCTAATCGAAAAGATTGATCTTGAGGATTGGAATGCATGGAAATCACGAATATAGGAAACCCTGCTCACGAGACTCGGCTGACATGCATATATTTCAGGGATGCCTGGGTATGTACACGATGCGACTCGAGTGAGAATGACAATTCTCTATCATGCGGCTTGGCTGAATGCATGTATTTTGGGGACGCTTGGAATGCGTGCATGATCCAGCCAAGTGATACGACGAGTTCAAGCAAGGCTTGAAAGATGGGAGTGTGTCGAGATCTTGAGATCGTGTTAAAGAAAAGATTGATAATAGTACGAGCGTGGCTCGGAATCGAAGGAACGCGTAGGCGGAATGTGTACGATTAAGTCTTGGCCATAGAAATGGTAGGATAGCTGGCCGTCAGGAAAGTCTCGAGGACGAGACTTGTTCTGAGTGGTGTATGATGTAGTGCCCCGTCCCACAAAGTCAATCGGAGGAATCGAAACGCCAACGGCGTTCGGCCTTAGCCTTGTAACGGCTTGCTCGGAGACATCGCTCAGGTGGGGTAGTTTCGGTAAACTCTCCTCATCTTTGCCTTCACATAATAAATCGTGTTTTCAACTTGCACAAGTTAGGCTTAATAAATAAAAGCTACGCATCCACATAGCTAAGGGAATAATCCCGTCGGGTCAAAATGAGTTAGAACATGGAAAACGTCCCACGGTCGGCTTAGAGTTGGTGCACGGTGTGCTTTGAAAATGACATTCGGTCCTTCGTCCCGTGGCTTGGGAGAAGGAAAGTTGGTTTTCGGTGCAAAAGCTGAGAGTTAGCCTAAGTCATAGGCGTCGCCCGTACAAATGCTTACTAAAGCATGCACGATCCTGTCCCGCAAGGCTTGGCATAGCCTTTGCTCGTCCCTTGGGTTAAGTTGTAGGCTTGAGTGAGTTAGGCATAGTTATGCCGGTCGACCTAAGTTATTCTACGTGCTGTCCCGCTCATTCTGCGGTTGTCAAGATAAATAGTCCCACGACCCCAAGGCCCGTCATAGGAAGTATGACTTGGGCGATAGCGTTGCGTAGAACACGAGTCGGTTTAAGGCACGAGCCACGGTTGGTTCAGTATGAGAGTTAGCCATGGTCGGTCGGTACTTATGGAAACACGTTATGTTCAAGTTAAGTTGGAAGGCTATGTAGTAGCCGTTCCCTGAGTTCAAAGAATGTTTAGTCTAAGCGATGGTTAGTCGCCGAGAGAAAATATGTCGGGACTGTGGTTCAGTCGCCGAGGCAACCCTGGTTTGGGCTCTGCGAATGAAGTATGAAAAGTGGAAAGAGTAAAGCAAAGGAACTGTGATAATAATGAGACCATGCATTACGTTAAGTCTAGAAGTTAGCGTAGGCGCGTGGTCATGGACAACTTGTCGACAAGGGCGATGGTTTCTTCGAGCGGCAGCCCTGGGCCATGGGCACCGACTCGGCCTAGGAAGAAACAGGTTATAGCCGAGCTGGGTAATAGGCAACGCTGGTAAGACGATCGGTAAGACGGGGACTTGCATCGGGGCTAGCTACTTGCGTTGCAAGGGTCCCGTATTGCCAGGCTATGTCCAAGATGGCTAGTTAATGCCAGTGACCTTTCATATAGATGTGTCGGCACGGGCGGCAATCCGCGTGCGTGCCTTTGGATTGAGTTGAGTTAAAAAGTGTATGAAGTTAGTGAACACAATGTCTGGGCCTAAGATTTGGCTACAGCGAGAAGGCGGCGTGCTTCGGCACTAGATGTGGCGTCGAGTGTTAAGTTGATGGCATAGAGTTGCATGAGTTAGGCGTGAGCTATTGCGAGTTAAGTCAAAAAAGGGCCGTAGGGCAAGTTGTGTGAAGTTACTTGAGTTATTGGGTACGGCCTCGAAATATGAGGCACGGCCGCGTGGTCATAATACAAGTGTAGGCGAGATTAAGCAAGGAGGCACTGCCTCGGAGATATTGAAGCACGGATCGAGTTATGGCACGACCGAGTCGTTACGTCCCAGAGTTTGGCACAAAAGATAAGTATAAGTCAGTGCGTCGACAGTGCAAGCACGAGAAAGGTCTAGAGGAAAGGAAATGGAGTCTTTCGTATAGTTGCGTCTCTGATTTTGGCCGTAAGGCAAACACGACTTGATAGGTTAACGTTGTTGGCACGAGGAGTGGTCTAGTGACAAAGTATGAGTTAACGTTGACATTGCAAGCACGGGATGGTTCCGATACACAAGTTGCGCTAAGGCGCCGGTCCTAAAACTGATCCTAAGGCAAGAATAGAAAGACAATAGAAAAAGGGTTTATGCTGCACAAAGTAAATAAAACGTGTAGGTTTTGTATGGGTGGACGAGGAGCTCACTCCACCAGTACAGTGGTACTGACACCCACACAGTGTTTCATGTGCAGGCACAGGTAGAAGCTCGTGGCGCGGAGCTCGCTTGGATGCGTCGAGGCACGGAGTTCCTTGGCGATTCGAAGCTTGCGGTCGCGGTGATTGAAGACTTATACAGGACATAATGTATGGACATCGCCTTCCGAAGCTTCCGCTGGATTCAAGTATTGTATCGAGAGATGAGAGAGAGCAGAGTGACTTGTAAATGAGAGAAAAGTGAGCACGAGAGACATTATAATTTGGCCTTGCGCCCACAAATGTAATCTTGTATTCAATATTAATAAAGAGATTCTTTTGAATGACTTGTGTTCATATGTTCTTCTTTAAATTCTGCTGCAATGTATTCAATGTTTCTGCTTGGGACTTCTGGGCGACGACCCCGTCGCCACCGATGTAATCGGCCGTTATGGAATTGCCTTGCACGAGCGCAATCTAAGCTCGTGCGGCATCACGCCTTAGCGAGGACGATCGCTCCTACGGGAGCGGGGCGTGACATTAGACGTCTTAACTTCAGATAAAGGAATAGCTTCGGCCCATTTGGAGAAGTAATCGGTTATTGCGAGAATGAACCGATGACCTTTAGATGATGGAGGATTGATCGGGCCGACAATGTCCATGCCCCAAGCTTCGTAGGGCCATGATGCTGCCGTCGGATGTAGAAATTCCGAAGGTTGATGTATAAAATCCGCATGGATTTGGCAAGCTTTGCATTTCCTTGCATATTCAATGGTATCTGATACCATAGTTGGCCAATAATATCCCATCCGTCGAATACGGTCTTGAAGTTTTGGCCCAGGTTGATGCGCTCCACAAATTCCATCATGTGCTTCACGAATAACTTATTGGGCTTCATCACCGGCAATGCACCGAAGGAGTAAACCATCATAAGCTCGACGATATAAGGTCTTTGTTGTATGATTGTAATAGAATCTGAGTGATCGTCGTCTGATAGATGCTGCCTCACTCGGATCATCCAGAAGAATATCATACAATACAAGATCTAAGAAAGGAAGTCTCCAATCTTTATCCGTATTCTGATTCTCAGTCGAGTTACTGAAGATGAATTCCATGCTGGAATCGGATGAAGATGATATCGATTTACGACTAAATCCAAATCCTCTTGTTGTGTTGACGTCATGAGATGTTGATTCTTCAATGTCAACTGGAAGTCCTAGAGTCAGGTTATTTCAAGATAAAATAATTCTCGATTACGAACAACAATCATTTGTTGCCGTTTGATTGGGATAGCCAGCACCGCTGCAAGATTAGCAAGGGCATCAGCTTCTGTGTTACATGCTCGCCTAACATGTTCAATAAAGAATTCCTTAAATGATGAGGCCATAGATATGGCCACTCTATGATAAGGAACCAGATCTTGATGACGAACTTCATAAGTACCCCTGATCTGATTGACAATAAGTTTAGAGTCTCCATACGCCTCCAAATGTTGAATATTCAGATGTTTAGCGAGTTGAAGACCAATAAGCAATGCGTTGTACTCAGCTACATTGTTTGAACACGGCTGATCGAGAGAATAAGCTCTTTGGATGGCAAGACCTTTTGGCGATACAAGAACAATTCCAACTCCAGCAATAATATCGCCATTAGGACCAATTCTTGACGCTCCATCAAAGAATAGACGCCAAGTAGGATCTTCTTCAGCAATTTGATTTGAATCTAGGACTTCATCTGGGATTTCATCATAGAGTTTTGAATTTTTTGGAATTGAGTGAGCAGCCAGAAAATTAGCTAAAGCTTGTCCCTTGACTGATTTCTGAGGAATATAGTGCATATCATACTGAGCAAGTAGGATTCCCCAGTTAGCCAATCGAGAATTCAAAACACTGGGTTTCTTCATCATGATCCGTATAGGATTGATCCTGGAGATGACATGAATAGTCTGGCCAATGATATAATGACGTGTCTTTTGGACAGCAAACATCAAGGCTAGACATTCTTTTTCAACTGGTGAATATCGAGGTTCAGCTCCGGTCATAGTGCGGCTGAGATAATAAATGGCATGTTCATGGCCATTTTGATTCTTTTGAGCGAGTAATGCACCCAATGAATGACTCATTGCTCGAGTATAGAGGAGGAACGGTATTCCTGAGACGGGAGGTACCAATACTGGAGGGCTCATCAGATATTGTTTTATATCATCGAATGCTTTCTGACATTCATCATTCCAGACAAAAGAGACACCTTTCTTCATAAGTTTGTTGAATGGTCTGCAGCGTCCTGATAAATTAGAGATAAATCTCCTGATATAAGCAATTCTTCCTTAAAATCCTCGTAGCTCTTTTAAGGTGCGTGGAGGACGCATCTCTTGGATGGCTTTGATCTTCTCGGGATCCACGTGTATACCTTTAGAGGTAATGACGAAGCCGAGAAATTTACCACTAGAGATGCCTAAGAAGGACTTAGTAGGGTTCATCTTTAATTGATGCTTACGCATTAGATCAAATATAGTCTTCAAATCTTGGATATGATCCTCCTTTTGTCGACTTTTGACTGCAATATCATCAACATAGCATTCGACTGTTTTCCGCAAATGTTCACGGAATATAGTACTCATAGCTCGTTGATAAGTTGCTCCTGCATTCTTGAGACCGAATGGCATAACTGTATAGCAGTATGTATCAACCGGCGTTCTGAAAGAAGTGTGCTTCTCGTCTTCTGGGAACATTTTGATCTGATTATACCCAGAATACCCGTCCATGAATGACATTCGTTCAAATCCACAGGTATTATCAACCATGACATCAGTGATTGGTAGAGGAAATTCGTCTTTAGGACATGCCGCATTGAGATCGCGAAAGTCTATGCATACTCTGATCTTGCCAGTCTTTTTAAGAACAGGAACAATATTAGCCACCCAATCGGGATATTGTTCCTCTCTAATAAACCCAGATGTAATGAGTTTATTGACTTCAGCTTCAATTGCATCCATGATGTCCGGACGAAATCGTCGCTGTTGTTGTTTGACCGGTTTAGCATTCGGCAAGATGTTGAGCTTGTGAGTTGCAATTTGAGGATCAAGCCCTGGCATATCTTCATAACTCCAAGCAAAGACATCGATGTAATCACGAATGAGTTTGATCATGTCTTTCTTATCAGTTTCTGAAAGACTTTCACTGATGAATATTGGTTTGGGAGACCCCTCTTCACCAACATCTATTTGAACAAGTTTATCTTCAGTCGGAGGTTCTTTTTGCTCGAAACGGAACTCCCATTGATTATCTAATCTTTGGGCCCACTGTTCTGATTCAGGTGAGATTTCAAACTCTTCTTCGTCTTCATCACTTTCTTCAGAATGGTCAATGGAAACCATGTTAGAAGACAGAAGGTTGCAATAGAAGTCACCGATACTCGTATCGGAATCCCAAGAAGTGGTACTAGAAGAATCAGATCTCTTATCTTCGTCAGACTCAAGATCTTCATGGATAATGTTGATGAAATGAGTAGGAGCAGTATAACCCAATCCGCATTTCGTCCTTCCATATTTCAAAGGAGGAATCCGGATAGGCATTTTTCTTCCTTTTCCATAGCCCATATTTTTGATGATGTCTCTAGATTGCTGACTATAACGACGTAGTTGTAATCTTCCAGTATCATCATTTTTGTCATCGTCTTCAAGATCAGAAGGATTTTGAGGCCCTTTGTAGAAGAATATTGGAATGTCTCCTGGCTTTCTGCTAGGAACTAGAAAGTATGAAGATTGTACAGGTTCTAGAGATACATCTGTATGAACAGTCTGTACAACTCCTATGGTTATTGTGTTCAAGTCATCTAACAGATGTAAATAACTATGAACATAATTACACACATCAACGTACTGCAAAGGTGGAGACTTTTCATTAAATGTAAAAGCAGCAATATTTACATTGGGAGAAGGCTGAGCCTTAGAGATTTTAGCCAAGTCAATGACTAAAGGGGGAGAAGAAGAAGAAGCTTTGTTTTGATTAAGATCGATAACAAATGGCTCAGAAGAGGTGAGCTCCCTTGAAGTTTGAGTAGAAAGAGTAGTCCGCCCTCCAACTGGAATTAGCAGAGTATCTTGTGAAGGTACAGGAACTGTAGTACGTCCACTGACAGGAATGATCAGTGTATTCTGAGTAGATGACTGAGGTAACGGAGAGATCCGTCCACTCACTGGAATGATAAAAGAATCTTCTCCAGAGGATTTAGGAGATTGTTGCTGAGTAGTTCGACATTTAACAGGGATTATTAAAGTCTCACTTTGTGCATCTTCTTTCTCCATAGCTTGTATGATCCTTGTATATTCTTCTTTATACATTCGGGAATCATTGAAATAAGCTTCAACCCCATGGAAGGGATTTATATCAGCAACTTCTTTTTGTACTCTTCCATTGCTATCAATGTACTTAAAACATTGATGAAGAGTAGAGGGCACCACATTATTTTCATGAAGAAAGGGCCTCCCCAGAAGAAGATTATAGGATCCCGCGATCTCGATCACATAGAAAGTGACTTTAGATCTGAAATCACCTATCTGAAGTTTCAGATGAATCTTTCCCAAAGGCTCACTTCGGCTTTGATTGAATCCTAAGATAGTAGTAACCGTCTTGGAGAGTTTGTGAAGAGGGATTTTTAGTTCATCCAACAAACTCTTTGGCATTATGCTTATAGCAGACCCTGGGTCAATGAGAATACGATCTATCTTCATCGTATCAATATAACCAGTGTAGTAGAGAGGTCGATCATGTCGATTATCCTCCAGTAACATGTCGTCTTGTGTAAAGGTAATATTTGGGATAATCTCCAGTACACTGTTGCAATGTAAGCAAGTGGCAGGTTCCGCATCCGGCTTCTTCAATTGTGCAAGACAAGAGTCAGCTTGTAGAAGTGCTTCACTTAACGTCTCCCGAGTCTCTTTGGAAAGACGTAGAAGTTCAAAAAGGGACATTCTAGCGGGAGTATTAGCAAGCTGAGCCAAAATGTCGAAGTTGTAAGGCTTCTGAAGTCCAAGAGGAGAAGACTTCTTGATTGGCTTATCAAACCGAGCCTGTTGTTTGCCTTTCTCCAGAGCCGTAGGCTTGGGAGGAACAGGTTCAGTAGATGGTTCTTCCTCGGGAGGAGTATCTTTAGCATCTGAAGGGATATCAGTAGGATCTTCAGGATTTTTAGAATAATCCTTTAGGTAAGGTTTCCCCGTTCGAGTAGCACTAACAAGTGCTTCTTCTTTGTCTTTTGGCTCTGTGTCAGAGGTAGATCCAAGAGAAGTCATATGACATGACTTGATCTTTCCAACCTTCTTGGATTTTTGAGAAAAAATCTTTTGAGGAGAAGGCGATTCAAAATCTGCCACTAGATCAGGATGGATCCACATGATTTCTCCTGTTTCCAAAGTGATTGGCACTAATCCTTCAGACTGTAGAGGAGGAAGATTCACTATGTCAAGAGTTGCCTTGGGAATAGGAATAATCCCACTTTCAAGGAGTTGAGGAGGGAAATTTCCAAATTGCATAGAGACGACGTTGGAGGTGACGGTCTTCTCTTTTGGAGTAAGAGAGATAGCTCCAGATTTAATCATTTCTTGGATCTTTCCTTTCAATACATAACATGTACGAATTGTATGATCCAGCATTCTGTGATATGGACAGTATTTAGGATGATCTGTCTTACCAGCTTCATCAGGTTTCTTGATCTCTGGTAATTGTATTTTATTACCTTTCAGCAGACATTCAAAGATACCAAGGACATCGTCGTCATCAAAAGAATATTCTTCTCTGGGGCGAGGTGTTCTTGATTGTTGAGTTGTAGAGGCAGGAGTTTGAACATTCGATGCATCTTTGCTCTGAAGATTAACTTCCAGAGTTTCTTTTCCTTTGCGAGCATTATTTTTATTGTTAGCCCCTTGTCCTGTTTCTTTAGGAGTCATCTGCACTCCTAAACCTTTGAAGGTTTCAGCACTAATTTTTGCAGCTTTAGCACTGACTATGAAGGAAGGCCAATCTTGAAATTGAGTGGACCCTGTCCACATACTGATGATTGGCAACAAGTTTGATTTGCACGTGTCAATGGTGACAGCATCAGGAGTTCCAAGAGGCATCTTCAGAGCTTCTCTTCGAAACCGTTCAATGTATTCCTCTGTAGATTCATTATTTTTCTGCTTGATTCTAATAAGAGCAGACATAGTCATGTCATTAAGCCCTTCATAGAACCTTTCAAGAAACATCTGTTTGAAACCAGCAAATGAGGTAATACTCCCATCTGGGAGACTTCTATACCATTCATAAGCCGTTCCCTTGAGACATCCAATAAATACCCGAGCAAGGAGGGCATCACTTGGTTGTAGTTGATCAGTCATCACTTCAAAGTGATTGATAAACGGACTTGGAGAAGTGGTTCCATCATAGAATGAGATAGTAGGAGGCTTGTATTTAGGAGGATATGATACTTGCTTCCATTCTATCGGATAAGGCTGCTTGATGCCTAACCTTTGTAAACCATCCTTCTGTTTGAATGCCTCGAATTGAGTTTTGAGATTTTTCAATTCTTCAGAGACAACTGTAGTGTCCCGTCCCGCAAAGTCAATCGGAGGAATCGAAACGCCGACGGCGTTCGGCCTTAGCCTTGCAAACGGCTTGCTCGGAGACATCGCTCAGGTGGGGTAGTTTCGGTGAACTCTCCTCATCTTTGCCTTCACATAATAAATCGTGTTTTCAACTTGCACAAGTTAGGCTTGATAAATAAAAGCTACGCATCCACATAGCTAAGGAAATAATCCCGACGGTTTGAATCGAGTTAGAACATGGAAAACGTCCTACTGTCGGCTTAGAGTTGGTACACGGCATGCTTTAAAAATGACACTCGGTCCTTCGTCCCGTGGCTTGGGAGAAGGAAAGTTGGTCTTCGGTGCAAAAGCTGAGAGTTAGCCTAAGTCATAGGCGTCGCCCGCACAAATGCTTGCTAAAGCATGCTCGGTCCTGTCCCGCAAGGCTTGGCATAGCCTTTGCTCGTCCCTTGGGTTAAGTTGTAGGCTTGAGTGAGTTAGGCAAAGTAATGCCGGTCGACCTAAGTTGTTCTACGTGCTGTCCCGCTCATTCTGCGGTTGTCAAGATAAATAGTCCCACGACCCCAAGGCCCGTCATATAAAGTAAGACTTTGGCGACAACGTTACGTAGAACACGAGTCGGTTTAGAAGCACGAGCCACGGTCGGTTCAGTGGAAAGTTAGCCACGGTCGATCGATACTTAAGGAAACACGTTATGTTCAAGTCAAGTTGGAAGGCTATGCAGTAGCCGTTCCCTGAGTTCAAAGAATGTTGAGTCTAAAAGAGTGGAAAGAGTAAAATAACCAAGTAAATGAATTGATCATATAATAAAGCCCCAACGGTATCTTAAATTACACCATGTAAACCTTTATGAACTTGGACAACTTGTCGACAAGGAGTGGTTTCTTCGAGCGGAATTCCGGGGCCACGGGACCGTCTCGGCCTAGGAAGAAACTGGTTGTAGCCGAGCTGGGTAATAGGCAACGCTGGTAAGGCGATCGGTAAGACGGAGACTTTCATCGGGGCTCGTTACCTGCGTTGAAAGGGTCCCGTACTGCCAGGCTACGTCCAAGGCGGCTGGTTAGGCCAATCCCATAACAAACACTTGATATAAATTATTAACAACTGACATGGTAAGTTTTATGTCCAATATGGCTGGATAGGCTAGTGACCATTCATATAGATGTGTCGGCACGGGCGGCAATCCGCGTAGGTGCCTTTGGATTGAGTTGAATATGTATGAGTTAAAAAGACACAATGTCGGAGCCTAAGATTTGGCTACAGCGAAGGCGACGTGCTTCGGCACGAGATGTGGCATCGAGTGTTAAGTTGTTGGCATAGAGTTGCATGAGTTAGGCTTGAACTGTCGCGAGTTAAGTCGAGAAGGGCCGTAGGGCTAGTTGTGTGAAGTTACGTTGAGTTGTTGGGCTCGGCCTCGAAATATGAGGCACGGCCGCGTTGTCACAACACAAGTGTAAGCGAGACTTAGCGAGGAGGCGCTGCCTCGAAGATATTGAAGCACGAATCGAGTTATGGCACGACTGAGTCGTTACGTCCCAGAGTTTGGTACGAAAGATAAGTATAAGTCGGTGCGTCGACAATGCAAGCACGAGAAAGGTCTAGAGGCAAGAAAATGGAGTCCTTCGTGTAGTTGCGTCTCTGATTATGGCCGTAAGGCGAACACGACTTGATAGGTTAACGTTGTTGGCACAAGGGTGGTCTAGTGACAAGTATGAGTTAACGTTGACATTGCAAGCACGGGATGGTTCTGATACACAAGTTGCGCTAAGGCGTCGGTCCTAAAACTGATCCTAAGACAAGAATAGAAAGACAATCGAAAAGGGGTTTTGTTGCACAAAGTAAATGAAACGTGTAGGTTTTGTATGGGTGGGCGAGGAGCTCACTCCACCAGTACAGTGGTACTGACACCCACACAGTGTTTCATGTGCAGGCACAGGTAGAAGCTCGTGGCGCGGAGCTCGCTTGGATGCGTCGAGGCACGGAGTTCCTTGGCGATTCGAAGCGTGCGGTCGCGTGGATTGAAGACTTATACAGGACATAATGTATGGACATCGCCTTCCGAAGCTTTCGCTGGATTCAAGTATTGTATCGAGAGATGAAAGAGAGCAGAGTGACTTGTAAATGTGAGAAAAGTGAGCACGAGAGACATTATAATTTGGCCTTGCGCCCCCAGATGTAATCTTGTATTCAATATCAATAAAAGAGATTCTTTTGAATGACTTGTGTTCATGTGTTCTTTTTTAATTCCGCTGCTATAAATCAATATCTCTGCACGGGACTTCTGTGCGACGACCCCGTCGCAGCCGTTGTAATCGGCCGTTATGGAACCCGCCTTGCACGAGCGCAATCTAGGCTCGTGCGGCATCATGCCTTAGCGAGGACGATCGCTCCTACGGGAGCGGGGCGTGACATAGTGGTATCAGAGCACGGCTTTACGTCCTTGGACCGTCGACTGAATTCTTTAACTTCGATATTTCCGCAAAACTCTGTTGCTTCCGCAAGTTGTTATCGTTGGTGCGCTCTCTCTCAGATGTCCCTCGGCATGTCCATACAATAAGTCTAAATATTTTTGAAAGCTCGTACAAGCGTTCAATCTAAGGCATTAGTAGGCCATGGCCAAAATGCGTCGATAGGGCCTTTGTGCCGAACGTTGCAAACTTGACTCGATAGAAGATATGTGCAAATGTTAGCAAAGTCGCACGTGTGTCCGAATAGTCCTACGTTGACCTTAGCAAGTCGCGTGCATGCCTAATTAGTCCAACGTCGACCCTAGCAATTGAGCGTGCAAACTCGGAATATAGTCCGCACAGGATGGCTATGCACACGGCCTTTTGGCTAAGTTGTGTTTTGCGTCGCGCACCTCGACCCTTGGTGTAAACGAATCGCGAGCGATAACAAGTATTGCTCGGTCGGGAACGGAGATACACTTAGAGTGTCTAACGATAGAAACGCTATCGAACTAACGCTTAGGCGTACACAAAAGATTGATTTGGATTTTGAAGAAATAGTGCGAATGACTTAGCGCGTCGATACGACGCGAGCGACTACGCTAGTGATTCGTCGAACGAATCTGAAGGATGTCTTAGCGTACGATGCGAACGTGATTGAGGACTAGATTGCATGGCTCGAATCCGAGTGGTGTATGGTTTGACTTGGAAATTGTTCGAGTGAATATTGAGGATTACGAGTATGTCGGCGAGGCGATGCGATCGCGCAAAGCTTTAGAACGCGTCACGCCTAGTTGGTCGTGACTTCGAATGTCCCGAACGAGCATCTCGTTCGGACAACTTGTGAATGAGCAACGTGAGTTAGAAAACATTCTGAACGATGAATGAAATTGAATGGTCTTGATCGAGGAAACTTAGAGGATCGCGCGTGCGATATCGGATTGATGCAACTGAAATGTGACTTGAGTTTTGAATAACGATCTTGAAACGAGCTTGAAGAAAAGCGATTGAACTTGATCTTGAGTATCGAAAAAATTGAGGAATATCCAGTTCGGATGACAGCATCAATGCACAACTCGAAATTGGTTGCAAGGAAGATCGTCAGGTTACGCATATCGTCAATGGTATTGAGGCGTATCAAAGATCGATATGCAATAACTCGGAGGTACTCCAAATCGGTGAATAACGATCGTGCAAAATATCATTGTCCGATGGATGCTATACTCGTGATGTTGAAATTTATCGAGGAAAAGATAGACTTGGCTCGAGGATTTTCTAAGTTGAATGAATGACGATCGAACTTAGCTTGGATGAAAACTAAAATGTTTGGATTTGCTTTGTCGATAACCACAACATTGACGTTCTTGTCTTATACGAGCGCTACTCCAGCCTCGCACATGCGTCACACCGATTAGGGCGATCACTCTGCGTGAGCACTGGTATGGTGACTCATACAGCGGGAGTGGTCGAACTTGTACGGTGCGACAATTTGTGCTTCGACTTGTGGTTTGACGCGAAGATAGACTCGAGATTGAATTGGTGTGCTTGTCGATTGAACTTGAGGATTGAGTAGGTCCAATCCGCATATCGAGAATGAATGAGTCTAAACTCAAACAAGAGTTACGCCCCGATGAGAATGATTATTCTGCGGGAGCGTTGCATGGTGATTCATAAACCACTGCGGATTATCAGACTCGCGTGAGATTGGGGCGCAACGTATTGTCGAGCGAGACGACCTCATGATCGAATACATGAATTGGTTAGAATTGGTGAATTGAAGGGATTTGAATATACACAACGCGTGCCGTAATGCGAATTAGGTGATCGTGCTTGATGTTTAGAAATCTGAGTGACGCGAGCTGGGGTAGAAAATCCCGTACTATCGACTTTGGTTTGACCCTAGGATTGGGGTCTGTGTTGGCATTATTGTTAGGGAACTATGATTCCAATCCTGACATTGACTTAGCCTCGAAAAGAAATAGCCTAGCGGTTAGGCGAGACGCCCTGTTGCAAGTGTTAGCTAATCGAAAAGATTGATCTTGAGGATTGGAATGCATGGAAATCACGAATATAGGAAACCCTGCTCACGAGACTTGGCTGACATGCATATATTTCAGGGACGCCTGGGTATGTGCACGATGCGACTCGGGTGAGAATGACAAATTTTCTATCATGCGGCTTGGCTGAATGCATGTATTTTGGGGACGCTTGGAATGCGTGCACGATCCAGCCAAGTGATGCGACGAGTTCAAGCAAGGCTTGAAAGATGGGAGTGTGTCGAGATCTTGAATTCGTGTTAAAGGAAAGATTGATATTAGTACGAGCGTGGCTCGGAATCGAAGGAACGCGTAGGCGAAACGTGTACGATTAAGTCTTGGCCATAGAAATGGTAGGATAGCTTGCCTTCAGGAAAGTCTCGAGGACGAGACTTGTTCTGAGTGGTGTATGATGTAGTGTCCCGTCCCGCAAAGTCAATCGGAGGAATCGAAACGCCGACGGCGTTCGGCCTTAGCCTTGCAAACGGCTTGCTCGGAGACATCGCTCAGGTGGGGTAGTTTCGGTGAACTCTCCTCATCTTTGCCTTCACATAATAAATCGTGTTTTCAACTTGCACATGTTAGGCTTGATAAATAAAAGCTACGCATCCACATAGCTAAGGGAATAATCCCGACGGTTTGAATCGAGTTAGAACATGGAAAACGTCCCACTGTCGGCTTAGAGTTGGTACACGGCATGCTTTAAAAATGACACTCGGTCCTTCGTCCCGTGGCTTGGGAGAAGGAAAGTTGATCTTCGGTGCAAAAGCTGAGAGTTAGCCTAAGTCATAGGCGTCGCCCGCACAAATGCTTGCTAAAGCATGCTCGGTCCTGTCCCGCAAGGCTTGGCATAGCCTTTGCTCGTCCCTTGGGTTAAGTTGTAGGCTTGAGTGAGTTAGGCAAAGTAATGCCGGTCGACCTAAGTTGTTCTACGTGCTGTCCCGCTCATTCTGCGGTTGTCAAGATAAATAGTCCCACGACCCCAAGGCCCGTCATATAAAGTAAGACTTTGGCGACAACGTTACGTAGAACACGAGTCGGTTTAGAAGCACGAGCCACGGTCGGTTCAGTGGAAAGTTAGCCACGGTCGATCGATACTTAAGGAAACACGTTATGTTCAAGTCAAGTTGGAAGGCTATGCAGTAGCCGTTCCCTGAGTTCAAGGAATGTTGAGTCTAAGCGATGGTTAGTCGCCAAGGCAACCCTGGTTAGGGGCTCTGCACAGGAAGTACAAAGAGTGGAAAGAGTAAAATAACCAAGTAAATGAATTGATCACATAACAAAGCCCCCAACGGTATCTTAAAATACACCATGTAAACCTTTATGAACTTGGACAACTTGTCGACAAGGAGTGGTTTCTTCGAGCGGAATTCCGGGGCCACGGGACCGTCTCGGCCTAGGAAGAAACTGGTTGTAGCCGAGTTGGGTAATAGGCAACGCTGGTAAGGCGATCGGTAAGACGGGGACTTTCATCGGGGCTCGCTACCTGCGTTGAAAGGGTCCCGTACTGCCAGGCTACGTCCAAGGCGGCTGGTTAGGCCAATCCCATAACAAACACTTAATATAAATTATTAACAACTGACATGGTAAGTTTTATGTCCAATATGGCTGGATAGGCTAGTGACCATTCATATAGATGTGTCGGCACGGGCGGCAATCCGCGTAGGTGCCTTTGGATTGAGTTGAATATGTATGAGTTAAAAAGACACAATGTCGGAGCCTAAGATTTGGCTACAGCGAAGGCGACGTGCTTCGACACGAGATGTGGCGTCGAGTGTTAAGTTGTTGGCATAGAGTTGCATGAGTTAGGCTTGAACTGTCGCGAGTTAAGTCGAGAAGGGCCGTAGGGCTAGTTGTGTGAAGTTACGTTGAGTTGTTGGGCTCGGCCTCGAAATATGAGGCACGGCCGCGTTGTCACAACATAAGTGTAAGCGAGACTTAGCGAGGAGGCGCTGCCTCGAAGATATTGAAGCACGAATCGAGTTATGGCACGACTGAGTCGTTACGTCCCAGAGTTTGGTACGAAAGATAAGTATAAGTCGGTGCGTCGACAATGCAAGCACGAGAAAGGTCTAGAGGCAAGGAAATGGAGTCCTTCGTGTAGTTGCGTCTCTGATTATGGCCGTAAGGCGAACACGACTTGATAGGTTAACGTTGTTGGCACAAGGGTGGTCTAGTGACAAGTATGAGTTAACGTTGACATTGCAAGCACGGGATGGTTCTGATACACAAGTTGCGCTAAGGCGCCGGTCCTAAAACTGATCCTAAGACAAGAATAGAAAGACAATCGAAAAGGGGTTTTGTTGCACAAAGTAAATAAAACGTGTAGGTTTTGTATGGGTGGGCGAGGAGCTCACTCCACCAGTACAGTGGTACTGACACCCACACAGTGTTTCATGTGCAGGCACAGGTAGAAGCTCGTGGCGCGGAGCTCGCTTGGATGCGTCGAGGCACGGAGTTCCTTGGCGATTCGAAGCGTGCGGCCGCGTGGATTGAAGACTTATACAGGACATAATGTATGGACATCGCCTTCCGAAGCTTCCGCTGGATTCAAGTATTGTATCGAGAGATGAGAGAGAGCAGAGTGACTTGTAAATGTGAGAAAAGTGAGCACGAGAGACATTGTAATTTGGCCTTGCGTCCCCAGATGTAATCTTGTATTCAATATCAATAAAAGAGATTCTTTTGAATGACTTGTGTTCATGTGTTCTTCTTTAATTCCGCTGCTATAAATCAATGTCTCTGCACGGGACTTCTGTGCGACGACCCCGTCGCAGCCGTTGTAATCGGCCGTTATGGAACCCGCCTTGCACGAGCGCAATCTAGGCTCGTGCGGCATCACGCCTTAGCGAGGACGATCGCTCCTACGGGAGCGGGGCGTGACAACAACTCCCGAAGATTGTGGAGTTGTGGCTTGTAGAGAATAGTTAGGAGGAGGAACAGCATTGTAAGCACTACCCCCAGCTCCAGAGAGACTAGGATTTGGTTGAGCAGGTCCAGGAGTATTGGATTGTACTGCTGGAGGAACTTGTATTGGACTTATATCAGTATCAACTGGTATGGCATCTGATACAGTCTGTCGATTTTGCAACTGAGCTGTCATGAGTTCATACATTGACTTTATTGTGTCAGTCATAGACTTCATTTGCTGTTCCAAAGAAGCAATTCTTTGATCTTGAGGAGTCAGGGAAGAAGAGGGTTCATCAGTATTCCCATCAACCATGTAAGTCGTGACTGTATGAGGGATTATTGATGAACTAGTAGATGTTGTATGCTCTGAATCATTGCTTCATGTATCAAAGTCAACTATAGGAGAATTACTCCCAGTAGGAAGAGGTGGGAAGTTAGATTCTCCAAGAAATTCAGAGTCAATTTCAGGGATCAAATTTCTTTGACTAGAAGCCAGGACTCTTGCTCTGGTGTTTTTATATACTCCATCTGGACTATTAACTCTACCCCCGGTGTCCCGAGAAGTCATGTTGACAGAGGCAAACAAAGGCTCATCTTCATCAGGCATAGGTTCATACTGAATCCTATTAAAGACAGACTGTCGTTTATTTTGACATCTGCATTGCATTGTGACTCTTGGCTGGAAGTCACATTCAGCATGATCACCATGGTCTTGAACTGTTGATTCACATCTGTACTGAATTATGACTCTTGGATAGAAGTCACATTCAGCATGTTCCTTTGATATAGAATTACTCCTTCTCTTCTGTTGAAGATATTCCCGTAAATCTGTTTGTGAAGATTGAGGAATATACTTCCTGTTCTTGGGTCTTGATAGCTCTTGATTATACAAAGAGTGATTAATGTGAGCCACATAATTTCTTGCATACTCTGCATCTGGATCTTTTATCTTTATATCCAATTGGTATGGTTTCTTAACATCAGAAGTGCTGAGTTTTGTTCTTAAATCAGTGGAAGGTAACATATTAATTTTGGAAACATGGAGTTTTCCTTCCATTGATCTGGATATTTGCAGAGAAGGAAGAGTTAAACCACTCCCTTGATTAGGAGTTGGTAACAGACCCTCTTTAATGGACAGATTCTGTGCCCAATTTGAAGAAATCAAAGAAGAAGACATTAAGGAATGTTTCTTCTTAGACTCATTCAGATGTTGAGACATAGAATGTCCAGAAGGAAGAGTAGTCAAAAGACCATCTCCTTTCCTTTGACTAACAAAAGTATCAGTCAAAGCTGTTCCTGGAGTAAAAACTACAGGAGCAGAAGAAACAACTAAAGAGTTGTTCCTTTTCGAAGGGACTTTGTGTGGAAAATCACCCCCAGTTCTAGTAGAACTCGGTGAAGAAGAAGAGATAACTAAGGAGTTATTCTTCTCTGATGAAATACACGCTGAAACAGACTTGGTTAAAGAACCAGAGCTGTTAGCGTGACTTTTGATTTTAGAATTACACGCTGGAACAGATTTGGCTAAGGAGCCAATACTGTCAGCGTGACTTTTGAATGTGGGATTGCACACTGGAATAGATTTGGCTAAGGAGCCAGTACTATCAGCGTGACTTTTAGAGTTGAATTTGCACACTGGAACAGATTTGGCTAAAGAGCCAGTACTGTCAGCGTGACTTTTAGAATTGAATTTGCACACTGGAACAGATTCGGCTAAAGAGCCAGTACTGTCAGCGTGACTTTTAGAATTGAATTTGCACGCTGGAACAGATTCGGCTAAAGAGCCAGTACTGTCAGCGTGACTTTTAGAATTGAATTTGCACGCTGGAACAGATTCGACTAAGGAGCCAGTACTGTCAACGTGACTTTTAGTTACTGTCATCTTCGAGCGCACAAGAGTGTGCGTGCTTGCAGTGGAGTTCTTGCCAGTGTTAGGAGTAGACACTGTGGCAGAGACTTCACCATTGACTGCCAACTGATTCTTAGGGACATAGACAGAGTGTCCCTTTGACTTGGCAGTGATAATGGAGGCTGGAATGGGCTTGCCACCCTTAGCCCGCTGCATTTCTTCATAGGCGAGTTGATCGAATTTGATCGTCATCACCTTCTTCGTCGAGCCGATAGACGAAGTGTCGCATTGAGTTGTTACCATCTCAGAAGAGGAGATGGTTTTCCCCAGCAGAGTCGCCAATTTGTTTTTCCATAAAGAAATTCTCTTTATTTGTTGTGTATCTGGGAAAATTACAACTGTAGGAATCCGATCTAGAAGACGATCGCTTTATCCCTTGGACTATGCGAAGAAGAAAAGCTCTCAAAATTTTGACAGTAGATATCAATGTATCTGTACAATGAATAAAAAAAGAACTCTATTTATAGAGTCAAAACAGTAACTGAAAAGATAACTACCTCACCACTAGTGCATTTGAAAAGTCACGCAGACTCTAAATACACGCAGGGTTAGTGAGTAGTTACTGGACGTGGCCCGTAACTGTTGGACACATGGCATTAGTGCATGAGTCGTGTGCAAGTTACTGGGCACGCGAGAGAGAGATCGGTGGCATGGCTGCCACGTACTCCAGTTGAAATGAAATCCACGCTGTCTTGCTGAAGGAAAAAAATCCACGCAGTTTCGTTGACGCAGACTCGTTGAAGGCGAAATCCACGCAAGCTTTGAAGAAGAATACTTCAGAATTCACGCAGGCTTTGAGAAGAATAACTCAAAAATCCACGCAAACTTGAGGAAGGAGAAGGTTCAGAATCCACGCAAACCGCCAGCTGTCTTGATTTGGCACGCTTCGTCTGACACAAAATCTCTGACATTGATTATATTATCAGCCGCATTAAATGAAGATAAGACCCAAAGTCACGCCAACTTGGTGAAGAGTGAGTCTTGCTAAGGAAGATTTCAAAATCACGCAAAAGACGGCGATGATCTCTCGAATTCTGTGCATACGTGGCATACGAGGAGACGTTTCTCGACTGTTGTGTTGTCAGTCATTATGATTCTGACGTATGGCTGAGCTGTCTCTGCGTGACTTCTAAAAGAGATGGCCAGGCAGAACTTAGCGTATCTTTTGTGCTGCTTCTTGGATCACTCTGTGTGACTTGTTCTGATCAACTCAGCGTGACTTTTATTTTTGAGGCCTACAGTATCGCTGCGAGAGCAATCAACATTCTGATGGTGGTCATCCGGGCTACTGGAGCATACGTGTCAAAGTAGTCGATCCCCTGCTTCTGAGAAAACCCCTTGGCCACTAACCTGGCCTTGAATTTGTCAATAGTTCCATCTGCTTTCATCTTCTTCTTGAAGATCCATTTGCATACGATGGGTTTCGCTCCTTTAGGAAGATCAACCAACACCCAAGTGTTATTCGAGGTGATGAAATCAATTTCATTGTCAATCGCCTCCTTCCAGAAAATATTATCTCTGGTCTTCATCGCCTCATCATAGGTAAGCGGATATGCTTCCACATGATAGGTGATGAAGTTATCTCCGAAGTTGTTCGGCCTCCTCGCTCGCTTCGACGACGGCTCAGCGAGTTCTGGTTCAACCGTTGTTTCAACAACAACATCTTCTTGGACTACTTCTTTATTGAAAACTTCAGTTTCTTGCACCCTTATTGTTCTCCGGTTATTCGTAAGAACAATATTCTTGTGCCTTGCAAATTGTCTTCACGAGATTCGATGATATGATTTGACTCAATATCAAGAAATCTCCGAGCATCACTCTTCTCGGCATACCCCAAGAAGATCATCTTCGTAGTCCTAGTCCCCAGCTTCTGAATCTTCAGATCTGGGAGCTTCACATAAGCCAGAGACCCCCGCACTCGAATGACATTCAAGTTAGGTCTGACTTTGAACCAGTGTTCATGAGGAGTTACGTCCGAAGTTGCATACGGCACTCTATTTAGAATAAAAGTGGTCGTCAATGCAGCTTCTCCCCATTAGCATTTAGGAAGACCCGTATTGAGTTCATTATTTCTGTCAACGTTCTGCTCTTCCTCTCCGCTATCCCGTTAGATTGAGGAGAATACGGAGCAGTAGTCTCATTGATGACTCCATGTTCTTTGCAGAACGATGTGAATTCATGAGACCTATACTTTACATCTCGATCACTTCTGAGTAGTTGTAGATCGGTTTAACGTTCAGCTTCAGCCCTGAAGTCTCTGAACTACTCGAATGCTGCATCCTTCTACTTGAGAAGTCATGCGAACGTGCACTTCGAGAAACACTTCGAACCGGCCTCTGTGGAGAATTGATAAAAGTCACAGATATCTGAGTGTACTACTCCAGATGATCAGTACTTTAGTTCAATCGTCTGAGCAACTTCCCACACAGTCTTGTATCTGCACAGACCTTAAACTCTTCCACCTCCTTACTGTTGACACAAAGTCACAGTCAACCAAATATTGACTATATTGACCAAATAATACTTGTATAAATTCAATACGACACACGACGACTGCATTCAGTTCAAGACAGATGACAGCTCAGTCTTCAGCTCTCAGTGTGTTCTGGAGTCTGTATTTTATGATTTCATTGAGTCTAGATTTATGTACTCTGAGTTATGCTGAGCTCTTGGAACTTAGTATACAAGCCTACCCAAAATCCCAAGCTCCACCAAACCAAATTGCCACAAGTCCCTCTTAGGACCATTCTGTGCTCTGGAGACAGAGTTCGGGCCGAACTCTGCCTCCACACAGAGTTCGGCCGAACTCTGTCCCCTAGAAATCAGGAACCCTAATTTTAGGGTTAGCTGTTTGCTAGCTGTCCAACGGCCAATTTTTGAATTTCCTTACCCGAATTCTGGCCGAATTCTGTCCCTAAAATCTAAATAGGGCATGAATTCTCTCATTTTGAATCACTCAATCTTCTCTTCTCTTCTCTCCTACAAGCTCTATAAGCCATACCCTTCCCATCTACTAGCCACAAGCCTCCTAAGTCTCGGAGTGCTCAGCATCTCATTTAGGATTCTTGTGCAAGAGTGAAGAAATCGCTTGGACAATTCCAAGCAAATCGCCACTGCGATTCTCTGTAAGAAGTTGACGTGCTCTTCTGAAGAAAAGGCACGGGTTGTAAGCTACTATTTCACAAATAGTGGATTTAATCCTGAGCTAGAGTTCTCAGGCCTGGACTAGTCCTCCACGAGGGAAACCAGGTTAAAATTGCTGTGTTTGCGTATGCTCTGTCTTTCATTTACATTCCGCATTTTACTCTGACTATTCATTGTTAGTGAAAGAGTTAATTTTTTATTGGTCATTATACTATATACTCTATTCACCCCCCTCTAGAGTTGCCAAACTGTTCTTCACTTACCCCCACATTCCGAAGATAAGGTCCCGGTAGGACAGCTTGAGTCTGCTTCTGTCATAGAACAACTCTCAGTCCACTCAATGAAGTAACTTCATCGCCATCAGCAGAAGTTCGAACATTCCTTCAGCACCGAACATCTTTTCGAAGCATGTTCCTTGCCAAGAAATTACCATCTGGCTAGTACGAATGTCCATCTTTCAAGTCTGTATCAGATAACAGACTTTCTGAGATCAGATCGCCAAAAAATCTCTGGTACGTGCAACACGTATTCCAGCATCCTTGTCGGTGGTTAATAACCACTGTCTCGATCTTCAGAACTTCTGCTAGATATATGTTCGCCATCGAGACCTTCGTCATAACATGGCTCGTCCTTGGTGAACATCTCCTTTGAGAGCACACGTGATCAGATGCACTAGTGTCAGACCACTAGTCAGCTACCATGCTAGATAACTCAACCTGTGCAACAATAGCAACCAAGTTAAGTAATCAAAATAACCAAGTTTAGCTATACCTGCTATTTTGGTTTGGGCTTGCATTCACTCATGTAGTGGTCATTCTTGTCACAGTTGAAGCAAGTCACGTGGGACTTGGACTTCTGTTGCTTGAATGAAGGACCGTTCACTTTTAGATTTAGTGGAGTCCTTCTTCTTGTGATGAGAAGCCACCTGCTTCCCCTTGAACTATCTTGTCTGCACCAAGTTGGCCTTAGCCAGTTGTTTGGACAGAGAGTCCATCTTCTGTTGAGATCGCATTTCGTCCTCAACGTGGATCTCTTGTAGAAGATCTTCCAAGCTAATGTCCAGCTTCTTCCGATGCATTCTAGCATAGAAGTTGCTCCAACCAGCAGGAAGTTTCGAGACTATCCCTCCAACGACAAACTTGTCGACGAGGGGCATCTTCTCGTCATCTAACTTCTGGCGCAACTTCAAGAATTCCTTTACTTGAGGTAGCATCGCCATCTCGTCTTCGAAGAGCCACTTGTGGTACTTCTCGACGATGAAGATTTTGGACCTGTTCTCATCATCTTCATATAGCTTACCCAAAGAATCCCAGATCTCTTTGGCCTTCTCTTCTTGGAATATGACTCTGCCAGAGAGTCTTCCATATAATTGAGAATCAACAGTTTACACATGCTGTTTTCTCTCTTCCATTTGCTCTGCTTGACGAGTGCAGCAACAATAGCTTCGGTAGTTCCTCCTTCTGGAATTGTCGGTTCATCCTCAATCAATACATGGTCTACGTCCACGAGTTGAAGATTAAGGGTGACCTTCCTCTTCCAGATTTGAAAATATTCTCCGTCGAATTTTTCCAACTTGTTAAAGCTGGTATCGATGAGAGAAGCACGAGAGTTCTCCATCTACAAGGATCTTGCTTTGAGATTGTTAGTCCCGATGGTAGACTCGATGTCGAGATCAGAGGTTCAACAAACGTTTACCTTCTGATATCTCTCGAGATCCAAGAGGAACACTATAATATGAATCTGATTACAAAAGCAACAATAATCAGAAAATAAATCTCACGTTCTTCCTCGCAATCGCAGTTGCTAACGGACAGAACTAAGTTCAGAAAATAAATCTCATGTTCTTCCTCGCAATCGCAGTTGCTGATGGACAGAACTGAGTTACAACTCAGATGAAGGAGAAAAAGAAGAAGAAGAAGAGGAAAGGTTCTTGCTGGGGTGATTGAGATCACCGTTGCTCAAAGCAAGATTCGCCCCACCACGATCTGCTTCCAGGAACCAGCAAGTTCACGAAGAACTTCTGGAACGCTCGTAAGTCAATATTTGAGACTTGAACGGACTACCTGGACTTTACAGACTCCTTAACTCTCTTCTTGGTGCATCTTTCAAAGGAGGCCAAGGGGCTCTATTTATAGAGTGGAGTTGAGACTTCACCTCTTCTTCTATCCGATGTGGGACTAAAATACCAATACTCAAAAATAGAGTTTGATATTTTAGATCATCCCACAATCAGCATAGAAGTGTGCCAGTCCACGCCTACCCCCCGAACACTCCCGTGCATGCACGAGATATCCTGGAGTCCGTGTCCGAGTCCGAGTCGAGTCGAGTCCGCACAACAAAAATTAACTTGCATCCTTGTTGGAATTAATACTTTTTCCTTCTAGAAAAACACTCCCACATGGCACAAACTTGTGCCCCACTACACCTCATGTGCACACTTCAACACAAGCAATACATTATATTGAGATACTCACCATTTGGTGTAGCCGATGTGGGACTATCTTTTCGAGTCCAAAGGCAAAAACACCAACATGTCACTTTGCACTTACATAACTTCACAATATATTTTTTTATGTCAAAACATGTGTAATATCACTTTGCAGGCGAAAAAGTTCAGACTGAGAACTGGTGCATAAAATTGAGAGCAATTCCAAAGTACTCTAAACAAATATTTTCATGATATTAATAGTTTATTTCAAAAATATTTATTAATTAAAGTTAAATAGTTATAAAAATTAATACATTTTGGTTACAATATTATGTACGATGATGTATACGTTCGAGGATCTAGCCATCATGATGTCTCTATTCCATCGGACACTATTACTTTTGGTTATAACAATAACAATACGCTCGATGATTTATCTGCAAGTTTTTCTCCACATAGTACTCCAATGTTGAAACAACTTACAACATTTTATGGTTTAATTCCCTTTAAGATCCAAATATCATTATCTACTACCCTCAACAAGCACCCCATCATGATGATGTTGATAATTACGAATCATTTTAGAGTTAACCGTGATGTATTTGTATTTGCATTTTTTTAGTTTTGTACACTTTAAAAAAAAAAATAACCAAATCCCAATAAGTTTTCCTGACCAAATAAATTTTGGCCTCGTTTGGTTCGCAAAATGAAGGAAATCGATTCTTTGAACGTTCCTTTACTTTGAAAAATTACAATTTCAATCATTTTTTTTCCGGTGTTTGAAAAAGTAAAAAAAATGAAAGGAAGAACGAATACTTAGAGGAAGAAAATAAATCCTTGGACGAGTAGAGAAAACCATTTTTGTCCCTATTTTTCTTTCTCTGGAAATCAATTTCATTTCCAACTCATTTTTTTTGGCATCCAAGCACATGAAAGGAAAGACTTTTCTTTCCAAATGCTCCAATTTGTGAACCAACTATGGCCAAATTTGGTTAGGAGATCCAAAGCTATAAATCTTGTGCCTCACTAAAAAAAAACATTATATGTCATTTTTCTCACTTCTACTCTTTTTTTTTAAAACTAATCACTATGCATAAAACTAAAATTCTAAAATAAGTGTATCTTTATTTTACAAAGATTTTAAATAAAACATCTGAGCCAATATAATTAATTATAGGTCTCGTCTCGTCCTGCAATGTGCATTGCTTCTCGTCTCTTGAGCATTAGGTGCATCTTGTGCGGTTGTGCCTCGCTCTGTCCACCTCACTTCGTAAAATTGAAACCTGTAGAATAATAAAGATTCAATTAGTAAGAATATATTGAAAAGAATTAACATCAAACATTTTCCTTGTCTAAGATAATGAGATTGTAAAATCATGTAAATGAAGAAAAATTATTTATCACAGGTAAACCAATTAGCAAGGGTGACTATTATTTCATTTAATTTTAAAACTATTAAGAAATAACACATGAAATACTTAAAATTATGCCCAAGTATATGCAAAATATTTTTTTTCTAAAATTTCATAATTTACTAATAATTATTTTCTTCTCGATACCACAAAATCTGATACTCCGATCCGATATTGCCTATACCTCGATCCTGATACTCATACGAAGGGTCCGATATCGATACTGCGGAACTTGGCTAACAACTCTCTAACTCAGTACGAGATAACCTAATCACTTACGGTGCTACATGTCATGACATGGCACGAAACCGAGGTCCAAACTCTTGTGATATCACGCCACCTTGTTTTTAGTCCCTTAGACAACAAAACCTTATGTTTGCTTCATGTAAATCTATTCAGCCGGATCTTCATTCAAAAATCTTGTTTTCACATCCAGATGGTGAATTACAGCCAGTACGATCAACACCCTAATAGTTGTCATCCGAGCAACTAGAGCATAAATATCGAAGTAGTTGATCCTCTATTTTTAGAAAATTGTTTTGCCACCAATCCGACCTTGAAATTGTCTACAGTTTCATCGCCCCTCATATTCTTCTCGAAAATCCATTTGCATCCAATGAGTTTTTCTCCTTCAGGTAGATTGACCAATACCCAATTATTATTTGAAGTTATGGAGTCAATCCCATCGTTGATTGTTTCATTCTAGAAAACAACACCTCATCTTCATCGCCTCATCATATGTAAGTAAATCTAATTTCCACATGATTGGTGCCGAAAGCATCTCCGAATTTTTTGGTTTCACTATTCGCTTTTGAAGGTGACTCAACGAATTCTTGTTATGAAATGGTATCCTCTATTGAAATCACTTCCTATGAAGCATCATCTCCTTTGGTACTTTTACCTGCACCGTGCCACTACAACACTTCTCCGCGCTAGCAAGAGAACACTAACTTTGCACCCTATAGATACGTGTGAGGTGCAAAGTGCATCATCAAAGCGTCACTTTGCACATGTCGTTCACGCCCGAGTATTTAAGGCCTGGCTTCAAAGGAATTTCTTCCAAGAATAGGTAACAAAAAAGAAATATTTGTCGTGGAATTTGAACTTTACCCGCTAGTAAAATCTATCACATGTATTAACCACTTGAGCTAACACACATTATGTGTACACGACAATAAATGATAGCTCAAATATTGAAATACGTGCACTTGGAGTTTGCCCAACATGGGATGGTAGAATCAGGTCATTAATGACCAAATTCAGTAAACTGCAACAACTTATCCCATTTTTTTTGGTGTCCATTACTATAAACTTTTCTTCCAATCAACTTTGTCACACCATGTTTGAGAACTTTAGAACACGGGAGAGGAAAATTTGAAAGGAAGAAAAATGGAGGAAATTTTTTTACCTCTTATTGTTTGGATGACCAAAAAGTAGTGAAAAAGAAAAGATAAAAGGTAACTTTCTGAACAAAGATCTAATTACTATTTAGACCAAATATCAAAAGCAACATAAAGGCACTATAGAAAAAAGACAACCAATTAATTGAGGAATAATTGTGTAATTTCTCACACAATCCTCTCATGTGTGTTCATTTTCCTCCCATTTTTGGGAGAATTTTTTTGGAGCCCACATAAATTTTTTCCCCAAATTTATCTCACTTTCTTCTACCATTTCCAAACATCATAACTTCTAATTTTTCTCCCACTTTTCTCTCAATTTTTTTTTCTCCCCTATTTTTCCCTCTTCCCAAACCATACCTTAAGAATCATGTTCACTGTAACATTAACAAAAATTATATCATTTATTACAAGTTAAAACAAAACTCTAGTAACACGCACAACTCAGAAGTCAGCAAGAAATGTTCCAATGAAATAGTAATTTAAATGTTATGAATTGAATTAAAAATCATCGAAAGTGGGATCAAAAGGGAAGAAAGAGACATGTTTAATTTTAATCTACTACAGGCTTATCTCATATATAATATGAAAAGTTTAGGTATCACCGTGGAACTTCCATGTTCCAAAAGTGCACTTCTCCAACATTATATATATATATATATATATCAAGATACTTGAGTTGACACGTTAATTATAAAATTAAAAGGTGTCCTTTTAGAAGATTGAAGGTAAATAATTCATCTTATGGGCTAAGAGATATCCAAGAGCGACAACCTTTTCATTATGAAGATTAAGAGGATATGCTCCATAGGATTAAAGATAAATTGGGATATTGTCCATATGATTAAAGATGATCGATAGAACGATGGTTGAACAGGAGAAGTATTTCGAGAATCTATATGGTTGCACATTATAGGTGAAGTCATAGGAACTTTAGAAATGACCATTTATACGACCATCACTGCTTTATGGGTAGATATTACCATTCATATGACCACCAATGTTTTATGGGTCACAATTATGTGCAACCTATAACATGCCCAGAAGATATTGCACACTTAGAGAAAGTACTGAATGAAATTTCTCTGTAGCGTCCCCACTCTTGGGAGGCTAGATTTAGCTTTTAGCTTTAGTCAAGGAGAAGATGGTGGGAATTAGATTTCCGCTCAATAGGCTTCTTTTTTCTTCTCATCAACTACCAAATCTAACCAATAATTAAATAAATCTCGCTCAATAAGCTTGAATTGAAGTATGAACCATGAACATAGGAAAAGGAGACCAACAGTTCCGTTGCATAGTAGAATTCCATCAAAGGCTAGTAGAATAAGGAGGAGATGGGAAGGAACCTGGAATGAGGCTAGTGAAGACATGATTGGTCCTAGCTACACTAAGGTGGTGGCCCCTACTACCACAAAAAATGGAAAAAGTATTCATGGAAAACCCAAAGGTATAGACTATAGAGTATTGATTGTTGTTTAAACCAATTAAAATGTATTTTCACATTAAAGTAATGGTTAAGCCCCTGCCTAATTTAACTTGAGCCAAAGAATATGAATCATATGAAGAACAAATCAATTGAGATCATCTTACTGTAGTCAAGTAAACATATCATAAGGATGTCATCAATATCAACCAGACATCCAAACGCTTATCATAAACCATAAATAAAGTACTTGGCAAAAATGTCCACGTCCACATGAATGATCCTAGATTATATCAAGATGACAATTCATGAATGCTAACGATATGAGGCAATGACTTCAAAATCTGGTTTGTTAGTTGTAATATAAGAAGCAAGCTTCAAACAATTAGGTCATTGGCTTTTGAAGTTAATGATTAAGAGGACTAGGCTTTTATTTGAATTCACGTCCAGTACTTCTAGTTGAATGGCACCTACCATCATTCAGGTCAACAGGAAAAGTTGATTGTTTAGTTAATATGACGAATATAAACTAAATCAAAATCAGCTTGGTTATAAACTTACCATCTTCGTTCAGATCAACAAAAAAGCGGAGTTTCTGCGACTGTTTTTCAATGGAACTGCACCTTGTAGGAGTGGGAGGTGGCCTGGGATGGGTAGGAGAGCCTGTGTCACTCCGACTTGCCCCCTCGTTTGCGGTCTGACTGCTGAACTTTTGACCCAAATACATCATATCCATACTAGGGGAGGATGGGCCTCCAATTATTTTCTTCCCCTTGAACCTTTTGGGGAAAGGAGTTAAAGAATATGTTATTCAAAGAATCTTGAAATGTTCAGGTTTGGTATGCTATCTTGATCATAAGAAACTTTACCTGTCTTTCCTTTTCTCACGGTATCTCTGTAAGGATGCCTGTCTATTTGTTGGACCCTCTGTTGCAAGTAAGATAAGCATAAGTTGGGAGCTAAAAACAAAAGATAAGAAAAACTGGTTATAAGCCACCCAAAGAAAAGAACCAACAACAACAACGACAAAGCCTTTATCCCTGCTTTTTTTTCTTTGGTCAGGTCGGCTATAACAGACATAAATACCAACTTCTAATGTGAAATTTTCATAGATGATGATTTTTAACTCTTCTTTTAATGTCCTAGCAGTAGTTAAACGGGAGAAGATAGTAGGGAAACTAGAGGATCTAATAACGACCAAGACTGACAAAGGATCCTGGCTAAGTTTATAACGCACACTAGAAAGCATAATAGAAAACTAACGGATGAGTAAGACTGACAGACCAAAGAGTGATTTTGTATCAGCTAAAATAAAATGTGAAAACGATTGTACATTCCATTATGTGGTAAATCATGTGTTGCTTTTAACATCGGCTTCTAAAGTTATAAGCTGACAACTATAATCAATAGCATCTTCAACTCAAAGGCAAAAGTCCAAATAGGGACCAATAATCAGTAGCATCTTCAACTCAAAGGCAAAGTCCAAATAGGGACCAATAGTGGGACACATTGTATATCGTGAAAATCACGTGGCATACTAGAAAACTAACGGATGAGTAAGACTGACAGACCAAAGAGTGATTTTGTATCAGCTAAAATAAAATGTGAAAACGATTGTTCATTCCATTATGTGGTAAACCATGTGTTGCTTTTTACATCGGCTTCTAAAGTTATAAGCTGACAACTATAATCAATAGCATCTTCAACTCAGAGGCAAAGTCATCGGCTTCTAAAGTTAGAAGCTGACAACTATAATCGATAGCATCTTCAACTCAAAGGCAAAGTCCAAATGGGGACCAGTAGTGGGACACATTGTATATCATGAAAATCACGTGGCATACTAGAAAGCTAACGGACGAGTAAGACTGACAGACCAAAGAGTGATTTTGTATCAGCTAAAATAAAATGTTAAAACGATTGTACATTCCATTCAGTGGTAAATCATGTGTTGCTTTTAACATCGGCTTCTAAAGTTATAAGCTGACAACTATAATCAATAGCATCTTCAACTCAGAGGCAAAGTCCAAATGGGGACCAATAGTAGGGACATTGTATATCGTGAAAATCACGTGGAATACCATAAGCAGGTGGGCCTACATACTTCATTAGGTGATTGAAGAATATTCATGTTTCTATCAAATGGTTTTGCATCACCCAACATTTCCTTATCAGTATTCTTTTATTTATCTCGTCTATCTAAATCCTTCATATTGCCCTCACACTTAAAAAAAGAAAAGTGACTTTTGAACTATTCCCCTGGCTAAAATTCAGTGATTATAGAATTTCAAGTGACAGGTATAAGTTGGATTACTCCAGCCTTTGGTACTAAACAATGTACTAGTGGGATAGTCATCAACTTGTCGAGATTTTCCTAACCTGCCAAGTAGAATCAATAGCATCTCCATCTTGGAGGTAAAATCCAAATGTAGGCCTAATAAATGGTGTTGTACTCGGGATTGTCATGTTGAGATGACATGGTGGATTCCGTGAGCATATATTTTGTGAGGCAGGGGAACATACATGTTTCTATCAATAATGGTTTGTCCGCATTATCCAACCTTCTATGTTCTTTTATTTATCCTGTCTATCTAAATCCTCATATTATCCTCAAAACTCATTGAAAAATAGGTGACTTTCAGGACCATTCCACTAGCGAAAATTCAGTGATTGGAGTATTCCAAGTGATGGGTATCTGTCGGGATTGCCCAGCCTTTGCTGCTAAACAATGGTACGTGGGCGTGCTAAAATCATGGACTTGTTGAGAAATTTCTTTAGACAAGTTCCATCAGTGAGGTATTTCGCTAGTGATGCCCAGGCCTTGACCGCTTGACTGGTCCCCAGCTGGGAAGATGTCTCTCTCATTAAGAGAGAGAGGAAAAGGTGTGTGCATGAGGGTGCCAAGCTACATACATATATTTAAACATATTTGTTGCAAACACATCCTAGCTAAGTAACAACCATACAAGCATTATGAAGGAAAGTGTCCAAAAATAAGCCCACATTATATGCTACATTTGATCATTTTTAACTTTTAATGGTGTCATATATAAAAGGAGCTAGATTTGGTAATACAACGGGGGATTATAGCCTGATGGTTGCGAAAGGAGGGGGGGCGTGGAATGTGCGGGTTCGAATCTCCTCTAGGGAGTTGGTCTCCTACCCGTAGGAAGGACACTCATATATATATATATATATATATATATATATATATAATAATCAACCATTAAGAGAACATTTTGCTTTTAATAGGAATGACGAGATGGGGCTGGGAATATCAATCATAATCAACACTATCGGTCATGTTCTATAAGTTATAGAAAACACAGACAAATAAATCAATTGATTTCTATGCTTACAGAAACCAAAGAGCTTCATCAAAGATCTCTTCAGACTTGATCAATAGTATTCTTAATTTTGTGTACTCTACTTACGAAGTCAAACAATTTCCAAAATGTTTAGTTTGCTCGTAACAAATTGGATTTTCTTTTCTTCTGATAACAAACTCAACTAGAACTGGTGCAGGTAATTATGATATTAACTATTAAGAGTCCTTCAGCTCAATTGGTCATATTAAAAATTACTAAAATAATGAAAAATCAGACTCATTGGATTCTCAAGAAGAGAGAAAAAGGATCAAAAAAATTCAAACAAAAGAAACCTAGTGAAAACTAAATCTTCCCAAGTGACAAGTGAAAACTAATAATACGTCAATCATAAATCCCAAAAATCAAAAAAGTCAAGATACATGAATCATGAGATTTGTGATGTGGAAGAACTCATTGTTTCTTCTTTTTTCCCTATTCATTTCAAGTCGCATACAAAATTAATAATGGTGGGATTTACTGCGATATGGTATATGGTTAATCATTTGCATGCTCAACAATGTGGTTGGACAATCAGACTGGTAGCATCATAAAAGTCCACTTGCCACATTAATTATTTGTACATATACAGGGGATAAGGTACCGGTAAGGCAGATTGACCAATCAATAGACAAACAAATAGTTGGCCCAGAAATCAGGACACGCATATCCAAGGACAATCAAATCATGTCAATGAATGGGCCTGCACTGGAGTGGTCCACAGAGCCCATCAACATGGGTAGATACTCATGAAACAATGAAATATTTCAACCCACCATGACAATGCTAGGGGAACACCATCTCACTATCTGACGGCCACTATTCCCTGATCGACATGATCAAAACAATTGGTGGACCACAATAAAGTCGGTCTCAGATCACATCATGTGGTGATAGTGACGGAATTAAAAGGGAAAATATTATGTCACTCCAATCGTTTGAGCAATGTTGTAGTCCCTTCCCCCTGTCTCCCCCCTCCACAATAAACTAAAACAAAACATTGAAAAGGGAAACTAATTTCCAGCTAGACTGTAGGATTCACTATTGGCGCTTGAAAACAAAAATCCTACGGAACATAGAAATTCCGCGGAACAGATGGCCCCGGAGAACAGAACAACCACCTTGAAGACTAGTTTCGCGGAACAAACAAACAGAGAATCCCGCAGAACCATGTACTTTCGCGGAACACACAAGCCCTGAGGAACTAAGGGCTTCCGCAACACTATGTGCAATTTACTTCTGCGCAACCGTGGAACACCCAGTCTTGTTTCGTGCCACTCCTACCAAACTGACTATACGGTTGAAGAGAATCGATGTCTCTTAGTGGGATGCCACATGTAGCACCCACGATCGGCCATCATGGCATGCCTCTCGTGAGTGGAGGAGAACGTGGGTGTTATCCCATGAATAGCGACCAATCCGCTTGAGCCCGCGGAACCTGTGAGCAGTTCTGCGACACTCGCCTATAGAGGCATTCCTTCTATAAATAGTCCATCACATGACTGAAAATGGGTCTTCACCTTGACCATTCCATGCATACAAAGGAAATATTGGGTCGTATCCCAAGTTTATTTCATGTATTCCATATTTACGAAGGAAAGATTCCCAAGGCCATTCCTTGGGTGACAACAATTCGGCCGTGCAACAAGAGATCAGTTCCTCTCCCTCAAGCCACTTGAGCTATAAGCTTCCTTGCAGGAGCAACCACAACAAAGGAGTATTTGTCAATCAACTCAGCGTTCGTTTTTGATGTTCTGGTGTTTTGAAGCATCTGAGAAGAACTCATCGCCATCGATAAGAATTCTCATTTGCCTTGGATTCAGATCGTGAAAGGAACAAAGGGGTCACGCGCTTATCAGACTTTCATTGCTACAATTTCATAGAACTCTTTTATTTATAGCAATTACTTGTAAAGTTTTTCGTTGTAATTCGTCTATATCAATACAAGTTTTCCTTCACGCATTTTCATTGAAAAACATCCACATTAAACTAATTTTGTTACAACATTTGATTTCGGGATTTCAAATTAAACTAAATTTGTTTAACACTTGATTTTGGAGTCATGTGGGTTTTTTTGAAGGCATTCCTCACAAAGGGGGGATTTGAAATAATACTCTTAATAATTTTGTAGAGCACCAATGATGATTCATTACAAGGGGGAATTTGGATAATACTTGAATATACTTCTAGAAACCAATTTATTGTTGTTGACACTTGCATTGGTCCTAAGGAACTTGGATCTACCTTGCAAGGTAGTAATTTGTCGTTATAAGGGCTCCTCTCAAATGCATCATAAAAATGCATAACCGTCCTAATAATGTTCCTTCAGACACACAAGTTACTTTCTCCTTCCCAAGTGTAAAGTAATTGAATTTCCCACCGTATGCCAAGATAATTCTTCCCAATAGTGAAATCCCCCAAGAGACGCCAAGGGTTTTTAGTTCTAAATATGGTAACTGGACTCCAACATCACATTTTCCTTTAATCAACCCAATTTTAAAGGGAAAGTGGATTCTCCTACAGCCATATTGTTGGCAAGAGAACTTTCCAGGGGTAGTAGCATCAATCAACTGGGTAATATTTGGCATTTTGAAACTAAGATGAGAAATCAGCGTCTAATTTCTTCCCAATACTATTGGCAACCTATTATAGTTCCTACATTCCAAACAAACCCTCCAAATTCCTTTTTTTTTCTAACTCTTGGTCAATTCCTATACTTGGGGATCAAAGTATCGGAATCGGTATCGGACCATTCCTATGAGTATCGCGATCGGCGGTATCGGCAGTATCAGAGGTTTCAGATCGGAATATCGAATTTTTTGGTATCGAAAAGCAAATAATTATCAATAAGTTATTCACATTTTAGAAAATATATTTTATACATTTAGGCATAATTTTAATAATTTCAGTGTTGTTTCTTAGTAGTTTTAAAATAGAATGAAATAGTAGTTACCCTTACCGATTGATTTATATACGATAGTTAAGTTTTCTTCTTTTACATGCTTTTATAACCTTTCTATGCTTTTAAACTCTTGCTGATTGGTCTTTTTCGTTCAATTTTTTTTGCCGAATTGACCGAGAAAGAGACCCCCAATGTCGGTATCGGTCAGTATCGGGTAGCGGTCGGTATCGGATCAGGACATGCCAAACCGTATCGGTATCGGCCGTATCGGATCGGTATCGGCCGATACTACGAACTATAATGGGGAGGATTGAGGGAATTAGAGCTCCTAGTTCAGTAGGCACAAGACAAGGAATTGGAATTAAATATCACAATTCATGGTCACAAATAGTTATTTGACAGGAATTAATTGAGAAATTCAGGAACTAAGAAGATTTATTTCTCCTTTGAGAATGAGCTAATTCTTAAATTTCCTTAATTCCCACTCTCAAATCCCAAAAGTGTCCTAGGTCCACTTCGGTCACAAAACAACACTTATCCTATTTAAATGTTTAAAAAGAAACAGGTAAAAGTTACTTTGGAAAGACTTCTTAAATCTAAGTCTTTTGACAAAAATTAAATATCACAATTTATGGTCAACAAATAGACATTTGTCAGGAATTAATTGAGAAATTCAGGAACTAAGAAGATTTATTTCTCCTTTGAGAATGAGCTAATTCTTAAATTTCCTTAATTCCCCCTCTCAAATCCCAAAAGTGTCCTAGGTCCGCTTTAGTCACAAAACAACACTTATCCCATTTAAATGTTGTTTAAAAAGAAACAGGTAAAAGTTACTTTGGGAAGAGTTCCTAAATCTCAGTCGCTTCTCTTCGTCGAAGCTCATCTCCTTCATCCACAATGGACCATCCTTGCCATCACTGCTACCACCATCACCAAATAAAACTACCTCTAAGCATCATCCCTAACCCCAACAAACTAGTACTAGCCCATCAACTGTAACCCTATTAATCCAACAAGCTGACTCAGTCCTGTCAACCTTATCCTATCTTATCAATCATAACCTTAAATCTGCAAAGAAGTCAAGGACGAGGAATTGAGATAGAAGAAACATGGTGATTGTTAGAAGAAGATAACTGCAGGTGTAAACATTCTACCAATCTTGTAGCTACCTAATAATTAGCAAATTGGGCTAATGAAATATGGCATTGCCGTTTTAAGACCATCTAAGTTGTTCTCTTATAATTAGTCCGAAGCTAATTTACAAACCAAAATCGCAACTGAAACTAAGTCGAAATCAAGGTAAAGTTCTTTGCAATGTTTGCATGACAACCAAAAGCAAATAAATGCTAATGAATTTCCTTGTATTTATCCTTGGGCCAGTGTTTGGCAAGTGGATACTAGAGAAGTAGGTTTCCAAACTGTTTGTTTACCCTCGCAGTATAACAACATTTCACTATTGAACTAATCTACATAGCGGTGCATATTAAATAATTTTCATACTATGTATTGTTCCCTCTACTTTCCAACGACTGGATTAATATTTTCATAAATACACACGAAATTTCCAAACTATAGTCAAACCAACTATGGAGCATGGACATTACGAGAACCGGTGTTGCGTCTGTGTAGCATCCTGCCGGACACATACCAGACACAACAATATACACTCCAAAGTATACTATAACGTAGAAACCAAAGTCGTGTATGTATCGTGTTGTATTAGTACAACAGATTAATTCAGGATTTGGCATGCCAGCTATACTCTCACCACAATTGTATTTTGTCCAATATCAATCAAGTAATCAAGAAAGTACATTTTCTTAACAACCAATAATTGGAACAAACAGGACAAAGATGTAAATACGCAAAAAATAAGAGAGCAGAACTGTAATTCCATACCAGGCTCAGATTCCCTAGCGAGACTCCAGTTCACATTGTCCCGGAGACTGGGGACCGGCTTCCCTGAACCCCGAAGTGCGATCATGGTATCAAACGGTCAGGAAAAATCTAATCAAATAAGTTTTAGTAATCAATCAAATTTAAAAAGAACGAAAAAAAAACGAACCCTAAGTTTACTTCCCCAACACAAATGCAACGAACTCCGTACCGGGCGTCGGGACCGGACCCGGTCCGAGAAGAGGAACCACCGTCGGGTTCGGATAAGCCGGACCCGGCTCCGGAGTCGCTGCCAACTGCATGAGCGCCCGAGCCTGCAACATGCGAGCTGAGTCAGCAGCGTACCGGTACGAAAACCCGGTTCCGTGTCGGACTGTTACGTGCTGAAACTACCTTTTCGTCCGGTACGTCGTTGTAGACGATGACCCGGCCGCCGTAGAAAATCGTCATCTGGCTCTCCGGCGGATTCGTGCCGACGCTGAAGCAAAGAAAAGGAAAATGTGTGGGACCCACCTTTATATGAATGGTGTGGACATTACGACCTACTTTGGTTGGCAGGATCAGAGCTCGGGAAAAAAAAGTGATTTATTTTCTATTTTCGGATGTGAGCAGAAAATAATTTTTGAAGAAAAAATAAATCTTCTACTGTACTCTGTACATGTTTCAAAACGGTTCAAAAATTGTTAGCAGAATCAGAGTTTGGAAAGAAAAAAAATTAATTAATTTTTAAATTTCGGATGTGAGCAGAAAATAATTTTGAACAAAAAAAATATTCTAATATATAACGAGGCTTCAAACGGTTCAAAAGTGAATCATCTAAAAAAAATTATAAATTTTTTTTTTAATTTGTTGTATATATTCAACATAAAAAATCGAGTTCAATCAAACAAAAAAAAATATCTCACCTTAACCACATAAATTAGAAAAAATATTTGACTATAATTAGATAATATTTTATTATATGTGTAAAATACATGCATTTACTAGGAAGTAGAAATGTCTCCATCCGCATTCACTATTTTCATCGAGAAATAATTTTCGTTCACAATTTTACTGTACTTAAAATTGATGGAAATTATAATTTTCTAAAAAAAAAAATTGATTTCCTTTTTCTTTCTGGTGAGGTACTGCTGCGACAGGTGCGGGACAGGCCACCACCGGTCTAATTGACGGGCCACTTCAGTAGTGGGCCCTATCTAAAAGGATTCTTTCCATATCAGTCCCTTATGGCCCCCCAATCTTGAGATGGATGGGAAGGGGGTTTAGAATCAAATATTAAAATTTGTTAAGGGACTTATACGTAAAGTTAGCCACACACGCACAAAAAAAATTTACAGATGCGGCCAACCAGAGCCGGTCAGACTCAGACTGAAGAGGAGCACTATAAGAGGCGACCAGCGCAAGTTAGCAAGGGAACGAGAGCGAACCAGACTGCGACGGCGTCGGCGACGCCGGTGGCACGTGATCCGAACGTGACCCGGTTCGGGTTCGGGCTCGGATCCTTCCTCCGGTATGGCGAAGCAACCGGAACCTGACGACGACGAGAAGAGCAACGTTAGTGAGGAAAAGAAGGAATGTTCTACAAAGGAGGGCGGAGGATCCGAGTCGGGTCACCTGCGGTGTGGTCACCGCCGCCGGCGGAGTTGGAAGAGAGTCCTTCTTCATGAGGGTCCCGTCGCCGGACTCGCGGTGGGAGTCGAGGAGGGCCTTGAGGGAGATGACCTGCTGGATCGCCTGCGACTTGTTCCAGGAGGGCCGCCGCATGCCTGCACAACCGACACGTGGCGGTCAAAAGGAGGAGAGAGAAGGAAGAGGAGAGGGGGGGGAGGTGGACCGGACCTTTCTGTTTGAGGAAGCGGCGGCAGTCCTCGCGGGTGAGCTGGGCGACGTCTTCCTCGGTGAGCTCGGCGAGGGGCTTGTCGAGCGGCGACGGAGCCGGAGATTCGCCGGCGGCGGGGTTCATGACGTGGATCCCGGCGAGAGGTTAGATCTGTGCCACTCTCTCTCTCTCTCTCTTTTCTGACTGTTCTCTTTCTCTGTCCTTTTTTCTATTTCTATTTCTCTTTGTTTCTTTTATATGTTTAGAGCTGGTACTCTGTGCGTATAATGACCGACTTGACCTGCTATTGGCGGTCATTTTGCTCGGGGAAAAAGAAGGGTGTGGTTTGCACGGACACTGTACGGACGATTGTTTATTTAGATAAAACTAAAACAAAACTTTATTTATTTATCTTCTCTTAATTAAATTCAGTACGTAAAATATATTTTTTAAAATATTTTAAAAAAATATATATATATATATATATATATATATATATATATATATATATATATTAGAATTTCTATAGATTTATTTATGTTTTGATTAAAATTTGTTATGGATATATGTGAATAAAAAAAAGTTTTCGATTATGCGGAAGATAAGGAAAAAAGTTAGTTTTTAATTAATTGATTGAAGATTCACAAACCACTTAGACGAATTAATTTTGAGGTGTCAGCAACCTTATATTAGTACTAGTAATGTGTTCGGGCATTATATGTGCATTGCACGTGCAAAAAATATGTTAAAAAATATAAATTTTTATTAAAAATATTATTATTATAAATAAACTCAAGTAAACAAAGAAAAATGCCTTAACTTAATACCTTGATTTAGAATTATTTAGTTATAAATAAATCATATTAGATAGTTAAATACTTAGTTTATTTTTTTAAAATAATTAATAAAATATTTAGTTAGTTGTTTAGTTATTATTATTATATTTAAATGGATGATGATATACGAACGGCTTGGAAGGCTCAATTTTGAGCCGTTTCCATGATACCTTTTTGCATTATATAGCAAGAGATAGATAGAGATAGAGATATAGATATATTTTCTCTCTCTTTCTAATTAAATACTCCTAAACTATTCAATGATACTTTTTCGAGTTAATTAGTGTTTGGATCTTATATTTTCTACCAGCTTAGAGTTTAAGACGGTAATGTCCAATTGAAAATGAGTATTGGAAAAAATGAAATAAAAAATAAAATCTAGAGTTCAACCATTTTAATTGGACATGTTAAGACTTAAATTCTAAGTTAGTATAAAATTTATGACATAAATACTAATGAGTCCTTTTTTAACTTCCATAATAATTGAAAGAAAATAATACTCTTTCCGAACGATCGAGCTCACCCATCCAAAATGTGCCGTCTCCATAGCCTTGTTAGCAATTCGGCAAACGGAAAAAATTCGGGACGACAAAAGTACGAGTATATATCGGCACAATATAAGTAAAATACGATAAAAAATTCGGTAAAAAAATCGTCTAACGAAAATATTCGGATTAGATTTAATTCGTGTTTAGTACGTTTTATATGAACAAATTCGGTACTAAAAATTCGGCATATATATATATGGCCCACCCACCTCTACTCCTTCATAAACAAGGGTTCAGTGTGAGAATAAGATGAGGTTGGAAAACATTATATAAAGAAAAGAAAGTGAAAGTAGGATGAAAAATCGTAAGATTTTTCTTTGATTGTTGCAAGCAACATGTGCAAAGATTCTTAGGTTTCTTTTTTTTGGTTATAGCTGTGGAATTTTTTTCTTATTTTTTTTGATAATTGTGCCAGTCTTAATATTTAATAGCAGTAAGTGTCAAGAAAATGAAAATTGTTGAGTTTCTCAGTCAAGGTTTTTTGGCCGAATGTTTTAAAAATTCGTACGGTACGTGTTTAAAACTCCACAGGCTTAAAATTCGCGTACAAGTCCGAATTTTTCAAATGTACGCAAGTATTATACGTTTATGTAAAATACGGAAAAATTCGCGTATAATACGCGTTTTATTCGGGTGATTGCTAACAAGGCTCCATAGAACCAGAACCCCTTTGACTATATTATACCAGTAAATATCTTTTACTATTGAGGAGTTTCAATTAGTAGTTAATTTTTTCATCCCAATAAAGATAAATATTTTTTTAACCAAATTATGCATGATAACTTTTCATTTTGACCAAAATATAATATTGGCGCTATATTGTCATATTATTGTAGAAATTCCTTTAAAATTACTGAAAATTTTAACCAAAAATGAATATACACCATGTGTTTCTGTCTGGAAAAAAAAAATGTAGGGTATAGAAAAACACAAGATAATGAAAATTTGCTAGGTTAATTTTTTTCGCATATGATATGCTTAGTCAGTTTCTTCAGTATTGTATTGAAACTTCTAAAAATTGGTAATTTATTATTATGCAAACTTCTACAATTTAACAACGAAATGTACAAAAAATTAAATTAGAATGTAACATTATCCTGCTCAACGATTTTTAAAGTCGTGTCAAATCTCATTAACATGTTAATAGTTGTTAAAGTTTGCTTTCTCAAATAAAATCAAAATTATATGTTACATCTGAGGAAAATAAATTTATTTGTTAACGTTCATTCACTCTATGTAGTTAATTTTTAATATTATACCAGTAAATATCTTTCACTATCAAGGAGTTTCAATTAGTAGTTAATTTTTTCATCCCAATAAAGATTAATATATTTTTTACCAAATTATCCATGATAACTTTTTATTTTGACCAAAAATATCATATTGGCACTATATTGTCATATTATTGTAGAAATTTCTTTAAAATAACTGAAAATTTTAATCAAAATTTACAGTATACGGCCAATATACCGCATGTGTTCTGTCAAAAAAAAAATGTAAGTTATGGAAAAACACAAAATAATGAAAAATTAAATAGTTTTTTTCTGCATATGTTTAGTCAGTTTCGTCAGTATTGTCTAGAAGCTTCTAAAAATTGGTAATTTATTATTACCTTGAACCAGTTCAAACTTCTAAAATTTAACAATGAAAATGTACCGAAAATTTAATTATATATCAAATCTCATTAACTTGTTAATAGTTGTTGAAGTTTGCTTTCTCAAATAAAATCAGAATTATATGTTACATTTGAGGAAAAGAAATTTATTTGTTAATGTGCATTCACTATACGTAGACTCTATTTTACTCGTAGCTGAGCATGCAGTTGCAAGAAAAAAATGTACAACTTATGTAAGGAACAAGTTAGACTCCAAACTCATGACACAAAATTATATCCAAAAATACTATTTGGCTTCCAAAAAATTTGGATGATATCATCTCCCATTATGTGTAATATGACATGGCCGGTAACATGACAGCTGACATGACATACTTAAACATTAAAATTAAATTAACATGAACATTAATATTAAAATTAACATTAACATTAATATTACTTTAACATTAACATTAAAATTAGTATTAACATTAAAATTAATATTAAAATTAAATTAACATGTATATTAACATTAATATTAACGTTAATTAACATTAACATTAAAATTAATATTAACATTAAATTAAAATTAGCATTAGCATTAAAAATAATTTTTTTTGGGTAATTAATTTTTGGATTAAAACATGACATGTTAGCTGCCATGTCAGATGCCACATAATGGAAGATGGCATCATCCGAAAATTTTGGAAGCCAAATAGTATAATTGAATTATATCCATGTTGTCACATACTATCCTCTGCATAACACATCAACGAGAGAGATTCTAAACCTAATATCAAGAATTGGCTTTATTTACGTAGGTATCAAGCTCAAACAATATAAATCTCATGCACATATTTTCTCAAACATAATGCACAAGTTCTCATACAACTCTCTCTCTCTCTCTCTCCTCCGATGCATCACTAACTTCCACTACTTCAATACAAGCAGCTCCTATTGCTTCGTTCACCTCTCCCCCTCTTCTCTCGGCCAGATATGTCACCACTAAGAGCGGAACTAGAAATTTAAATTGGGGTGGACTGGAGTGAGTTAGGATGGACTAGATATAGACAAACATACAAAAAATAATACCAAAAAAAAATTTACATATGGAAAAAAGAAGGTATTTTTTTTGGTGGACTGAAGCCCATCCCAGGACCGCCTATGGTCACCACCATCTTCCATTATTCTGTTGTTAGCTTTGATGAGTCATTGTCGTATTACTGATCTCTACATCACCAAATCATCTTTACTTTCGTTGACATTGGTGAAAAAAAAAAACGTAAAATGGGAGGGAAAAAAACTAAGAAAAAAGAACTTCGGTGTAACCATAAGGCTACGTTTGGTTCACGGTATCGGAGTCTTGAAAAAGAAAAGTGATTCATTTTCTTTATTTGGATACCAAAAAAAAATAAGGAGGAAAAGAAATTAATTTCCAAGAGAAAAAAAAATGATTCCTCCCATTAACCGAAAAATTCATTATCCTCCTCTAAAGATTCACTTTTCCTCCTTTTTTTTTATTTTTCTAAATACCGAAAAAAAATTGAAATTCTAATTTCTCAAAAATAATATCAAAAAAATTTAAAAAAAAATCCTTTTCTTTCCGTGAACCAAAACATGAATTTCATGTTCTCTTTTCACATAAAAAGATCCAAACGTCCATACGGAACATAATTACCATTCGTGTCGAGGAAAAAACTTAGATACACAAGGCTGCATCAAAACATTAATACAGCCCATGAATGACAAATGGACCCCCCCTCTCTTAGTAAAACATATATATATATATATATATATATATATATATATATGGGAGCGGATCGGGAGCCCCGCCCGCGGAGCCCCGCCGAAGCCCCGCCCTCCCTTAGCCGTTGGATCGCGCGGGCGGGGGCGGGCCCCACGCGGTCCCCGCGCGATCCGATGGTGCAGGGGGGGGCGGGGCTTCGACGGGGCTCCGCGGGCGGGTATTCCGATCCGTTTCCTATATATATATATATATATATATATGAAAATGCTAAGTTTACTACTAAATTTTTACAACCTTCTTACAACTATTCTCTTCCACCCCTTACACATGGGTCCCATCGGGTCCCACCACCACTCTCACTCTCCCTGCTACATGGGCTCCATCCGGTCCCACCATTTTTTTCCCTCCTCCAATCGAAGTCCGACACGTGTCCGATTGTAGGGGGTTTGTAAAATTTGGTTGTAGATATACACACAAGTGGGATCCACTAGTCATACAAAGACTGTACAGCCTTCCCTATCAAAGTTTTACTCACGCGTCGATGGTCTCCACGTCAGCTAACCAAAGAACCCCTTTGTCCGACGAGTCTTGTCAATTGTAAGCCTAAGTGTTGTTTATTGTAAATATAGGGGGGACACAATATCTTTGTGTCAGCGGAGTAAAATATGGTATATCAACTTTATAGTACAAAAATATCAGACTGTACGAAATTTTGTCCGATAAATTAGTATTTGTTGGGCCTAGTAATCGACGAACAGCCTATTAGTGAAAAGCTTTTTTTTGTTTTTTTTCTTTCATATTAAATTCTAACATAAAAGTTGGCCCATTACAATCAGGACCAGGAAGTTGAAAAGCGCCACTAATTTGTTTTCTTTTATTTTTAAAAAATTTGAATTGACCCCATTGTTGTACTATAAGGGACTGTTTGGATAGATGTAACTCTTTGAAAGTGTGAAAGTGGCACTTACGTCATGATGAGTTACAGTTGAAAGTGTGAAAGTAGCACTTACCAAAATGTGTTTGGATGTAGTAATTTTTGTCTCCTGCAAGTGGAAGAAAAATGGATTTGGTGTTTGGATGGTTGTTGAAAGTGAAGAAAAAAATGAGTTCGGTTGTTTGGATTGTTGAAAGTGAAAGTTTGTTGGAGATGTGGTAAACCTAGGTATGGTTACCCCCACCTTTTTTTGGTGTAAAGATTAAAAATTAGTATTGTTATCATAAATAAATAAAATATAATATATATATATATATATATATATATATATATATATATATATATATATATAATCAAAATTAGACAAATAAAATTAAGTATGATAATTAAATTAAAAGAAATTAGTTTATTTATTGAATTAAAAAGTCAAAGAACTTTTTAAACCCAATATTAAATTAATTATCTTTTTTGTCTAATTAAATTAATTATCAAACTAAAGCTATTAAATTAATATTGTTATCATAAATTAAAATTAGTATTGTTATCTTTTTAATTATCTTTTTAAAATTATCTTTTTAAATTAATTATTTAATTATCTTTTGAAACCCAATATTAAATTAATTATCAAAGCCAAGTTTAATTATCTTTTTAAAAATTAGTATTGTTATCATAATTTTTTTTTATCACAGTATTGTTATCATAAATTAATTATCTTTTTATCTGAATAAAATATTTAGTTATTTTCTAAAGAGAGACATTTCTCTCTCTCTCCAGAGTCTTCATCATTCCTGAGAGGTTTTCTACAGAGAATCCCTCTTTCTCCTCGGCTCCTTCCTCCCAGCAGCAAGTAGAGCAGCACTCCTCTCCTCCTCGGCTCCTTCCTCCTCGACGTCGCCCTCCAGAACCTGATCTCCTCCTCGGCTCCTTCCTCCTCGGCGTCGCCCTCCTAGATCTCCTCCACGCCGGGTGGAAGAGACGACGAGGTCGAGGAAGCCCTCGAGGATGACGATCTCGTCGTCGTCGGTCTAGAAACGGTCGTCGGTCCGGAGGTGCTGGAAGAGTCCGCCGGGGTTGCGACGGAGGGGGGAGGAGGTGGGGGACGAAAGCATGCACTCAACCACTTTTCCTCTTCTCCGAGCAGTTCCAAGAAGTTCCCTCAGAAAAAATGGGGATGTCAAAAGTAAAAAAAACATGGGAGACAAGAACTGCATCCTGTCTAATCAAAGCCAAGTTACATTTTTTTCATCACCGAACCAAACAGCTGAACTCTTGTGAGTTCAGCTCAAAAGTGAAAAAATCCACCAGTTTCATCACACTTCAATGTATCCAAACAGCCCCTAATTCAAGGTGCATCTCCACTTGAAAGAGATATTTTTAGTTGCAACTCACTTGTTTTACCATAATATATAAAATCTTCTACTTTTAACAGAATCCGCCAATGACTAACCATCATCTCCTTTGACCCTCCCACGTGGACATTTTTATGACAAAATACCCTCACATCGACACTTTGAGACCAAAACTTTTTGTTCTCATGTAGTTGTACGTTCAGATGTTCACAGATAAATGTCAAGTGGGAACAACCCATTGAGGATATTTGGGTTTCAAAAGTGTTTACGTGGGGGGAGGGTCAAAGGAGTTGACAGTTAGTCATTGACGGTTTTCATTAAAAGTAGAAGTTTCATGCATTATGGTAAAATAAGTGGGGTGTAATTCAAAATTTTCTTCCAAGTAGAATGCAATTGAATTATGGTAAGACAAGTGGAATATAAATAAATAAATTTTTTTTTTCCTTCAGGCTCTGTGCTTAGAAGTTGACTCTTTAAGCTCATCTAGCCCATGTTGGGCCAATATTCCAGGCCCAAGGCTCTCTAGGAAACAATATCTAGTCCATGCTCCCAATCAAAATTGGTAGCAAAATTTTCTGCAGTCTTTGGTTGGAAAAATATTTAAAAAAATGGGCCAAAGCCCAAACTAAAGGATGTGATTGCAGGCTGGCGAGCAACTACTTGAGGGCCGGTCACAATTTTGATAGTTGCAATCTGAAAATTGTTCGTTAAGTCTCAATTATCTATATCTCATCCTTGCAATGAATAAGCTTTGTAAACTATCTTGTTTGTTAACTTCGTCCCCTAAATCGAATATAAAATACAACTCAGGTAGGATTTTATACCGAAAGTCTATTTTGACCATTCGAGGGACTGGCCCACGTCCGTGTTGCGGTCAGCCATTGGCCTTCCTGTTAATGCGGATCCATCCCGACCGGAGGGCCAATACCGACGTGCTGCATGGCCGTGGACCAGTCATGCGGCGTTCCAAATAGCAGTTTGGATCTTATAACTTTTTTCAGTAACCAGTCATTCAAGTTCCGGATTAATGATGCAAGTTTTTATTAGTTTAGTGGTTGATTCTCTTTTTTAATTGCAATCGTGCTATATGAATATCCCACGTCACATTTAAATCAACTCCACCAAATATTCAGTTGCAATATTATTTTATTACTTTTTTTACAGATTAAATGCTCTCGCAGTCATGACCCTATTCTTATATGTTCCTGTTTCTTTCCCTCCAAAACATATATAAACGGATTTATTAAAAACTAAAATTCGGTCTGCAGAAATTTAGACGAGCGGTTACTCTCTCAGTCTCTCTCTCTCTCCCCACATAAATAGCGAGTCCGACTCGAATTATAGCACTCTTTATTTTTTTTTCTTCTTTCTCCTCCGTTTCTGATGGCGACACTCGAGGCGATCTTTCCGGCGGGAGCGGCATCGAGATCGCTCCGGCAAGAGACTCCGGCACACCGGCGCCGGGCGGCGGTGGCGCTGCGGTTCCGGCGAGGTTCGGGCTCGGGGTCTGTGCGGCCGATCGAGGCTAGGGTTAGGGCTAGGGTTGGGGCGACGGGGAAGAGGGAGTTCGTGGAGGCGGATCCGGACGTAGATTGCGACTGCGAAGTTCCAGGTACCGATGATTCTTGACTCGATTCGATTTTAATCAAATTGGTGATTTTTTTTGTTAGGGCTTGTGAAATGTACTTGCTTTTGAGAATTTGTTGGTAGAAATTTATATACGTTTTTTTGGGGGGGAGTATTCTAGATTATGTAGAAAAAGATTCGACTTTTATATGAAAATATGCAAATTCTCCAATTTGTACTATGAATTATTCTACGTGAATAAGGTCTGGAGAAATAATTTTGAGGATTTATGAGGAGCCAGGAGGCACCGTCACTCTGAAATTGGTTGCCATGTCTGTGTCGTGTCGGGCAATGATGATCCAACATACAGTAGGACACGCCAAAATGAATGCGGTGTCCTCACTGTGTCGTCTGGGATTGGAATATTGGCGTGCATAATTTGTAGCTTCCATGTTTCATCAGTTTCGTAGTTTAGTGTGTTCTGTGCTTTTTTCTGTGACTCAATTTTTTAAGGTTGTACATACTCGAGGACTTCTATTTCTGTCTTATAGGATATTTAGTATCTTACCTCACATTTAATTCACTACATTTGAGTCATCGAGTGCATCAGTTTGAATTATTTCAGTAGAAAAGGGGTCTCTTTTTTAGTTTTATTGATCATCTCAATTCTCAAACAACAAATGCTTAGGTTAATGAAATATGGCGACTTTGGAAGCTGGAGACTCAAAAAATTGGTGTCTCCGTGTAGAGTCATGTCAGACACATATTGGACACAACACAAATACTCCAAAATACAATAGGACACACCAAAATGCGTGCGGTGTCTGTTTCTCCTGTCGTATTCATGTCCGTGCAGTATAGGTGGTGACTGACCTTGCAACTATATACTAAATGATTGGCTAGTATTGGTTTGGCTTTGAGAAATATACAACTGTGCAAAACAGATTAGATTAGAACGAATGTTAGTGCTTGCGCAGTCAGATCTCCATTATAGTAGGTACCACTTCTATAGCTGGCATCTGCTTCTTTATAAATTATGCTCTTTTATTAACCAAATTATGTTGCATTAATAGTGTGTTATCTGACAAGATTATTTCTGAACAAACTGACAGTTCTGATGTGTAATCCATTAGCTTTAAACTATCATTATGGTTTGTCTCACTGGAAGTTTCTTTCTATACTTAGTTGAAACATTATAAAGTTTATAATAAGACATTGACAGTTAAATATAATACCGATTCATTGTTACTATCCAATATGTCCTAACAGCTGCCTGTGATTTATGTGTAGTAAAAGATCACCCTGTGATGTCAACTGTTGGAAAGTCAACAAACATTGTGTGGCATAACTGCCCAGTTGGTAAAGTTGAAAGGCAAAACTTACTAAAACAAAAAGGGTGCGTTATTTGGATTACTGGCCTCAGCGGATCAGGTTTGTCCATGGATTCTTCATCCATCTCTTGCTTTAAATTAGTATTGGTTTAGTTTACAATACATCGTTTACATATATCTTTCTTCCTGTATGAAAATTTGATTGTAAAGTCTATGGTCCAAAATCGAAAACATATCATGGCAGAGTTCCTAAACTTGCAGATGGTAGAGGGTTTCTTGTAATTTACCCTTGTTAATAAACATATTTACCTGTACCCTCTCCCGATTACCTATGTTGCATGGACACGGCATATGGTGTCCGTATCCATATCCGTGTCCAGTATTCATGCAACATAATGACTACTATGGTACGTACCTGAAAATGTTTATATCCAATATTGGTATTGTGTCTGTTCCGAACTCGTGCAGCTAGTTCCCTTCTGGCGTCTGCCTAATACATTCCTAATATTATTTCGTAAAAATGATGCAATCTTATTTTCTATATGAACGAAAATACTATAATATATCTTTTATGATGATGATTTTATCTACTTATCGTTAGTCGTGTTGAACCCTAGTTTTAGAAATTGTCATATAGCTTTGTCATACTATCCTAGTTGTCTCTAATCTGAATGATATAACATAGTTCTTGTTTGTGTTCATGAATAAAAGTGTCCTTAACCACATCTTGGATGTGGCTGATCTTGCAAGTTCTGAACACTGTAGAAGTATTTTTGAGCATCATCATCTAAGTCGTTTTCCATCAAAATGAGTTAACTGTGGATTGCTACTCAAAGTAGAGAACGCTACACTAAACACTGAACAAGGTTTCAAGTGCAAGTGCTGTCAAACCTTACTCAACCCTTTTACATGCCAAATTTATGGCAAAGGAATCTATGAGAAAAAGAGGACCTTGTGGACCTTGTCATGAAACATTCAGTTGGGTTGGAAGGTAAACCTACCTATTGATTAGCCAAGGAAGCAATCCTCTTAATTTGTAGTAGGAAATGGTCTGAGAGATAACATGAGAATGTTTGGTAAAGAATCACATCAGCCTTGCTGGGGTGTACACCGTGTAATATAAGATAAAAGAGCCAATTTGGGAAAACATGGCCAGATGTAATAATTTTTTTGCTCAAAATTGTATCTGCCAGCACTAGTTATGCTTAGTGTGCTAGGTGTGATTATACTAAAGACACAGTTGTGGTTATATGACACTATCAACTAGCCTATTTAATGATGTGTCATAGTGAAATCTCTTTCGTAATGCTTTTTTTAGCATGTTTGGTGACATAGCTTGTGCTGGACAGTGTATCAACTTTGCGAAGTCATTTGTGTTAGCATTGCACCCATGATTGGCCAACTAGAGGAAAGTGGTGCATTGGGAATGTTTTGTGAAGGATAACAAGAATAAATAAACCATTTATACTGAAAATTGTCTTTGGGATGTGTGAATGCAGTTTAAACTGGTCTATGGAAGAAAAGGGATAGTGACCTAAAATATATGTCAAAATTCCCTTTTAATTTGTTGAAGATGATAGTAAAAGACTTTGCCCCTTTGTTGATTCTTTGGAATCTAAGCTTGCATATTCTTTGAAGATCTGTCACATATGTCGAGTTATTCTTTTGAACATCATCTCATATATTTCAGGGAAAAGCACTTTGGCATGTGCACTTAGTCGTGAGTTGCATAGCATGGGATATCTGACTTTTGTCCTTGATGGTGACAATATTAGGCATGGTTTAAACCGAGATCTCAGTTTCCAAGCAGAAGATCGTGCAGAAAATATACGGAGAATTGGTAAGCACTGTTGCTATTGTTCTTGCTCCATTGTAGGAAAACTATGTAGAGCTTGCCATTTGCACTGATTAGAGTAGTGAAAATTATTTTGTTCCCTTCTTAGAAATGAGAAACTAGTTGCAGTTATATTGTTTGTTTGGTAACAGTTGCAGGATATGCTTGCTAGTTACATATTTTCATCAGTTGTAGTATGATTTATGAATTATGAACTTGCTGTTTTACACATTGAGTTTGCAGCTTATCACTTTTCAATACAGCCAATGTGCAACTTATACCATCAATTTGTAGGTGAAGTAGCAAAACTCTTTGCCGACGCTGGTATTATTTGTATTGCCAGTTTGATATCCCCATATAGAAGAGACCGGGATGCCTGCCGTGCTCTGCTACCAGATTCTACTTTCATTGAGGTAATTCTTTTATTTATTTTGTGTGTTTTTAGCTACTACACTATGTACCAAAAATTTTGATCACACATTTATGTAGGTTTTCATGGATGTACCATTGCAAATATGTGAATCAAGAGATTCAAAAGGATTGTACAAGCTTGCACGTGCAGGAAAGATCAAAGGTATGCTCCAGTATTGATCTGAACTCTGATGGATATCCTTCGTTATTGTGTTAAACTAGCCTGTCCTATAAGGATGTAATAGACGGTGCTTTAAGTGTAAATTGTTTTTGCATGTGTGGGTTCTTGACTAGAGTTTTGTTTGATATCCTGCAGGTTTTACTGGGATAGATGATCCATATGAGCCACCATTGAACTGTGAGGTGAGTCGATTAGGTATTTGCTGCTAAAAATTGAGATGACATACGTGTTGTTCTCTTTCCCGATGACACCAAAGTTTATAAAACATGTAAAACTTGTTTGCACATGCACTGTTTATATGCGTTTATATGTCTTCACCTTTTTGGTGTTATAGTGGTTGAGTTCTAGTTGTCTTCGCATCGTTATCATGTTAATCTTCAAGGAGACTACATTACTGAACACTTCGGTTGGTTTTTTATTTTCCATCTGAGAGTCTGAGACCCAGTAGTCACGTTTAGGGTGCACAATTTTATTTGATTTAAAGCGGCTTATCTTCCACCTTGTTTCATTAAAAAGATAATAACTAAATATCAGAAGGCCTCCCCAAAGGGTTACGTCACAAGATTCATAACCCAAACCAGAAAATATGCAAAACAGAGCAAGACTATTTCACATGGTAGGCTTCTTAGTGCTAGCTCATATCCAGTCAGGACTCAGGTGTTGACTGCTGAATCTCCACTGGACAAGTAGCCTTATGCTCAATGATCCTCGTATCCCTTGCACCATTGGTCACACCCTACTCTCTGAGAGGTCATTGCTCCCAATCTCACTTTAAGACAGGTTGCAAATATATGTCAATGTTACTAATGGAGACTGATTACCAATCTGCTGGTTACCGCAAGTCTCCTGCAGCTAGAAGCAGTCAATTTCGGTATTTCAATTCTACGGAATACTGGCAACCCACAACTCACATTCACTACTCCACAACCGGACCAACCCACTTGTTAAGTTCCCTCACTCGTTGCCCTTGTCAAACACTATTGCACCGTGGCTTTATGGACCTACAGTCTGGCCCCACTATATTGTACAATGACGGTTTTCTTTCACCTTAGTGTTGTTTAGCGCAAACAAGGAAATAGATGTGCCCCTCTGGAATGGGCTGGTGGTTGAGCTACTAAGAGGTATGATAGTCATCACTCATCAGAAGCAGAACTGTGTATCTTATTTATATTAATTGTGTAAATCGGTTACTACAAACTGGGGACATGGGATATGTACCTTAATATATTAGGTTGTTGGTGAATTAATGACAATTATGGTCATCAGAAGTGGAGATCTCTGTACTTATCTTGGAAGCAGTTGTGAAATATTTACAGAATTAGCAAAATGTATTAGCTGGTTAGCATCTGGTCGACAGCAGTTCATAAAACTGTCAACTATTCTATGGAGCTTTCTGATGCTCCGTAGTAGGACCCTTAGAAAGGCTTGGATGATGATGATGATGATGATGATGGTGGCGACTAAAACATAATAGGCGCCTGAAGAAAAGGTGATACCTGTTGGCAGAGAAAAACAAGCATTGCTGACATTCATTATAGAAAACGATAGGTAGGATTTAAGTGATCCCAGACAATGAGATAGCCCAGCTCTTATTTTTAATTTTTTAGGACGATCTTTTATTGTGATCGGTAAATGCACTACCATTGGCTTTGCTTATCCATCTCTAGAACAGAGGAAACTTTACCTGTATAAGCACAAGTGAGACCCCGTAGTTTAGATGGACATGATGGTTTTGCATCTATGAACTGAATCTGAACTCTGTGTACTCTTGCAGATAGTGATACAGCCAAAGGAAGGTGAATGTGCTTCACCTACGGCCATGGCTGAGCAAGTAATATTGTACCTTGACCTGAATGGATTTTTGAAGGCATAACGATAACACAGTACTCTCTCTGTGTCCACACCTTGTGGACTCACGTATTATTAGCCCTGCTGAATATTGGGGAGCGTTGTGGACTGGAATAAGCTATGAAACCAGATTGCTTAGAGTGTATCTTTTTTTTTTCTTTGCAAATGCTTCACCCTTGATTGTATACGATTGGGTCAGGGAACATACCATAGATTCATAGGGCGGCAGCTGCTGCTGCTGTGTATTGCTGTAGGCAGTTTAACAGATTTAGGAAATAGAGCATGAAACTGGGCAAATTCTGTAATTGTACTCTATTATGTTGTTCATCTTAACGGTTTCTGAGCGAAAATAAAGATATGAAATGTTTGATTACATTATTTTCATTGTATTTGTTAAGTGTTATATTAGAGTTATTAGTTAATGGCCTTTAGTCCCACATTGCTTAGAATAATATGAGAGGAGGCTAGCCTTTCCTATATATATGTAGTCTCTCATCAATAATAATTATCTCATTATTTCTATTTTATATGGTATCAGAGCTAAAACTTTAGCCGTCACCCCCCATTCTCCCTCTCTCCATAAAACCCTAATCTCCACAAAAATACACCCCGCTCCCCTTCCCTCCGCTGCTGCTGCCCTCCCCAGTATTCTATAAGTATACATGTCGGTTTCGTGTCGTGATAAAATTAGTTTCAGGTCCTGTAACTTTTCATATACTGGTGCAATTCCGTCTGATGTTTCCACTTTGGCAGGGATCCCTCATCCTGGAGGAATTCCCTCTCATGAAAGTTGAGTAAAAGTAAATCTTCTGTGTCCATGAAACTACGAACTTTCTCTGGTTTCCTTTATAAGTTGACATTTCGTCTTGGCGTGCTCGAGGTGGAGATGTGTCATCATGAGACCTCCGTGTCAGATCTCCGTGTCGTGGCACAGTAGCCTCCAGCCAAGGATTTTTAAAAAAAAAATGCTAATTAGTAGCATGGTGGGGCGTCGAGTTTCTGATGATGCTGATGGTGACCCAAGGTCCTCCAACTCTGTGTGTGAGCGTGCAACCAAGTTTTCTTGCATTGTCTGAACTCTATCATGAGTTAATGCTAGTAGTCTTCAGGCAGCTTGTAATTTTTTTATGTGTCCTTTTCTCCGGCTTGGCAAATGTCAAGGGGGAATTTGAACCTGCGTCTTCCGCGTCGGGGCTCCCGTTGCTACCATTAGGCCACAATCCACGGACAGACAGCTTGTAGTTTTGATAATAGGAATCCGTTGTAGTTTTTGCTACGGCATATAGAGTTGCAACCAATTTGCAACAAATGGGATATTCAAGTCTATGAAGACTTAACCTCAAAACTGTTATATCACATCAAGATAAACTTGCTAACAGAAATGAGAGCAATTAAAATTACTAGGCACTAAGAACTAAGATCTCCTGAAAGAAAGAACAGTAAAACGGCTGTAAAATTCTCTAATCAGATTAGTAAAACTGCTTGCTGGTGGTGGTCAGAATTATCCTTGCTCAAAGTAAAATTTGACCGTATCTGTCGATTCGCTCCCATAAACCAGCAAGTTCTGAAGAATTTTTGAAACCAACAAATTTTGAAGAACTTCTAGAGCGCTCTCATTATCACCTTGGTTCGCGGATCTATCACAAATGCACTGATGGACTACTTGGACTGCTAGAGACGACTCTCTCTTTCTTTGTAGAATTCTCCTCGTCTCTTCTTCCATGTTCTGTTTCTCCAATGCACAAGAGCAACAGCTAGGGATAGGAACGGGACGGGTAGGGGGCGGGGATCATATCCTCCATTCCCGTCTCCGAGTAGTATTTGAATCTTCATCCCTGTTTTTGTTTTCCGTCGGGTTCAATTTTTTACCTCCATCCTCGTCTCCGTGAAACAATGCATCCCCCTCCGTTTCGAATTTTCTCGTCTCCATCTCATTCGGTTAACAATTTTTTTATGTACATTATAAGATTAAAAAAATTATTTTCATTCCAAAAAAAATTACAAGACATGTTAATAATACATGGTTTCATAAAATAAATATATATACTACTAGATAGATGAAGAGCGCATACCATTTTCAATGGGTTGCACATATGGATATGGGTATAAGTAATCGAGGTCGAAGATTTACGTGGATGGGGAGTACTATACCCATATCCGTCCCCGAACCCGATCGGAAAAAAATTTTAATCCTCGTTCCCGTCCCCATCTCCATCCCCGTTTTTAAATCCACAATCCCGCCCCCGTCGGTTAAAAAATCGGATCCTCGTCGGATTCGGAGGGACGTTGACATCCCTAGCAAGCCCATATATTACAACAAAACTGAATCTTCAATCCACTAACAACGTGGGCTAACATTTATGAGTAATTCACGGAGTGTGCAGTTCAAACTGAACACTCTGTAACAACCAGGCTCTCAAAACATTGACGCTAACATAGCGCAACTATGCATCGGCCTGTGCAGCCTGCTGTTGTGTGTCCTGCGCAACTCCATGTAAATTCTTCCGTTGAGTCTAGGGGTGAGCATTATTCGATTTTGAAACGAAAACCGAATCGAATCGAATCGAACCGAATAAGAGATTTGGTTCGATTTTAAAAAAAATCGGTTAGGCTTCGCTTTCGGTTTTGGGTTTCAATTTCGGTCCAAAACCGAATAAAAAAATTTAATTTATATATATATATATATATATATATATATATATATATATATATATATATATATATATATATTATATTATATATATTAACAAAAAAAAAACACAAATAAACCCAAAAATCGAATAAACCGAAAATCGAACCGATTTAATTCGGTTCGGTTCGGTTCGGTTCGATTATTGACCAATTCGATTCGGTTTCGATTTTGCTTATTCGGTTTCGGTCCAATTCGATTTTCGGTTATTCGGTTCGGTTGGAACCGAATAAACCGAATACTCACCCTTAGTTGAGTCCGCATGGTCTAGCTTTGAAGGAAAAAATTATGACAAAAAATAAATTATGACAAAAAATAAATGTTGGACGTCAAATTTGAACCTACCCGACTAAAAAAAACCCAACCGTACTAATTCCTTGAGCTAAAATACCACGTGACTATTAAGTCAATAAATGAATCTGGAAGTGGGACCAGGTCATCTACCAGCTAACCACAACAAATTATGCATCTTTTGTTGCAGTAAATATAACCACTTACAACAAAACAAAATACTGTAACTTATGTAAATAATGCAAAACCAACTACAACTCGGTATGTCCATGGTATGCATGAACGATAAGATGTACATCTCTAAAATTATAAAGAGGTTTCAAATCGGCTCAAAAATGAGCCGTCTAAGACTTATGTATATAATTGCATAATAAAAAAAAAATTTCTAATTAATTACTACACTTTAACAAACATGTATGAAATTTTAAAATTATGTTATTATCTAACTACTTGGTATTATCCAACTAAATATATATATATATCCAAAGTCCTAAAAGCATATCTATAGCAAATTATAATTAAAATATACTAAAATTGTATTTAAACTATTTTTATATAATTTAAATTTCTACCAAACTTTATCAATGAAAAGAGATACTAAAGCCTACTAATTAATAAAAATCATAAGCTAATTACATATTATAAATTCTAATAAATCTATTTAAATCATAACATAATTAATAAATCAAAATGGATAAAAAAAAAACTAATTTTTCACCCATAAAGAATAAATATTTTATTGGTAAGAGAATCAGTAGTAGTTGAGACTCTCAAATACAATTTGGAGCCCAAATTTTTTTATAACAAAAAGTAAATGTATAATGGGTTGGATTTGTATGAGAATAGTAAGAAATGATACAGTGAGCTCCGGTCTCAAAGATTGTATGGTCAAAAATTGATGTGAAAAAATAATAATGTAAAGTCTAGAATCTAGAAAATTTAGTTCCAAATTGAGACTTACTATTCTACAAAATGAGTTCCTACAATCTAGAATATAGAAATTGGAAGGCCCAACCCTTATCACCTATGGGTAGGATTGGACCGAAATTGTAAAAATTGAAACTAGGGATGAAACTTACTATTCTATAAAATGAGCTCTTACATTCTAAATCTAGAATCTAAAAAATGGGATGACCTTACTAATGATGCTCTAACCATCATATTCCCTATAAAAAAAAAATTGACATAAATTGCTTGAATAAAATAAAGAGAACACACCTCACATGCAGATGACTAATTTATATATTGGTTGCACTTTGCTACCTTGATAATTTTACACCAAAGTCCCTTGACAATTGACAAGGACATGCAAGAAACGTACATCAATCAACATGATACGGTGATTACGTTGCTTCGTGAATGTCCGTCCGTCCGTCCGTCAACAAACGCACGTCGGTCGGTCGGTCGGTCGGTCAGCTCCTCCTGACGACGAGAACACAGAACAAGAGCGAGAAGACGAGCGAGCGGGCGGCGGAGCTCGCCGTGTCGTACACCATCGAGAACCTCCTCTCCTGCAGCGCCCAGATGGTCGACGCGCACACCCCGACGCTCTCGACCGCGCTCAGCAGCAGACCCATAATTAATATTTATACGTAACACTACCAATCAAGAATGTTTCAAGAAGAAGAAGAAGAAGAGAGCAAATGAGCGTTCCAATCTTTCTTTCCTAACTCTATTATGGAGCTGCTGACTGACGTTACTGATCAATTACATTATTGCAGGGAAGTTCCCGCAACTACCTTGTTTTCTTTCTAGGTCCCACGTTCCATTATTTTTAATTTTATATCATTAATATTGTTTGTCGTACCGCGAGCCAGATCCGAACGGCAGACCGCGACTGACGTGACCTTTCTCCGATTCCCCAAACCTTCCTCCTCTCCCTCTTATTTGCGTGGGGCCCACCGCCGATCGATAGGGGGGTCCGATGCGTGGCCTTGATTTGGCGCGTTCGGTTCCTTCCGTAGTCTGTATAGTACTGTTCTTTTCTTTTTCTTTTTTAATTACACACATCCGCCTACACTCTAAATGGTTTGAGATTTGAAGTCGGATTCTTGCGCTATCCCACTGGAATAATACTGTGTTGATAGTTAGGGGTGAGCATATAACGGTTGAAAACTGAAAACCGAATCGAACCGAACCGAAATATGGCAAACGGTTCGGTTTTTCGGTTATCGGTTTGAAATTTTGAAATTTTGAAATAACGGTTCGGTTTTCGGTGCTTGATTCGAGTAATCAAACCGAACCGAAAACCAATTTAATTACATTTAGTATTTTATCAAACTACCATCAATCTATATATACTAATATTTTTTATTTCCTAACTGACTCTCTTCTTCTATTCTCTGTCGGTGCTTCTTTTAGCACTCTTTCTATACCTTCAATCTATATATACTAATATATTTTTATCTATGTAATATAATAATTTATAAATACAATAATGCCATATTTTTAGAAAAATTTGTTATTTAAATAGGCTCATTTTGCTAAAATTTTGAAGGTCCAACACATTCGTCCACGAAATCCAACCGAACCGAACCGAATTAATTCGGTTGGATTTTGTTCAGTTTTTATGAAACGGTTCGATTTCTGTTTTCATATATTCGGATCGGATCGGATCGGATCGGATCGGATCGGATCGTTGCTCACCCCTAGTTGATACATTCCAATGTTGTCAATTCACACAAAGCACCAATAAAGCTTACCTTATCCACAAAATATAGTTAAAACGGACAATAGCCTCACAACACAAGAATATTCTCCGTAGATACAAACGAACAACATCACTAATGTTGATGTGATAATCTTAAAAACTTGATTGCACATTTAAAAAAAATTATTCTCCAATGTAAAAGTATTATTTAACTTACTTCTTCCTTTGCCGTAATTTCAGAAAATAATGTAAAACAAATGTCTATTATTAGATATTGAACTTCAAAGTCATGTCAAGGTGTCTAATGGGCCGGTTCAAATCGGCATGAGACCAATTTTGATAGCGTATAACCAAATTTGGGGCGGGCCGGGCTGGTCCGACTGGAAAATTCGATTTCTGACTGGGCCGAATTTTTTATATACCGCAAACTTAGCATGGCCCACTATCTAAAAATATTGGATCGGGTTTAACTGGGTTGGATCCAAATCGAGTCAAGGTTGGCTCGATTATTTAAAAATATAAGAAAAAAAATGCTTTTTTTTTTTTTTTGAAGCATTGGATAATTGTGGCGGACTCGCCTCCACCGGGACTCAAACTCCCAACCACTTGAGCCGTATATATATATATATAGACACACACACACACACGCACAAGGGACTTTGATATTCGGATAGCTTTTCAAAAAGATAAGTAGAGTAGCATGCATGATAAGCAATCCCATACCTACCCTTAATTAGGCTCTACCAAACTTAGTTAGAGCATCATTAGTAAGGCCCATCCCATTTTCTAGATTCTAGATTTAGAATGTAGGAGCTCATTTTTTAGAATAATAAGTCTCATCCCTAGTCCCAATTTCTACAATTTCGGTCCCAACCCATCCATGGGTGCTAAGGGTTGGGCCTCCCAATTTCTAGATTCTAGATTGTATAAACTCGTTTTGTAGAATAATAAGTTCCAATTTGGAGCCCAACTTTCTAGATTCTAAACTTTATATTATTTTTTTTCTACATTAATTTTTGACCACACAATTTTTGGGACCGGAGCTCACTTTATTATTTTCTACTATTCTCATACAAATCCAACCCATTCTACATTTACCTTTTTTTTGAAATTTTGGACTCCAAATTGCATTGGAGAGTCCCAACTACTAAATGATGCTCTTATACATGGTTCGGTATTACAACTCTTTTTACAAAGCGTAAGCAAGATTAGTTTTCTATGGTCCCCTCTAGTACCTCTACTTTTTAGGTCTAAATAACGGGTATATATGGGAGGTGGAAAAAATAGAGAGACTGATTTGTGATTAAATATTACGAACTTGTATAGATAATAGATTTGTAAATCATTATTCTAAACAATCAAAATTGACTAGTTATCATCCTAAAATATTATTATTAGCATCAAATATCCTGAACATTTCAAAATTAACAAGTTGTTACTCGTGTGCGATTATATTTTTTTAGGCTAAATTACAACTTGATACCCTCAACTATTACAGTTTTACAACTTGATATCCTGAATTTTTATAGGTATCAACTTGGTACCCTAAAATTCAAAAAAGACGAAAATACCCTTCCCAACCTCCCCTCCCCTCCGACAGCCCCCCTTTCAAAGGCGCCGGTAGCCGGAGAGGGGGCTGCACAACCGCGGCGAGCAACAGGAACAGTGACAACGCGCGGGGGACGGTTGTGCGCGAGGGTGGCGGGAGTCGGTGCACGACGGAGGCACGAGTGCACGGGGGGGGGGGGGGGGGGGGGGGGGTGGGGTGCATACGGCGGAGAGGGAGGGGGCTGAGCCGCCGGGAGGAGGAGGGGCTGCGTGCGGCTGGGGTGGGGGAGGGGGGCTGCGAGCGGCATAGAAGGAGGGGGGGCTGCGCGGCCACAGGTGGTGCAGTCGATGGAGTGGAGGGGGAGAAAGGGGGGCAGGGGCAATTTTGTCTTCTTGAAATTTTAGGGTATTAAGTTGATAAATATCAAAATTCAGGGTATCAAGTTGAAAAACTTGAATAATTGAGAAATCTATGAAATTTTAGTATTCTATTTGTGTGGTATAAAATAGCAAGTTGTAAATCTATGAAAGAAGAAGGTATTTTATTGTAAATATTGGTACATTACTAAGTTGTCTATTTTGATAGTTTAAGAAAAAATGTACATGCCAATCACCTCTAACTCTAGTGACTCAGGTGGGAGGCATCCGTCCTACCTATCCTAATTCGAACGGGAGGTTAGTAACAGTGGGCCCAACGTGTATACTAGTTACACATGTATTGAATGAGGGTTATTTACAGTAACATCCCCATATTTTATGTTTATTACACAAATTTTTCTTATTTTAAAAATAATTACACTAACCTCTCCTATATTTTATGTTTGTACGTTAAGGTAACCGGATTTCACTATTTGGATTTGGATTTGGAAATCCTCCAAATCCAAATCATGGATTTCAATATTCAAATCCAACTCCAACGAAACATAGGATTTGAATTTATGATTAATAATTAAATTATAGTCATGATCAATAATTAAGCTATTAATTAATTATAATTAATTATAGTAATTATTATTTATAAAATTAATAATTAACGATTAGTAATTAATAATTAATAATTGACGATTAGTTATTATTAATTATAAAATTAATAATTAATGATTAGTTAATTTTTAAATAAATAACGATTAATAATTAAAGATTAATAATTAATAATTAATGATTAATAATTAATAATTAAACTATAAATTATAATTAACGATTAATAATTAATAATTATCAATTGATAATTTTTTTATTAACGATTAATAATAATAAATTATAATTATTGATTAATAATTAACGATTAATTAACTATAAATTAAATATTTTAAAAATAGTAATTATAAATTAATATTATTATGATTAGTATATTATTAATTAAATTATTATAAAATATGATTCTAATTGTGATTAAAATATTATTAATTAAGATTATAATAAAATAGTTATTAACAAATTATTAATTAATATTATAATAATACTAATAAATTATTAATATGATTATAACAAAATTAACTAATTAACTAATTAACTAATTAACTAATTTTTTAATTAATAATACTAAACATAGGATATGATTATTAATTAATATTATAATAGTACTAATAAATTATTAATTAATAATATAATAATACTAGTAAATTATGATTATTAACTAATTAACAAATTATTAGTTAATATTATAATAATACTAATAAATTATTAATTATGATTATAACGAAATTAACTAATTAACTAATTTTTTTAATTAATAATACTTTTTTTATTAATTAATAATACTAATAAAATAGTTATTTTTTATTAATTAACTAATTTTTTACGAAATTATTAAAGAACAAATATTTTTAACGAAATTATTAAAGATTAACTAATTTTTAATTTACTAAGTTTTAACAAAATTATTAAATAATAAATATTTTAACGAAATTAGTAAAGAGTAAATTTTTTTCCTCCAAAATCCAATCAAATCAAAGTTTTGGATTTTGTCATACTTTCCATATCCAAATCTATCTCCAACCAAACATAGGATTCCATGAATTTGTCTTCAAATCCATAAAAATCTAAATTCCACCTCCAAATACGGTTTACCAAACACACCCTAAAGGAAATCAATTCCTTGGTATTTTCTTTCCTTTGAAAAATTACAATTTCTAATGATTTTTTTTCCGATATTTGGAAATGTCAATAAAATTTACAAGGAAAGTGAATATTTCAAGGTAGAAAAATTGATTCCTTGTTTGGATGGATGAAATTATTTTCTCTCCTAATTTTTTTTTCTATTGAAAGTTACTTTACTTTCCTTCTCAATTTGTTGGCATCCAAATATAACAAAGTGATAACATTCCTTTCCCAACAACCAAACGAGGTCAGCAAATTAGGAGGGCTGTTAGAAAGCCCAGCAGGCCGACAAATTATTGTATGAGAGTGCAGGAAGGGTATTTATTTGCAAATTAGGAGGGCTGATAGAAAAGCCCAGCAGCCCAATGAACCCAACATTTTAACCCACTGTTTTTTTTTTTTTTTTTTGATAACAACCCACTGTTCAATCGCCTCAGTCTCAAGCCACGTTCCACTCTCTCTCTCTCTCTCCCCAGAGGAACCCGTATCAACCGTCAATCCACCGTCAGCGTCGAGCTCAACGTCCGAGATCGATCGGCTCTGAGAGCTCATCGTCATCTCCAATGGAGTCTCTCAGCTTGAGAGCCCCTCACCGAAGAAACCAATCCCAACCTCTCTCCAAATGTGAATTCTTCTTCTTCTTCTTCTTCTTCTTTCTTGATCTGCACTTACTTTGATTTCTTTTTTCTTTTTTCTTGAAGATTCGGATGTGGAGAATGACGTGGGAAGAGGATCGAGCTCGGCGCAGGATCCGCTGCGGCTGATCTGCGGCCGAGGCTTCGTCCGGCTGGTCCTCGTGTCGGCGATCCTGTGGATGCTCCTGATCCTCGCGGCGTTGGCTCTCCACCTCTGGTCCTGCCACTCCTCCATCTCCTTCCTCACCGGTACGTTCTTCCACCGAAACCCCCACTCTAGAATGTTCTTGTTTAGGCGCGGCTCTCATTTTTTTTTTGCGCCATGAAATCGCTGCGTCAAAACCCTAGGTAGGTCGAGATCCGTCGAAACGCACGCGTGGCAGACAAAACGAGCTCATCCGACGTTCGTCTTTTTTTGTTCCCGTATCAAGAATCGAGATTGGAGAAGTGCACGGGTAGGGGATGGGTACACCTGAGTGGTTGATTTTTCGGAAAGTGCCGGTTCGGAAAGACGAACCCCATGGATATTTGGGAGTTTGGAAGTAGTGACTTGAGTTTTGTAGAAAAAGGAAAGAAGGAAATGTAGTTTAGGCTATCTCCAATGGGGATTTCTAAAATTGAGTTTCAATCTATCCTTAGGGTCTGCTTGGCAATTATCGGGTAGCGGTTATGAGGTGTTTTTAGAGTACCGGTTATGAGCGGTTATGAGAGGTCCGGTTTTGGATGGTTTTTAAGTAGCGGCTTTTAAACCAGTCCAATCCATGCTTGGTAATTCACTAACGAGCGGTTCTGTAAGTTTTTTACATGAATAAATTAAATAGGGAAGGGTATCGGTAGTTATAATTATATCTATTTTTGTGAGGATATAAATGGAATAAAAAAATAAAGCCGCTCAAAATCCGCCGATTTGGGGTGTTTACAAAGTCACCAAAAAATACATTACACCGGTTTTGGTGGATTTTTGAGCCGACGAAAACCAGGGCCTCAAAAAAATTAACAAGCAGGGGTTTTCATAAACGGTCGGTTCAAAAACACCCCAAAATCGGTGAAAACACCATTACCAAGCAGACCCTTAGGGGATATTTGGGAGTTTGGGAGTTTGGAAGTAGTGACCCGAGTCTTGTAGAAAAAGAAAGAAGGAGATGTTGTTTAGGCTATCTCCATTGGGGATTTGTAAAATTGAGTTTCTATCTACTATTAAGAAAATTTTTATCCTAGTTGGCAGAGTTTTTACGTAGAAATTGCACCCAGAAAAACACTCTCTAATAGTTTAGGCTCTCTCCAATGGGGATTTCTAAAATTGAGTTTCTATCTACTATTAAGAAAATTTCTATCCTAGTTGGCAGAGTTTGTACGTAGAAATTGCACCAGAGAATTTTATGATTTAGTTTGAAAGTGGGTCCAACATTAAGATGGAGAATTTTATGATTTAGTTTCTCCATAGAAACCTTTGTAGAAATTCTTTATCCTACATCAGTGCCACCTAGGATGAAAATTGGGATAGAAACCACTATTTGGAGAAGTTTTTTCTAAAAAGGGTTTCTACCATTGAAATAGGGAAGATAGAAACCCCCCTTGGAGATGGCCTTAGGATGGAGTTACAAAAAATCGAGACAGATTGGAGTTCAGGCTTCAGCTAACTCCGGTGGTTGTGGAGGGTGTTTTGGAGTTAGAAATTGGAGTTACCCACCCAAACACAACATAGTTGAGTCATTTGGAGGCCTAAATGTACAACTCCACTTTTCTTTTTCTAAACGAGGCGAAAAATATGATCACATAACTTGGTGTAGATTATATTGGAGTTTATGGATCTAGGAACACCAGTGTTCTAAAAATCGGCCTAGGCGGCGCCTAGGCGCTAGGCGGACGCCGTCCGCACCGAAAAGGTCCTAGGCGGCCGGCCTAGGCGCTGGGCGGCCCTAGGCGGCCTATTTGACCAATGTTTTTTTGAAAATTCAAAAAAAAAAAATCATACTCGACAAAAAAATAAAATACTTACCTGTCGCCGTCGCCGTCGACGTTGTTGTTGTTGCTACTGGCCTGCTGTTGCTGCTGCTGCTACTGGTCTGCTGTTGCTGCTGCTGCTGCTGCTACTGGCCTGCTGTTACTGTTGCTGTTGGCTGAGGGGAGGAGGAGGGGAGAGGGGAGCGGAGGGGAAGAGGAGAGGAGAGGAGAGGAGAGGGGAGGGGCGGAGAGGGAGTCTGCAGAGGGGAGGGGAGGGGAGGGGAGCGGGGGAGGAGAAGTCTGAAGGCTCTCTCACCTCTCCTCCCCCTTATATTTTTCTCCTAAGTTAAAAAAAAAATTGAAGAAAAAACAAACCAACAAGGGACTCAAACCCTTAGCAGCTCTCAAATGATGACCTAAAGCATAACTGGACTAGCCATAAGAGCTCAGAACTTTATGTGTTCAAATGTTACATCTAGATTATTTATACATATACTCATGAGGAAATAAAAAATAATAAAAAAATAAATCGGCACCCTAGGCGTTAGTCGGGTCCCCAACGCACTGCTTCCGCCTAGCGAAATCTATAACATTGAGGAACACCATGCAAAGTGAAGGAAATTAGTACAACTGTACAAGTAATGAGTGTACATATCAGAAGTTGGTGGTGTCAATCAAGGATAATAGGGGAAAATTGTTGGAGGTGGTTTGGACATGTGAAACGGAGGTGCAATTGAATATTAGTTAAAGCTGATGCGAGAACTAACTCCAACGAACATAGGCTTGACGCTATACTAAAGGATATGGTATTTACATATGTTAGAGACAAAATGAACTTACCTGAGCAGAATGCCAAGTATATTGGAAGAAAAATGATTTTAATAGCACCCCAAGAAAGTTTGGGAGTTGGGACAATAGCTGTATTCTAGGGCTTGTGGTTGTCGACGGGTTGGATTACTTGCTTTTGAGATAGAAATTGGAGGAAGAACAAATATTTTAATTAGTGTAGCATGTACAATAATTACATTTATCGTATCTGATATAGCTTCCCATAGGTAAATTGGTGCTTTATTATTTTTTCAAGTCAAAAAATAATTAAACATCCACATAGGCTATCTCTAGGAAGAAACAAAAGGCTAACATCTAAATAACTTTTCAAATTCTTGTGTGACTTTTACTCATTGCTCATCTTTCCTTGTTAAGTTTTCTACTTTAAAATATATGCTAAATAGATAGGTCGTGGATGAATCTAGCATCATCACTATCCAAGCCTTTTGCCATCAAAATGGGTTGGCCATGGAGCATAATAAAGTTCCATAAAATATTTGACAAAGTTTTTATGACCGTGTGTCAACCTGCAGTCAATCCTCTATGTTGGTGTCAAATTTGGATATGCAGTTTAAGCTCATGCACCAAAGTAGGATCTCCAAGTTCCCCATATATTGTGGATGAATACTTCCCACTACATATTTGAATATCCAACTATAAAACATAGAAAAGTAAAAGGTATAAAAATAAGCTTACATACATTCAAACCTTCATCTATCAGGTGTCAGATATAGTGACAAAAACCTTCACAAAGAATCGATAAAATTCTTATGATTGGCTATCAAAGATGTGAATTTGACCCTTTGCGTTTGTCCTGAATTCCTAGCCAAGATGGCTATGAACGTGAGAGGTCATCACCATAAATATAGGTGGCCAGCCTATGCATAGGTTGATTTATGTTTTGGGCAGTACAATTTAATTTCATGCAACAAAGAGCATCCTTCAAGTTCTTACGCACTATAAAAGAGAGAAAGAGAGGATACAATTTGCTATGGATAATTGCATTCATCACTATGAACGTTAAGCCGAGGAGCGAAAATGGATGACACAAAAGGAAAATTAAAAAAAATGAATATAGAATAAAAAGAATCTCTTTCCTTTAGTGGTTGATATCAGTTGGAATCCGTCAGCATTGATATTAATTTAAAGTAGTTTCAGTCTTGTTAGAATCTGTTTACTATTACATCGATTTTGAAATCTTATTCTAATCCTATTTGATGTAGGCTTAGAATTAGACAAAGAGGCTCTATAGACCTTAACACAGCAAGATTACATAGCTCGTAAGGTTCTTTTAGTATATTTATTATGTATTAGCTTCCAGTAAGGTGAACTTGTTAAGGTTTATTAGGATTTAGGAGCCTTCTGTTCTGTTCTAGTTGATATTGTTTGCTTCACGATCTTCAGGATTCTACATATATTCGTTTTCATGACATTTTAGTTCTGATGATTGTCAGCGGTTGCTTGTAAAACTTTTCAGCTCTTTGTAAGAAAGATAGCAAAGTCCTCGTCATATTAGATGGGCTGACACCAAAACCACAGCATCGTAAGCTTCCAATCCAACATTATTTTTGCTAATCAAGCTTCCATTCGAAATAGTCTTGACTTTTGTGAGGTCACAGGCTGTCCGATTCCTCTAGCAGATGATCCAGATGATGTGATCATTCCAGAAAGAACTCCTGATGTTATACCTAAAAGTCTATCATATATTTTAGTTGATGAGAATGACGCTCAGACTCCCGCCCTCTTTGGAGGAAACCAAAGCTGGTCAGACAGAGAGAAGAGCTTTAATCTCAATGCAAATATGAAGGTAAGTGCATTTGTAGAAATTCCATTATATGTTGTCACTTGTAGCATATTGCCTGACCATGTCAGAACAGATCCTATTAAAATTAGCAATACTGATTTCGAATGCTACACATGATAAGAGTTCCTTTCTGTTAGCATAATTTTACCCGAGATCTCTCTTTCAGCAAATAGATACTGTAGACCTATGAATTGTGTCTGGAATCACAATTTTGTAGAAATGCAGCCAAAGGACCAGAAGATTTAGACAATGTCAAACTAAGTTGGTAACTCTTGGACTTTGGGCATGAGCAAAAAGCAGATATTGTATCCGTAGGGAATCCTATATTCTTTTTATATTGTACTAGCATATGTACACGTGCCTTGCACGTATTTTAACATTTTTTTAATTAACTTAGGAAGACTCTTTAGGAAGACCAAAGGGTAGTCTTCCTAATTACTAAGTTGTCCTCATTAAAATTAATGAACCATTTTTAATTAGTAATTTAGTATAGACATGTAAGGGTATTTTTGGAATTCAAGTTTTCCTATTATATAGTAGAATAGATTATGCAATGAAATGGTAACGTTATCAAATTCTCCCTCGGTTGTTTATGACGGAATAGAGGGAGGAGACAAATGTAAACAGTTTTCCATAACCTCCTCATCTATATCACTACATAAAGCATGAAATAAATTCCTTTGTCATGATCTGTCAGCTTCATAATATGCGCAATTTATTTCAAATACATGAAATGCTGTTGCACCATATTCGGTAGTTTAATTCCAATGTTGTACAATTTTGTGTTGGGTGATAGTTGAATACCTGTTCCTATACTCTTGCAGGCCTTTCAAGCCTATACTCTTGCAATCCCTCCCATTCACAAGCTTTAATCAATTATTAAGCCATGTGCTACTGATGCCCTTGATCTGCTTTCTAGGTGCACTGTGGATTCACAAAAACTGGTGGTGCAGACATGGATGCCATAGACGTAAAGTACGTTAAGAAATGTAGGTTTGTGGTAGCCTCTGGCATTTTTGATGGTTATGACACTCCCCACCAGCCCTCAAACATTAGTGTTCGTTCTCAAAAGCTCTTCTGCTTTCTGATGGTCGTGGATGAGATATCGCTCAACTTTATAAAAGAAAATGTTAGTGTTAGAGTGGATGCTGATGGTGGAAAATGGGTTGGTATTTGGCGTATTGTGACCTTACACAATCCACCATACGATGAGCCTAGAAGGAATGGGAAGGTCCCTAAGATATTAACTCATAGGTTATTTCCTCAAGCAAGATACAGTATTTGGATTGATGGAAAAATGGAGCTAATTGTCGATCCGTTGCTTATACTTGAAAGGTGGTTTGGTTTAAGTCCTTGCTTTGTTGAATCAAGTCATTTTTTCCATCATGGCTACATGAAGCACACAGACAATCGTATTTGTTTAATCAATTTTTTTTTCTCTCAGGTACCTTTGGAGAGCAAATCACACATTTGCTATTGCATGTCACAAGCATCACAAGAGTATATATGAGGAGGGTGATGCAATCAAGAGAAGAAAGCGGTACGCTCGTCCACTGGTTGATTTGCACATGAAAATTTATCGCTATGAGGGAATGGAACCTTGGAGTCCAAGCAAACACACATTGAGTGGTAAGTGAAACATTTCCTTATGTATAATATGCCTAGACACAGCAAAGTTTTCTACAGACTTTGTGGAGATATTAGCCTATATGCAGAAATAGACATCCAATTCAAGCCACCTGCTTATAGTGATGCATATACATGTTCAATCTAATGAATTAATGATTTAAAAAGGATATATATGATGACCTGTTGTATATTTTGTATTCCTGTGTAGCTTAGTGATACGCTGGCAGGAAAGGTGGGAGATGTGGCACCTGTTTACGGAGTCTAGGGAGGGGTTCATTGACGAGATTAGGTCTGGGGTTGGAGATGGGGGGAGAGAGTTTTGAATAAGCTTACCCTTTTCAGAGTCATATTCTTTGGCTTAACCAAGTTGATCTATTTAACTAACTACTTTTAGAATGTTTAGCGTAAAACTAAATATAATTTTTGTTTTTCACTAGCATATCGCATGGAAACAACAAGTATACGTAACTGCCTGGAAATTTTTAGTGGTTTTTTGATGATCTAAAACTGCTCTAATATTCCTTTCCTTGTATTAAGTTAAATTCAGGTACCAACATAATTTCATTAGTGTTGAAGAAGGATTTATCATTAAGCTGTTGCACTTGAAATACGTTTGAACTATTTCCTCGAGCACAATATTCGCCTGTGTATGATGGACAAATGCTAAACTGCAGATGTTCCAGAAGGAGCAGTGATAATAAGGGAGCACACAGCAATCAACAACCTTTTCAGTTGCCTCTGGTTCAACGAAGTCAACCTCTTCACACCAAGGGACCAGATTAGTTTTGGCTACGTCGTGTACAGATTAGGAGATGCGTTCCGCTTCTTCATGTTCCCCAACTGCGAATACAATTCTTTGTTCATACTACACAGGCACACAAGGGAGCACTCCTCCACTGTCGAGTGGGTCAAGTCTCTTGACGAATTTAAAGGGAACCAGAGCGGGTTGAAAGAGTGCAGGGGAGGGTTGGGATTATGGAGACCTTATCCCGGAGACCTTAGCTCTGTCAAACTGCCACCCGTCACGAGAACTTCCCCAGCAGGCTGAGATCATGTAACAAACACAATTCAGTTGTCATTTTTAGTTGATATGGCAACTAAGCCGTATATAGTTGTTTTTGTATCTCTAGTTGTCTGTTCTTATCTCTCTCTTTTTTCTCATTTTCTGGCAATTTGTAACACTGCCATTTTTGGAAAGCCGCCTCAGTATTGAGAATCATAGTGCATAACTATGTCTACTCGTCGGAGAAATGAGTTAGCTGGGATACTTGTTGTCTATTTGGTGATAAGCTTTTCTTCTCTAAATTCCTCCAGAGCATGTGGTGCTGTATGCATATATATTTAAGGAACACAATAGTATTCTTTTATACAGGTATTGGCTTGCCATGACAAGGACTGGTATGTATATAGATGTTTGGTTAAGGTTCATATTAAATCTGGCTTTAGCTCAAAGCAAAGGAAAGTGCAAAGGAGGATTGGGTAGCTATAAAAATAGATATCAACAAGGCTTATGATAGGATATATGAGATTTTTTTTTAGAGGCTGTTCTCAATGGTATGGGATTTGGCAAAATTAGGGTTTAGTGGGTTATGTATGAAGTGTGTTACCCTGTCAATTTTTTTTCTCATTAATGGCGACATTGCTGGACAAGTTAATCCATCTAGCGGAAATAGGCAAGTTGACCGTTATCTCCTGCGAGGCGGGGCACCCGTCTGCCTGCGTGGCACTCTTCCATTGTTCTACCCCCTATTGGCATGGGTCCCATGCCGTTGACCTGCCAATGGAGGAGTGCCACGTGGCTGCTGGTCCGTCCGCGGGCCAAGTAGCAGCCTCTTTTTATCCTAGTGGCCGAAGTTTTATCATCTATGATCACTGGTGCTGTTAATAGGATGGAGTTGATTGACATAAAATCGAAAAGAAAGTGTCTTGTACTCTCACATTTATTATTTCTGGTGATACTCTTGGTTTCAACCATTATTTCCTCTTGGTTGAAGAACTTCCTTCACAAAACTCTCCTTAAATTGTAATGCATGAAAATTAGGGTTAGAAAACTCATATTTAACCATCCACCTCTCGAAAAGATCTAGACCATTTATTTTGATCCAACGGTGTTAATAAAACATTAAACTTTTGTCTTCAGTCCTGACATCGGTATATTAGCGACGGTATACCAGCAATATACCAAAAAATGGACACTTTGTGTCAGAAAACGTTCTGGAATAAAATGTTGTATAATCGGTGTACTGACGAGTTTGGTACGCAAAATACAATATAGCCAAAAAATTTAGGGTTATTTAGTAATAGGATCTCGTATAATAGTTAAAATTAGGATTTGGGTCTCGAAAATGACCGACGTTAGGGTTTGGATCTCCAAACCACTGCTTATTTGTCTATGTAAACAGTGATTTGGAGGCACAAACTGTAACACTAGTCATTTTCGAGACCTAAACCCTAATATCCATTATTATACGAGACCCTATTACTAAATAACCCAAAATTTGTAATTAAAATTTTCAAAATATATTCCCATGGGTGAATATATAAATGTTTCCCCAAAAAAATAAAAAATTTGAAAAAAATAAACTAAGAAAAACAACAAAAATTTATTAAAACAATGAAAAAGATTAAAAACTTGAAGAAACACCAAAAATCATTCTTAAAATAAATGAAAAAAATATGAAAGAAGAATAGACAAAAATTAAAAAAAAAATAGAAAAAGTAAAATAATAATAATTGAAAAAAAGAAGAGAAAAAACAAGAAATAAAATAAAATAAGTATAGAAAAAACCAAAAAAAATGTCTGGAAAAATTATTCTATCTATCCTTAAATGATAGGATTATCATTTTTTTATAAATTGTTTACCAGATTTTAATGATTTTTTTTAAAAAAAATAAATAAATTATCCTAAATTTATCCGAAAATAAGAAATATTTCCGGGTTACCCCCTTAAAACTAAATAACCATTTATATAATGGCCGGGCTCGCGGCCAATAGTGGGCGCGATGGTTAAAACGGAGCTGGAGAGCAAGGGCTCCTGCCCAATCGCCGATTAGGAAAAAAGAAAAAGAAAAAAAAGTAATTTCTTTTTCTTTTCTTCTTCCAGCTCCAGAAAAGAAACCCTAAATTCTCCCATCTTTCGTAACCGTAATTTTTGTTTGAATCGTCTCTTTCCGCCATGGGGATATGGGAAGCTTTCCTCAATTGGCTTCGGAGGTGAGATCGCGAGTCTCCTGATTTTTTCCCCTAAATTGCTATTCTCCCGACTGGTGTTCGATTTGGGGGAATAAAAGGGTTTGGATCCGAAATATGCTTCGTTTTATTTGGATCACTGCACATTCACAATTGATTTGAACAATGGACAAGCATTTATTTGTTGCATAATTGGTAATTTGTTTTTTAATCCATATCTGTCATTTTGTGATATTTCTTAAAATTGGAAGCTTTTCTTGTTGGTTATTGGAAAGATCACATTTTTATTATGATGAAGGAAATTTCAGGTTATGATAACCCTAATTTTGTGTAATTTTCTATATACAGTTCATCGCTATTTGATGGTTTTGGATCTTTGCGTGGGGAATGCACTAGCAGTCTATCATGGATGACAAGTCCCTAAATTCCATTAGATCATGCTAACCCTACTTTGAATGATCACATATCACATTGGTTAATTAACACGAACAAAAAATGTTTAGGTTATGACATGTTTTGGAGAACGACTATGACATGGAACGGACACAAGCAACACACAATCGACACCTATTTGGTGTTTCCTAGTGCATTTTGGAGTATACATGCAGTGTCTGATACATTTATGAGGAGACACTGACACATCGATTTTTGGAGTGTCCATGCTTCCTAGAATTATTCTAACCCTAATTTTGCAGTTTCTTATATCTTATTCAACCCTTTTTTATCGGGTTTAAGCTTTGCATGGAATATGCATGCTGAAGATCCTAAATTACTTGTGTGCACTGCCAACACAATCCTTTGATAAAAAAATGGCGTGCCATTAAATTGGAACTTTATCAACTATCTAATGTAGCATTATTCATTTTTCCGTATTATATTTGCAGCCTATTCTTCAAGCAAGAAATGGAGCTTTCTTTAATTGGACTTCAGAATGCTGGAAAGACTTCACTTGTAAATGTTGTCGCGGTATGTATATATGGATTTCACCGAATGCTTGCTTAATTTTTACTATTTTAGTGAAATCTATTGTAACAGATACATATCTCTTTTTACTGTGCAGACTGGTGGATATAGTGAGGACATGATTCCCACGGTGAGGATGGGTTTTGATTTTCTTTTTCTTTTTCTTTTATTCTTGTTATGCATAAATTAGATGCAATGGAATATTAAGATTCCTTTTTAATTGGGGTGTATAGGTAGGATTCAATATGAGGAAGGTAACAAAGGGAAATGTGACAATAAAGCTGTGGGATCTTGGAGGTCAGCCAAGGTTCCGAAGTATGTGGAAGAGATATTGCCGAGCTGTCTCAGCCATCGTGTATGGTTCTTTGACCTTAATTATTAAACTTCTGACTTCTTTCTACTGGTTTGTTGTTGTGCCGCTTGTGGGTGTTCAGCGTTGTTTTGTAGTTTTACTATTTACATTTATATTTCCTTGGGTGGAAATTCACTTGCTCATTGCACGTGAAATTAGTAAAGTTGCTATAAATCATTTTACACAATTTCCTCCGCAAGAGTTTTCTTAATGAAAATAATTAAATTAGAAGTGATCATTTAAGAAAGATCAGCTCATCGAAGTCGTTACTTGTGACCAGTATTGGATAAAGTTTTTGAACTTTTGCGGAAATAAAAGTTTAAGTTTTAATTAAATCGAAACGTTTTGTTTTGTATTGTATGTTCATAGGTTAGTATATCACAGACATGTCTTTATTGCTGTCCATGGTGAACTGTATCACCTAACATGACAAATCCGTAAGTTTTGGAATAATCATCCCTTAAGTTTGTCAGAACTTTTCTAGTTACCTTCAAAGATTATGTGAAAGTGTTTGTAAGACTTGAATACCTTTTCTCTGATAACATTTATCATGATTCGCGTGTAAAGTTTTTCTATATAATTAATTAGTTAGATTGCATGAGCACATGGCATTGGGGAACACTGAATTGGAATAAGTAATAATTTAATATATATTTTTTATCTCTTAGCAGATTGATACTGATTTGCAAATTTGATTAGTTTTATGTTATAAATGAACATATTGCATGGCATTACTGGTTATTGTTGTTCCATTTTCTTCCCTGAGAAGTTTCAGATGTCATGGATTGTTCTTTCGCTTCTATTGGTGTTCCATTTCTCTCAAAGTGGTTCTATATGTAGCTTGAAAATGATCATAGGATTTCACTTTTTATTTCCCAAAGACAATATGATGACTAGATCATCAAAAAAGAGAAAATAAAAAAGTTCTTGATCTATCAAGATGTTTGGGAGATTGTCCCATAAGAAACCAAAAGTTGGAACTCATCTTAATGGGGAACTAAACGTGGAGTCCTTTGCATCATAAGAGAAAGATCATTTTCAAATTAATTTACTGAAAACTTGATTAGGCAACTTGAATTGGATAATCTTGCACAGAATTGATTTAAATTTTTTGGATGTTGTATAACAATCATATTATTTTATGAGTTGATCATAAAAATATCAAATGTCCATAATTATTTTTATTTTGCTTTCAATTTTGTTTCTCGATAATTCATCCAATCTTTAGTATATAGGCCAAAAGAACCTTCCAAAAATAGTATAAAATAGGCTCAGTCGTTTCAAACCGGTACTCCGATTTGGCCATCCGAAACGCCTGGTTTTCCGTAACCAATTTGTGCAAAACTTAGTCCGTACTCGGAATTCCAGGTTCCCTGACCGGAATACTACCGGAATTCCGGTATGAACATCCAAAACATCCACGTGAGAACATGATAGAAGGGCATATGCACTTAAGAGAACCAATTATCCATAGTACCAATCAATTGTTTATCATTAATGAACTTGAGTCAATATGGAGATGAAGGTACAAATTAATATGAAATATGTAGCAAGAAAAAACATGAAAAATCATCAATCATCTGCAGCCACTGAAAGGTGTTTGATTCACTAAGTTGTTCTCTAAAATATAAACTATAAAGGAATCTGAAATATTTTATGTTTGTTTTGTTGAATCTCTCTTCCAACCTCTATTCCGTGGTCCCATGATGACCCCCCACCCTAACAACCTTGAAATTATTTTCTGGCACTTGCGTTCTCCTATCTCAGACAAATATATGTATTAATAAATAAACATGGGCTCTGAGCTAAGATAAAATTTTGATTTAATAAATGATAACTAGCGTTGTGTGTATATGAGCCCATGCCCGCACTACCCTCTTCCTGTTGCATCCTCCAAAAATGTACTTAACACGTTTATAAGAAAAGTAGATCATACATTGGATTTGACCAAGTCATATATTGGCTGAAGATTTTTTTCCCTGCTCAATAATCCATTGCTGTAGTAAGATGATCAGATGGTAACTCTCAGCTTAGCATTTTATTTTGTATACAGAATGTATCATATTGTGAACTATTCACTATAATGCCACAATGTTTCTTGTCTTTTGCTTTGTTAATTCTCAAACTATAAGTCTATTATATGTTCAGGGTGAATCTCAAGACATGTAGATGCCTTTTGTTCCTTTTACAGGTATGTCGTTGATGCAGCTGATCATGATAACCTGTCTATCTCAAAAAGTGAACTTCATGACCTATTGAGCAAGCCGTCGCTCAGTGGGATCCCATTGCTTGTCCTCGGGAACAAAATCGACAAGTCCGAAGCTCTATCCAAACAGGCTTTGACAGATGCAATGTAAGTGGCAACATATCGCAAATAGATAACCACGAATATCAGATTAAAGTATTGGCCCTATTCTGTTTGTTGTTTGGGTTTCTACTGTAGATCCGACCTAAAAACATTGACTGGCAGTTTCCTTTTCTCATCGTTGCCAAGTGTTTGGGTCCCCTATTCTAGATTTAAATTCAAGAATTTATTTTGGTTGACACTACATGATTTATGCTTAAACTCTTCATATCAGGAATGTGTAAAATTAGGGTTTTTTTTTCTTTATATGTACTAACTAGTACTAGCTGCATTGCAGGGGCTTGAAATCCATCACTGACAGAGAAGTATGTTGCTTCATGATCTCGTGCAAGAACTCAACCAACATCGACGTAGTTATAGATTGGCTCGTGAAGCACTCCAAATCAAAAAATTGAGAATTTAGGCTTTTCACCTGTGTGAAAATATCCCATTGATTATGAACTTTGGAGATTGTCTATGGATTTGGTGGCAAAGGGTTCTACTTTCGGCTAACTGGGCTACTGATCATGTGACAATTGTCTTGGTTTTTTCCTCTTCCCTTTTTTCCGAATTTAATTGATTGCCCCAGGGATCGAATTTCCTCGTGATGGGTGTTTATGCTAGAAAAGTTCCATATTCTCTTGAGACTGGTAACTTGTCTATTTGAACTGATTGGCTTGAACTAAACTTCAATCTATGCAATTAGCAAGTATCAAGCAAGTGCTCTGCTCTTCCATGAATGCAAATTTCTGGATTAGAGCGTCTCCAACCCTATTGTCTTGTTTTGTGTTGTGAGTCTTAGGTCATTAGGTGGCTCCTATGTAGCATGAGCCACAAGACAATGACTTGTTTATGTGGCAAAACTATATCTCAAAAGACAATGAGATAGAAAAACTCTCTCCAATGCAAAAGTATTGAGGAGACAATAAAAAGTATTTTTTACAACTTCCAAGGCAACTCCTCCACTTCTTCAACTTTTTTATAAATATTTCTATTCATAATTGATGATGTGGAGACAAAGTCATTGTGAAGTGCATTGTCTAAATCTAGACAACCAACTTCATATTCTCTTTTCCTTGTCATTGTCATGTCAACTTCATGTTTTATTCTACATTTGCATTGGAGAAGAATTTTTGGAATGAAAGTTTGTCATTCCTATGTGGCAACCATTTTTTCTAAACTCACAATAGGATTGGAGATGCTCTTAGAAAAGCTGGAGCTGCAAGCAAATTATGAATTAATTTATCTTCGTTTCAGTATTATTTTGCTGCATATTCCTGCTCTGATCATAAGACTACAGAAATTGTAGGGTGCCTGATTTTGAAATCGTCCTGCATTACATATTCTTTCGAATGGAAATAATTATATGCTATGTCAAATATGATAATATAAATTTCACATGAACTTGTTGCCCGAAAATTTATTCCTATAAATAAATAAGGCTATTTATAAGGACACATCAAAAGTTGATCAGGGCTAGCCAGGATTGGGGCTAGCCAATGTTTGAGAAGAATTTACTGGGGCTATCCAAATTTTCTACTCATGGGGCTGTCCAAACCCCCCTAGTCCAAATTTCACTCTCATTTCTAAATTTTACTCTCTCTTCCAAAATTTTAGTCGTCTTCTTCTTCTATCCATCTTCTTTTTCTCCATCATTTCCATTCTCACATCTCCAACAAAATCATAGTTTTCTTCCCTTCTTCTTCTTCTCCACCATTTCCATTGTGAAACCCGCTTTCTGGATTTAGATTAATTATTGGATATTTAGATTAATTAGGATTATTAGTTTAGATTAGGTTATTATTATTATTATTATTATTATTATTATTATTATTATTATTATTATTATAGATTAATTGTTAGCTGGGTTTCCTAGAATAATTAAATGATTAATTAGTAACTATTAAATCCTAGCCCAATCAAAGCCCAATGACTTAAAGCCCACCAAACTAGACTGAACCCAACTTAACCAATGACTTGACTCACCCAACCCAAACCCAACCTATAACCAAACTCAAACTCATTCAACCCACAACCCCACTCACCGCTCAGATCCAAAAATCTCTCTCCACTACCCGCACTCCTCTCCTCTCCTTTACGTAAGTTTCTCTCAGAAACTTTGAGATCTCACAGAACCTTCACCATTCTTCCTCCACTCAAACCCACACAACTTCCTCATCCCTTCTCCGTTTTACATTCCGGAGCCATCCCTGCGCTCCCCTCGCCGTCCTCTCCGAATCCAGACTCCACTTCGCCCATTTTTGAGCAACCGACCGCCGCCCGCCCGGCAGCAGCCGGCCGCCCGTCGCCGTCCGCCAGCCCCGCGCGCGCCCCGGTTCCGCGCACCTTCGTCCATGTGTCCGTCGTGTGCGTGCACATGTCCGTGCTCGTCAATCCCGGCATTGTTCCGAGTCCGAGGCCTCCCCTCGGTACTCCTTCGTGCAACTTTGGATAATCCCTTCATTTTTTCGCTTTCTGTTTGTGATCACAGAAACCCATATACCATCCTGGCCTAGAAATAGGTTCTGAAGAAATTAATTGGATTTTGTGGTTGATTTATTTTAGCTTCTGTGATGTAAATAGTAAATGTTGTAATAATAATCGTTTTAGGAAACTTCAAATATACTTTATCGGTATTAATTGATTTGTGAATTAACCTTAATAATTTAGATATGGTTTTAATGATTATTAATTGTTTAAATATGTAGTTAGGATTATCATTTAATTTGTAATGTTAAGTCATAGAGTGTTAAACCAAATAATGATTTAGTTTGTTTACAAAATAGTAGTAAATAAATATTCATTAAAAAGTTATTATCTTTAAAATAAAAGTTTGGTTAAGTAAATGGTATAAAAAATTATATATATAAATATATATTATATATATATATATATATATATATATATATATATATATAAGTGTTTTCCTTTTAAAGATGATTTCTGATCAAGAAGGTTTTATAAGGAGAATTAATATAATAAAAACTAATATTTATTTAAAAAATGTTATTTTGGTAATGGTATTTAATATTAAAACCCGAAAACCTTTTTTATTAACTTTAAACCAATATTTTGGTAAAAAAAAATATTTTTATGCATTTATTATTATCTATGTTTAAATGTGATTTTCTACATAATTTATGAAATGTCTAAAAGACATATTTTATGAAAATCATTCTGATTAAATAAATTCTATTTTAAAATGTTATTTAAATAAAAAAAATATTTTCTTACGAAAATTACTAATTTCGAGAAATTCATTTTAAAGTATTTTTCTATTAATTAATTTATGTAAATAGTTGTAAGGGCATAAGCCCAGTTTTCTATTTATTTATGTGACCCTGTATTGTGTAGTGTAGATTTTACTTTCTTTCTAAGTTGGTATCGCGTACCTAGACGAGTATCTATAAATCGGATATTAATTATTTTTGTATAAAATTAATAAGGATTTCTCACACTTAATTTTAAATGAATAAAATATTGGTAAGTTAACAAGTTCATGTTTTATCACTAGAAACAATGTAGTTTTATATATATATATATATATATATATATATATATATATATATATATATATATATATATATATATATATATATATATATATATATATATATATTACAAAAATACAAAGATTTGCCAATCAACCTATAAATGCTATCTTCTCCAATTAAATCAAGTTAACCGGTTTATTCAATTAAATGATAACCAATGTAGCTTGCGACGTTAGATGAATTTCGATAGATTAAATAAAATAACTTAAAACCTGACTAGGGTTATTTCTAGAGATTGTAACTAGCACACCTAGATATCGTTCAATTATGGTTCTAAGTCAAGGTTCTCAACTGTAGGATCTCGGAGACGTATTTGACTTCCTCCTCGGTAGCGACATTCCCGATCCAGTCAATTAACAGAGGCAAGTTACGGTTATATTTTCTTGCATTTTATTTAGTAATTGTCAAGTTGCATGTTTAAACCACATTGCTACACGGAACCCTCTCCTAGGGTTCAAATATTGATTGATATTGATTGTGGGGATTGGAAGAATAGTGTAACGTTTATGACCAATACCTCCCATATTGCATGATTGTGCGAGCTTACCCCTCTTACACACGGGGATAAGCTGTATCGCGTCGCTAGGACGCTATTGTACAACCCAAGTCGGTCATAGACGATTACACATTCAAATCACATTGTTTTTAATTGTTAAATTGCTGAAAAATATTGTTTCAACTGTTTAGCCTGCACTTTTCCATTATTATTTGAAATGTGAGATACATATTCGTACTTGCTCCCTCCTGACTGGAGACCCACATTTTTAGGTGACATTGAGGATGCTGAGCTATTGTACAATAGCTACTATGACCCGGTATTGTATCCTGTGGTGTTGCCAGAGTCCCCCTTGGAGGACGCAGAACCTGAGACCGATGAGCCGACCGCCTAGCTAGTTGTTTCCAGTTTTCTAGTTTTATTGTTTTGGAGTTTGTTAATTTGAATTCAGTTCTTCCATTTCCAGTTGTACTTTTCAATTGTTGAATAAAAATTTTAAAAATTCCGTATATTCAAGTTGTGACAAATGTATAGATGTTGTGAATACCTGCATATAGAACAGCTTACTGCCGCCGTCTCACAACGGTGCAGGCTGGGCATGATCCGGTTCGACCCAAACAATTTTGGGATCGGGTCGTGACATCCATCATCACCATCTCCATCAAAACCCTAGTTTCCTTCTCATTCCCAATTTCGATGGCACCCAAAAAATTAAATAAACCCTAAAATGCATGAAAATAAAGCTTAAATATTTCTTTCCTCACAAAGAATGCATGGAAATAAACCCTAAAATGTATATTCCACTCTATTATCAAGATTGAAATAAACCCTAACATATTTTTTTCATTCGAAAATTTTAACTTTAGGACTGCCAAAAATTGTGGCAGTCCTGAAAGGGACTTGCTGTACAGTAAGTCCCTTTCAGGACTGCCTCAATTTCTGGCAGTCCTCAATATGTTTAGGACTGCCAGAAATTGTGGCAGTCATGCTGTAGAGTACGTCTCTTTCAGGACTGCTACAATTCCTGGCAGACCTCAGTACTTCTAGGACTGCCAGCAATTGTGGCAGTCTTGTTGTACATCGAGTCTATTTCAAGACTGTCACAATTTCTGGCAGTCCTCAATACTTCTAGGACTGTCAAAAATTGTGGCAGTCCTGATATGAACCCAATTCTTCTACAACTAGGGTTTCTTTCATAGTTTTCTTCTACAACTAGTATTTCATGCATAATTCTTCTATTAATAAAGAAAAATTGGTTAATAGACTAATAGATTTGATAACCCAATTTCTTCTACAACTAGGGTTTCATCCATAATGCCCAAACAAGAAGAAGAAAAATAAACTAGGGTTTGGAGAAAGATCTGAAAAATTAGAAGAGAGCAAAAAATCAAAATAAACTAGGTTTGGAAAAATTGATGTTCTTGTTGTTCTTGTTCTTCTTCTTTTTCTTGTTCTTCTTCTTGTGAGGAAAGAGAGGAGAGCAAAAAAAAATAAAAAGTTGACTTATATACCACATGTTGGCTAACCCTGAGTAATTTTTTCAATGTCAAACTTGTAAATAAATCAAAGTTTGCTTTTGGCTAGCCCTGATCAACTTTTGATGTGCCCTTACACCATCTCCAATGGGGGTTTCTATCTTCCCTATTTCTATGGAAGAAATCTATTTTAGAAAAAACTTCTCCCAATGATGATTTCTATCACCATTTCTATCATAGGTGGCAATGATGTAGGATGGAAACTTTCTAGGAGGGTTTCTACATGTAGAAACTCTCATAGAAATTCTCCTATCTCTCATGACAATTATTATTGGGCCCCACACCATTAAATTGGTCATTTTACTATGTGATACATAGGATAGAAATGGAGAACCATTGGAGAGCATTTTTGTATGTCTACAATTTCTATGTAGAAACTCTTCCAACTAGGATAGAAATCTCTTTAAAGTATAATGCCAAGTAGGATAAGAACTCAATTTTAGAAATCACCATTGGAGATGGTCTTATAAATAACCATAATAAGTCCCTCACAAAATTACAATCCACGTGTCAAACACAACCGGGCAGACAAAAACTGCAAACGATTCATACCTTTATGGGGCGTTTGGTATGCGGAATACTATATAGCCGAAAATTCTATATTTCCGGGAATCAAATTCCAAGGAATTAAATTTCCGAAAAAATTACATTCCCATGTTTGGTGACAATATAAATATTCCCGGAAAAAAATAAAAAATAATAATAACGAAAAAAAATGAACAAATATTAAAAAACCGGTAAAAAGGACAAAAAAATCGGTAAAAAACGAAAAAATGTTAAAAACGACAAAAAATCGGTAAAAACGACAAAATAACAAAAAACGACAAAAAACGATGAAAAACGACGAAAAATCGGTTAAAACGACAAAAATGACCAAAAAGCGACAAAAAATATATAAACGACAAAAAAAAACAAAAAAAAGGGTAAAAACGACAAAAATAACCAAAACACGACAAACGACATAAAATCGGTAAAAACGACAAAAAAAACCAAAATGCGGCAAAAACGACAAAAAACAAAAAAAATCAGTTAAAACGACAAAAAATCGTTTAAAAACGACAAAAAAGGTAAAAGCTACAAAAATGATAAAAAACGACATAAATTAGTAAAAATGACCAAAAAGCGAAAAAAACGAAAAAAAAACGACTAAAATTCGGTAAAAAAAAAAACTACAAAAAGGACAAAAAAGCGCTTAAAACGACAAAAATTGACAAAAAAGACAAAAAGGACAAAAATTAGATAAAAACGACAAAAAATAATCAAAAAGTGACAAAAAAAGACAAAAAATGGGTAAAAACGACAAAAAATTGCTTAAAAACGACAAAAAATGAAAAATAAGCGATGAAAACGACAAAAAAAGAAAAAATGTTCAAAACTAATCAAAATTGATCAAAAAAAAGAAAAAAAAAATTAGACGAATTTTTTTTTTCCCGGGCAAAAAAAAAAATACCCACCTATTCTCAAGGGATAGAATTCCCATGTTTTGTGGGTAAACTATTTACATGGGTATTTATAATTCCGGAATAAATTTTTTATAATCCAAACAAACGTGGTAATAGATTCCCATCTTAAATTTTTCCGGAAAAAGAAAAAATACCGCGTACCAAACGCCCCTTAATTCATTTAATTCCTGAGCTCACCATTCTTTAATTGCTTTAATTCCTGAGAATAAGCCTCCGTTTCATTTACGCAGAACTAGCATCCCCGCGCCATTTGTCTAACACCTCATGCAATTTTTTACCCTAAAAATGTTGGATTAGCTGTTATACATGACATCATTCTTAATCTCTCATGAGAGATTTATCATAAATAACAAAAATTATTGCGACAAATATACTGACATATAGATCACGACAAATATCCTTCTTAATTTTGCAATGTCATGTAGATTACACGTATATTGTCATATTTCTAGCCTTTGGATATAGGTCTCATCTTTTAATCACATTGGAATCCAAACCATTGATCAATTGTCATATATATATATATATATATATATATATATATATATATATATATATATATATATATATATTAACTCCTATCGTAATTGGAAAGAATTTTTTCTTGTATTTGGACCCACACAGTCGGGATGCAGTTTTTTCGTGTAAATGAACCCAGTCAAGATGCGACGTTGTGTCAAAGCCCCCTTGCAATATGAATGCTGCAATGACGCAACAAAACAATTAGCATGTCAACAGATTAAATTGCTCTTTAGAAAGAGGCACCTAAGTTGGCAACATTTACCAGGGTGTAATGTCCAACATAAATACTCAGGTTTCTAAAAACAGAAACGCAGGCATATTAGACCAATAGTTACCTAAGTAACATAGGCACATGATTAATCACCCATGCTTATCAATTGTCAGAAAAGAAAAAGAAAAAAAAAAAACACCCCTACCAACAATCATCTAGACGACTTACTAGAAAATGAATATATTGACATTTTCACGGATAAACACAACTATGATCAAATAATCATAAATAATTCTGCTATAACAGTAGAATAAAAAGGGAAAGCAATCAATATCACATTTGCATCACTACTGCTGATCCAAACATCAACCCACCACATTTGTATCACTACTACTGATCCAAACATCAACCCACCATGAGAGACCAGCCACTCTTGAGCCATTGGACAATGCCAATTAGTTACTGGCTCAATTTTCAATCTATTGAAGTATAATATTTAATAAATAAATGATTCCAGCATATGCTTTTAGAATCAAGGTGTTACTAGCATACTTAAAAAAGGGCAAGAAAGATGTCAAATAACAAAACTGCTGCAAGTTTTTCATGCTACTAATCAGTCTAGCATCTTCCAAAATTAAAATGCATCAACGGTCGCTACCAAAACTTAGGCTCCTACAACTTCAGTTTCCCCTTCAACTGGGACGTCCTCAACAGGCCTGTCCAACTTGACACCAACATCCTCCTTGCTATAGTCGCCATGGACCTACAAAAGCAAAACAAAATAAATAAGTCAACAACAAATCAATCAATTGCAACAAAATGCCATGCAATGAGTTTGATGTTATCTTGTTTACTACTTACTCCTTGAAAACATAATAGTTCCTACACAAAGGTCACACTTCACTATAAATAGGAGTAAGACAGTGTACTTACTTCCATAAGCTTCCCCAAGTCAAACTTTGGGGCCTTCAATATCTTCACCTTCCGGATGAAAACATTCTGGAGAGGGTAAATGCTCGATGTAGCCTTCTCGATCTCTTTGCCTATGACCTCAGGGATGAATTTCTGCACCAAGTCTTTAAGGTCACAAGTGGAAGCTTGATTGACCATAATCTCCCGCATCTTACGGCGTATCTGAGAAAAGCATGAAAAAATTGGATGGAATGTGAATCTTGTCAAAGGATCAACTGAAAGAAGATGTTATATATAAGGCGTATGAGTTCACCTGTTTGATTTGGCTAGACTGGGCGTAGCAAGTACGCTTAACCTGATTTGGTCGTCTCTTTGTGAAGGCGATACAGAACATCCTCAGGCTGTAACTATCAGTTGTCTTCACATCAACATGGGCCTCAATAAGTGTCTGCCACTTCCTGACCAACGACCTCACCTTGTCAGTAGTGAAGTCCATTCCCTGATGAAAAGAAAACATAGAGTCAATGAACAGGCAAAGGGAACAACAATAAGGTTACATCAATTGATGAGAAGAAAAAATACAAGGTCACTGAAGAGGCAAGCGGAACAACAATAAGGTTATATCATATTAGATACGTACCCAGAAGTTAGTGAGAACATTCTTTCCTTGTACATCCTCTGCACGAAGCCTTATCTTCTGTAGGCCTGATCCTCATCATTTTGAAGATCTGCAAGAGAGACTTCAAACACTCTGTTCTTGAGACCTTCGGAGGCAATCTGAGGGGATGAAAAGATAGTGTCATAGACAAATTATAAATAAATCAAGCAGAAGACCTATATAAATATATCATCTTATAGTCTAGGGGAACTTGGAGGGTGCTCCTTGGTTGCAAAAGCTAGTCTACCTAGGTATGGTATGGCCTTCTCATGTTCATAGCTATATTTAGCTAGGAATTTGGCACCAATATATAGGATTAGGGTCGACGTGTCGACGGTCAGTCATAAAATTTGACCAATCTTGTATAGAGCTTTCTCATGCTCCATAGCCTACCCCTTTTTGATGGGAGAAGGCTTGGATGATGATGAATATATATATATATATATATATATATATATAACATTTGCTTCGAGCTTAAACATACCAGTCAAGCTTGGACCTAGACTTTTTGCCAGGTCATCCCACAATTGAGTGTAACTTGTTTGTACTCGAGTAATACTTAGAAAGTTAAATTGTTGTACAGATAAATTTGTCTGTTTAAAAGCTTGTTTCTGCTTACGTAATACTTTATTGTCTAATATATATATGTATAATATTAAATAACAATACTTGTAAATTGTCAGCTGATAGTACTAAAACTTTCCTATAGAAATGAACAGGTTAACTGAAACTGCCAGAGTGTTATCAATCACACCACCAGGGAAACACTTTCCTAGCCGGTACCCTTGAATGTTAACACTACCTACCCAGCGGGGTACAGTTTTATATGAGCCGAAATATGGGTAACTATCGGTGAATAAAGGAGGCAGGTGAGTTGGTAGGTAAGAAAATATTATTACATGCTGCCAAATTTTATGCTTATAGATCATAAATCAACTATAACTCCTGATATAAATAAAATTACTCTCAAACATAATCAAATCCATCCAAACCAGTATTAGCATAGTTTGGCCTAATGTAAATAAAAATCATGTAAAAAACAATGACGTACAGCAGAAGAGAACAAAATGTATGTGAATAAAACAATCAGCAATTTACTATGCACAGTCATTCCCTTATGTCAAATATAGTACCATAAATTAGAAAAGTAAGACAATTAACAAAATAACTAAGCATTATTCATAGTTGTGGCGACTAGACAGGACTAAGTGGATCTAGGTGGGGCTTGGACATGTAACTAGTCTATATAATGGATAAGAACATGCATTATAGAAAACAAACGAAAAAAAAGGTTAGCATATTATTAACTAATTGTTCCCTTATATTAAAAAAGAGTAACATGTCTAATAAAATAGAAAGAGAAGAAATATAGTAATCAGTATTCAATATTCACAATTTTGGTGTCTAGACTCTAGACAGGGCTAAGTGAGATCGAGGTGAGCCCCGGGCTTAGGCTTGTTCTAGGGTGGAATGTGACCTGGTCACTTTTTGGGACATCCCCAAAAACTAAGTTTGAGCTTGACTAAATCATTTAAATAAGTAAAATAAGAGCATGCTGGCAATTGATGGTTACTCAAACTTACATCCATAATCCATTATATCATGCACTAGAATATGACCAGTAGAAAGGTGTGTGTATGTGTGTAGGCAATGGCTGGTTCAAGAAGACTGACTCCAATTACTACTTGGGTATCTCAACAGGTTCAGCCTGAGTATAACCAAAAACAATAAAATCTTCTGGTTCCGAGAATCAGATTAAATGGAAGATATACTATAATGATTTCTCAAAGGGTTTTTGGTCTACTTATTGAAAAAAAAAAAGTATACAAGTACCAAAAAAATGTTTATGCAATTGCTGATTCCAGGAGAATAAACTCCAATCACTTTTTGCCTATCTCAAGATGTTGTTATAACATAGCCTAGGAATGGCCAAAAGCAATAAAATGATCTAGTTCCAATATTAGAAGAAATGTAAGATATAGTCTAATGATTACTCAAATGGGTTGGTCTCCTAAACTAGCAAGTTCAAGACTGTCCGCACATTAATACAAATATAAAAAATAACGGTTAAATACTTAAATGTGACAACTAGCATATATGACCAGCCATGTTAAGCTGATGATGCAATCAAAACCAATTCATAACCAGTTAGTACTATACAATATAAGCAGACTGAAAGTTTAATGAATGAATAGTTTCAGAACAAATGTAGATAATTACTATGATGATGGTTATCCTATGAACTCCCTATTAAAATAGGGAGGTTCACCATATTCAGCACCAAAATTTCTGATTGTGGGCTGGGAGCAAAAAGTGCAGACCAGCAAATCTGGCAATTTCAGATATAGTGAAGGCTGTAGCAGAACAGTGCTTGCAAAGAGAGATGCAGAAATAGCAGATAAATCAGGATGTCACAGGACCTCCACCAGACAGAAAGACAAATATGTAGGAGGAAATGAGGGACAAACCATTTTTTTCTAAGCACAAGCTAGACAGATACCAACAAAAATGAAGAGATCTTCAATGTGCTACCCTTGATGGCCAAGGATAAGCAGAATGTGAATATGATGAGCCTCAGAAGATGAGCATCTTTTTCCAGTCTGTAGTTAGTTCTCCTAATTTATGTTATCTCATTAAATACACAAAAACATCAGTCGTAAATATTCTAATATATAGCTAAATGTGCTCACTGGACTCGCGGTAATGAGAAATCTCTGATGAAAGACTCTGTGCTGTTGAACGCACCTTAAAATTCAACCTTATGTGAAATATGACATTCAAAAAACAAAAGGGGGAAAAACTATTTGCTCAAACCACGTAAGAAACAACAAAGCCAACACAGTCAAACTAAATAAAACATAAGTAAAAAAATACAAAAATATATTATATTTTATCAAGAGACATCTTGAAACCCTGATTTCACCTCGTACAAATTTTAAAAATATACATCAAACATGAAGTTCCCATACAAGTACATTAATTGCCCAATTAACAATAATGAGTAATTAAGAAGTTAAGGAGAAAACTGTTTATTGAGATGAAATGGTCATAAGCACTTTACTCAAATCTATAGATCTGTATGAATTTCCTGGGATGGAGATTATTAATTGTATAACAATTCAGTTTAGTTCTGTTTTAATATCTAAATTAAATAGCATATTGAATATATATATGAATACAACATCCACCGACCTAACTCATTATTTATTAACAAACAACATATTCCACAAAAATCATCAGTAAACTGAAAAACTAAAGCATAGGAACTACAAACTGTGCTACACAGACAATAAAAGGCCGATACGGGCACGGCAACATGGACACAGACCTATGGGACTCGGAAAATAATTGAAGTAACAAACTTTGTTAAGTCTAGGCTTATAACAGTCACATGCATCTATATAATCGAATATCTAAGACAAATCAAAAGACTAACGCAAAAAAAAATTAAAAATACCGTTCTCACCTTGGTGCCTTGAGTCCTGGAAACTAGGGTTTCCCGCAGTTCCTGACATTGAGAAAGACGGCGCCTTGATGTCATACCAATCCTTCTTGGAGAAAGGATCGACGCTGCAAACGAAAATCACAAACCAGACATCAATTCCAAACCCTAAGCCCGATCAGAAATCACAAAACCCCGGGAAAACTCACGTCTTCTTCTTCCCGCCCTTCTTTCCCTTTGAATCCTCTTGTTCTTCCTGTAGACGAAATCGAC